>JANQDE010000001.1:4239051-4322943 GCA_037157785.1 Cephalotes varians | reverse complement strand
ACACACAGCAGCACCTCTCCGTACCGCTATGGGCGTGCGACGCAGGGCGGAAAGGGGGGCTCCGTAGGACCCCGTGTAAGATCTCACATAAAGATCGTCGTCCGCACACAATAATGGGCCTCAGGCTGGCTGCCTGTCCTGTCGCCCGTATTCCCCGTGACCTCGTCGGCGACCGTTATGACGAGACGCTCGCTGTTGCAGCTTGCCTTGTATTCCGCGTGTAAACCACGCGTGTACGTGCCTTTTAGGGCCCCCTCCACCCCCTCACCGTACATGTATTCACGAGACAATGGCACAGGAACAACGAAGCCGCAGGGGTGCGATGTAGCCCTCTGTGCGATGCAGCTATCTCAATTTGTATCTTTCGCGAGAGGTGCGCAATGCCGAGTCGCCCGTCATGTTGCGTTACGTCTACTTCTACTAGTGATCGAAGGATTTGCGAGGATAATTATGGTCTTGTGGGGTCCTCATCGCGATATCAATGCTCTGAGAAATTTTTTTTTTTTAATCAGAGTAATCTGGAAAAGAAAAGGGAATTTCGTTCTTTTTTTTTGCAAATAGTTTATGCTTCAAATTATGTTTAACTCCTTAAGATAACTATAAAAAAATATAAACATTAAAAAATTGTAGCATACCTAAAATTTTTAATAATCTAATGCGCAAAAATACTAAAATTGATGCGATTAATTGTAAAACATTAATAAGCTATAGACACTATCTAGAGATGATTAGACTATACAATTTTCTTTAACAAAAGACATTTTTTGCCAATCTGCGTGATCAGGAAGGATCTTGAAATATGCTTTAGATCGAAACAAAGATTTTCTGAGAAGCTTGAATGGCATATGTGTGTATCGCGTGAGTGTACTACAATACTTTTCAGGAATAGCATAGGTATCCCGCGACGTGACGATATACGTTGACAGAATTGACGCGTAATTGTACGCTATATACTGTTGCTCCGCGAGCCATAATGAAGCCTTATTATTAACGATCGCCCGCGGCAGATCGCGCCCGATGGTTTCACACGCTGCGAGAGTCCTCCTTTCAACGTGCGCCCGGGCGCGCGAAACCTTTATCGCTCTTCTGAAAGAATATCGAGCTCTCCTTTCGAGACGACGTGAAAAGAGAAGTTGGGCCCCAAAGAAACCTGAATTGGTTCACCGCCGCTATACTAACCGCGGTAGCGTCCAGTAGCGACGCATCATGCGAGCACGCTGATATTATGAACGTTTTGGACAAAATATCGCGGGCAATGTGCAAAATTTAAAAAGAATCATTCGTTATTTTGGTGTTTTTCTGTAAAAAATTGACTATTTCTACGTATATTTTAGTTTAATATATATATTAAAAATACATTTTATGTAATAAAAGATTGTTTTTTTAATAATGTCGTTGTTGATAACTTTGTGTTAAAATTGAAAAGTTTTTTGTGAACAAACAGATGGCAGTATCATCATCATCATCAGATGGCACTTTCTCACAAGATGTTAAAGAATATTTACATAAATTTATTGCTCGCGATTTCTCGTAAGTTTCCACAATTGATACGTAATAATACGTTATAATAATACGTTATCATAAATAATAGTTAATGTTTTATATAAAATAAAAATCGTGCAATTATATTGTATCAAATTGTATCAAATAAAAATGCCTGGGATTTCAGAGGGAGATTTTTACAGCATCAATGCTCCGCGATCGTTTTTATGCGAGACTTGCCTTGCCACTATGTAATTAGACGGACGGATTTAGTTCCGAGAACTAATAAAAGGCCATTATTCCCAGACTATTGGCTGCTGTGTAAAAGGCAAAATGATATGTAATAAAAATCTTCTTTGAATGAAAAATGATCTTTAAAATGCATTATTAATCGCGTTATTTTAGCTTGTCACTTTGGCTTTCAATTAACGTGAATATTAATGTGAATTCTCGTAAACTTTCACAGTTCTTCCACATTTTTTGATGGATAGAATTATGGAGAAATAATATTAGGAGTGATTAAATATTTTAAAACGATAGAATTTATACTTCTGAAATGTTTCTGTATAATTTCATTATTCGTGTATAATATCTTTTAATTAACTTAATTTTAATCATAGATTTCTAAATGAGAGAAGAATAAAGTAAAGTGTGTAATGTGTGCATAACGTGAAGACTTATGGAAAATTAGACTTTTATTCATTTTAACAAATATTGTAATATGAAGTAATTATATATATCTTGAATAATATATATTGTAAAAAATATATACATTGAATCTTACAAAAGAAAAACGAAAAATATAAATATAAATCTTGATACTTATAATAATCTTATAATAAACTTTACAGATTATCGCATAAATGCACAAAAATGAGAATATCTGATACAATAAAAGACAAAAACAAAGATTTTTTTGTATCGGTCAAATTAGAGAATTATAAATTTATAACCATAGCGATGACACGCCTTTCGAGGAAAAAAGCCTGATCTGGTGTTAGGAAGATTTATAGTCGGTTTTCTTTTCTCTCTTTTTCTATTGCGGGTGGACATCCCATGATCTTTACGGTTCTTTGAACGGGACGGCGATGTCCGTTGCAATTTCAAGGCGCATAGCTTGCGTACCATTGTCCTTAAATGGTGCAAACAGGAACAACGGGTGGTCCATCTCTGTTGGTCCAGTGCCTTCCCATCCCCTCTACTCTGTCCCGAAAGAAAAGTCAAAGCTTCTAAAAAGCTTCAGAACCTTTATAGCTACCGAGTTTACAAGAGGCAGTGAAAGCAATCCCCTGTAGGGTTCTGAAGGGCGTGTAAACGTTTCTAAAAGCTAATATTCTTTTCCTGATTTATGTGCGAGGGCGGTTACGCGCGCTAAATGTCCGTTTGTCTGCGAACCTCTGACAAATTGGCACTTACTATTGGAAAGTCAGATTTTCTTTGAAGGAAAAGGAAAATGGAGACACAGTTGGATGAACGTTGAATGAGTAAAGCGGTAGAATGTATATCAACTTGTGGTTTCTACGGCAGATTTGACTATTATACTTTCCCCGATTGTTTTTTTATTCGCTCTCTTATCATTATCTCTGATAATATTAAATTTAATATGTTGTAAACTGATTTATATAATTTCTTTATCGCTTCTTTATGTCAGAAATGTAAATATGATACGTGATTATTAAAATACTTGATATTAGATCAGATTAAAATAAATTTTTATTTTATTAAGCAGATTGCAATTTCAAGATTCAAGAATTGATAAATGAGACTTGCAAAAATTGTTCATCAACTCCCAGTGCCTTATATCCGTGCTTACATATTCTGTAATTATAGGTGCAACTAAAATAAATTTATCTGCATTTTATACACACACACACACACACACACACACCAGTATATTTTATATGCTTCGATAAAAAATTTATCTTCCTTGTCTTCGTGGAGTTATCCGCGATATTAAAGAACATCAAAGTTTAAAGAGGTATGTGACGAGTTATTTGCCGAAAATAGAAACATCACACTACCCAATCTTTATTACTGTTCTCTGTTCTATTATTTCACGCTGATTAGCCGTCTTAAATTCGGGAGAGGGGCTGACAAGCCCCTCGAAGGGCAGCGAACGTTATAACTTCCTGATGTGTGGTATGATAAAAAAAGCGTGAAAGAAAGCAAGACGGCGGCTGAATCAGTACTAACGCTACTTTGATCGAACTCGGGTCACAAAGAGCTCGTCTCGTCATCGGTTGAATAGCCCTGACTAGAAGGAGGTTGGATTAGGTGAGGCTAAGTTACGAGGGTGGAGGGCCCCTAGCAGTAAGACGACGTCTTGAATGGGGCACGTGCTACCATCGTCGTGATCTTTGGGTCTTACGTCTGGCGATCTGTCTCTTTCTTTCTTTCTCTCTCTCTCTCTCTCTCTCTCCGTCCTTTCCGTTTGTTCGTTTGCGCGTCCATTTGATCGTCTAGGGACGGATCTAGGTCTAGACTAGGGAACTCCTTGATGTTTCTTTTGGCTCGTCTCGCCAGCTGCTCCGTCAAAGTTGCGATTCCTTCGGCACGTGTTCGCCTCTCGCGCGTACGAATCTTTTTATATACAAACCAGACCATCCTCTTGACAACGGTGACCATGAAATAGATACGAAATGTAGCGATTTCGCTTTTCGATTACAATGCGATCTGATTCGGTATCTTACGCATCTCGAGATTGGAATTGGTAATTGTACAATGAAGTTCATTTGATTATTCGAAAGATTATTGGAATTTGGAATGTAAAATCTACAAACAAATTAATTTGAATGTTACAGAAGAGAACAAGCAATGAGCATATTTTAGAATTTACGAAAATGTTTTTTTTGTTTTTACTATATATTTTTTAAAATAATTAATTTTAAATAATATCTAAGTCAAATATAATTAAAGATTGTTTATGGAAGACATTTTATGCTTTATAGTCAGTAAATTATCTTATCTTACATTACTCGACTTTATTTATGATAATTTAGTCTCTTATCGTGCTTAAAATTTTTATTTTATTAAATGCAAGAGCACTTTATTATTTTAATTTGCTTTCGAAGATCTATTCTTAATATAAATTTCGAACAATTGCACAATTACTTTCATAAAGAAAAAAAGTGGTTTATATCAAGATGTATCGTATTGAACAATGATGAAAAAAATCGCTCGACAAGTCTATAGTGCGAGAGAAAAGAGTCATGCGAGGGTGCTCGCGTGCCAGGACGCAAATGCGTGCGCGCTACGCATCTGTCTCCTCTAGGGCAGGCGCATAGCGCGTACACGCGCACACGCTGCTCGCGCGCATATGATCGGTACGTGGAACGTATTTATACGTATGACACGTGCACATAATCCAGCCCCCAGGCATTCGTACGTATATGCATGCATATGTGCGTGCGTACGTGCGTGCATGCAAGTTCGGGCATGCGAGAGCTACATAGTGATATATAGTGCATATATACAATAAGGTCGGTACATCCAGCCCTTAGTTGCTATGCTACTGATGGGTACGGTGACCGGAGGATTACTGCGCAGTGCATTGGTATTTCTTCACTGTATACTGACATATTTTGTTGACAGAAATCGCAATCCTGAATAGATATTTTCGTTTGCCACAACGCGACAGCCGTTGAAATGCAATAAATCGGCTGATAACAAATTGCCGTCGAGCGGCGGTCTACTTCGATGCGATAACCGGAATTGCGTGGGGATTTATGATCGAATGATATCTGTATAGCAGGCCATATTGAAACTTGTGATTCTATTTCATTGTCCTTGAAATTTTGAATATAGATGTCATTAGATTCGTTAAATTATAAACAATATAAATAATAATAAATTTATAAATAATTATAATATTATAAATAAATATATATTTTATTAAGATTAAAAATTAAAAAAAAAATTTTATCAAGACAGTAATAATGTCGAGATATAATGGCATAAGGAGAATCGACAAAATAATATTTAATTTTTTACAAATTTTAACTTAAATTACTTTATCTTTAAATTAATACAAAATCTTGCGTTAATATAAAAAAGAACCAGTAAAATTTTTAATTGTAAAAATATTAAATTTTAGACATAATATAAAATCACGCGCAGCGGACGTATTAGATATTTTCACATCATTAAATGTATTGTCGTAGTGCGTTCAATCATTAACTAGCATTGCCGTTACATTAGCTCATGTAACGGCAATTGGAATTCTTTACAGCGTTGACGTATCGCAAACTTCGTATCTAATGACACCGCCATCATAATATCGTTAGTAAATCAAAATAATAGATCTGGTGAAACAAGTTTAACCTCTCGAAGTCACTTTCACTTTATTGTATTCCGCGTTTACAGTTTTAAACCTACTGCTACATGATGACAAAATGCGAATAACAAATTAATTAATATCGAAATTTTTTCGGAGAGAATGTGATATGTTGAAGAATATATTATTAAATTTTTTTTCAAATAAAAGTACTAATATGATACTTATACTAATGAATAATAATAATTTGATATAAAAAGCATTCACATTTGGCCTTAGATATCTCATAATTTCGTATTTTTATTTCCTCTTTCATATTACAAAAACAATTAAAAATAAAATTACTTTATTAATAAAATTGTAAAATTAGTAAAATTGCCTTTCAACATTGTTAAAAGCTCAATTAACACACAATTATTGTATGCAATTTATTTATGATAACCAGACTGTGTCACTATAGTTATCCATGCAAATTTGAAAATTTAGTAAAAGGTGATACTTGATATAATAATTATTTAAAAACAGATGAAAAACTCACACGCACCTCCCCTCCCCTTACACACACATCTAATCTTTCCAATAATCCGTCGTGTAGATTTAATAAAGATTCTACATAAAACGATAATTACGTATAGAATAATAAACTCATTTGAATTCGGGCATGTAAGATAAGATGATTTTACATATTACACATAATATAATAATGAATATCGTCCCATAATATAATAATGAATATCGCCCGGTCAGCTACTTGTTATGCCTCCGGAATATCAAGCCGAGGTTACAATGTACCGCGCGATGACGTCGGAGTCAGAATTTCTTGATGACGGTGACGGCTTGACCGTATCTCGTTGTATTTTAATGTCATTCCAACTGTCTCTTCGTTGGCACGGAGATATCCCGCTGCGCCCGCAGGATTAACCGATTACACACCCGTTCGTCTCATCCGGACGCGAGAAATCCTCATTCGGACTAATTTTTCTTCCTTTTATATCGCATTTGACAGCAATACAGATTATATGCTTCGATAACGTTATAACCAAAGGTTGATTGAGATACGCAAAATTACAAGACTTTAACTGTGATAACAGAAGATAATATTTCACACAAAGACTCTAAATCACAATGCAATAATCTGAAGATGTAATACGTTAGGAATTTGGAATGATAAAAGGTTTTATGAGTTTTGATTATTACTAACATATGAAAAGATAAGAGTTATCTTTGCTATTTTAAATTATTACACATCTTTTATCAACAATATTTGTAAATCATGCTTGATCGAATCAAACTTAATGATAAGAATTATATAATATGTATAAAGTTTTTAATTATAATTCCAATTTCTGCATTGTAATTATTTTTTCACTAATTTTTTGCACACACACAAATTGTTCACGTTTAAAATTTGGCGTTGCAGCATAAAGATTCTTCTACAAAATGAATTCGCTTCCACGAAATATTTTCACATAAACAGGAAACATTAATTTTCAATATCGATAAATCTGATAATTTATCTTTGTGTGTGATAATGCATATTTATAAAAGCCGATCCGTCTAACCGAACTTCAGTTACTTACGACATTTAAACAGGAAAAGATGCTAATATAACAAACTATTTTCTTTTTCTAAATTCTCGAGCTGACTAGACAATAGACTATGAAGGGTAAGCGCTTAATGTATTTCTGTAATAAGATTATTAAAATAAAACGAAGGAAATAGAATTGCCAAACGCGTACCAGTCACTTAAATAGTATCTCATCAAAATTTTATATTTTTACTTAATATAAACAATATTTAGCAGTTAATATTAGCAATAAAAATATGAAAATATTAATTTTTTACTAAATGCTACTTATATTAAGTAAAAATATACAATACTTAATGAAGAACTATTTAGGTGATCGATACGCATTTGGCAACTCTCTTTTACATATATTTATATTGTATATATACATCGAGAGTTTTATTGATTCAAAAAAATTTATATACAAATTTTGTATAACATGATTTATATATACATATTTATATGTAATATATATTAAATAATTGACATTACTTTAATCATAATAAAAGTCGACTATGTTACGATTCGATTGAATCTATGATTGACATCCTAGCAATAATGTCGTTACAGGGATATACGTAATTTTTATCACCTTCCTGGCGTTTTGGACTAACGATGAAATTATTGCGAAGGAAGATCAATCTGAACGATCGACTTGGAAAGAAGTATTCTACGATTACATTCCAACAATATGTCCATTCCCAGAGAAAGATAACTTCACCACGACTAATCTCCCACATTTCATCGATTGTACGAAGTTTTACAAGTGTTTTTTGGGTAAAGGAGTCTTGCAAGATTGTGCTCGGATGATCAAGGGGGACCCGCCTACAAGGCTGCACTATAATAGGCGCGAACAGGTTTGTGATTGGCCATGGAGAGCTGGTTGCATTAGTTGTCCTAGAAGGGAGGAAAATTGGCCGGAGCACAAAATAGCTCACGAAACAGATGATTGTAATTTATACTACGTGTGCATAAACGGTGAAAAGCGTTTGGAACGTTGTCCTCCAAACACGTGTTTTAGTCGCACATGCCAGCGTTGCGTTGTAGATCGAAGAAGTGGAAATTGCGATGGAAACCCAGACCCGCCGCCCTGCACGAACGGCAATAGAAAACTTCACGAATGTAACTGCAATTCGTATTATGAGTGTACCAATGGTATCTGGTATAAACAGATTTGCAAAGAACCCGGTTTTCATTTTGATAGCTCGACTAAGACATGCACTACTCCTGACAGAGCTAAATGCCCTCATAAATAAACAAAATATTAATTTATAGTTCCGTATTTTCAAAATTAGGCATGCAATACTTTAATCTAAAAAATTAATAAAAAATAATTAATAAAACTTTGTAAAATTATAAACATCGTGTATCAGATTATCAAATATTAGTTGTTTAAACGTAAAATAAACTCAGAAGATAGAAAAAAATTCTTTGGAATGATTCCGTTTTATCCCTTGGTAGAAGGATTAAAAGAGACACAATGAAATGTATGGAAATTAAATTCAAGTAATATAAACATACAGCAAATAATATAAAAGTGAGCCTATTTCCATCAATTCTATTTATATTAATGTAAAGATATAGATATCTGAAGTGGATATTGCATCCGAGATTAAAAGGTGATTTTCGCGCGCTGCGGAGCGAAGGAATGGTCTATTTTCCTGGAGCTGTTTGCTGACATATTCTTACGGGGTATCCGTATCTCAAATGCAATCAGTTCCAACCGCGAAAGAATGAGCGGATTGCATGTCGGCTACCCGCGTTACTACTTGTAACATGCGCGAATTATGTAAGTACCGAATCGTGCGCGTGTGCCAACGCGAGCGTGTACGCGCTACTGTTATTGTGCGATAGTGTATCTACATTAGATGGTATACCTGTAGTGTCTATTTCACCTCTCACTTCTTTTCCTTTTATTCCGCATACTCATGAGTGATTTATGTGATTTATCCCGCGTGTCTGCCATAACTTAAGGCGGAAAGTCTCGGAGCAAACTATCGAAAGACACACTTTTTGTAGTTGTCCATAATATCTATCTTACGAATTAGGAGCTTCTAAGAAAGTGATAATAAAGATAGGCAAAATCAATACCAGCGAGTCCACAATATAATGATGACATCCTTTTGTCTTAATTTTAAGTTATATTTTAATAAAATCTATTATACTGTGTAATTATTTTCTTAATTAAAATACATAGTGTGTGTGTGTGTGTGTGTGTGTGTGTGTGTGTGTGTGTGTGTGTGTGTATATTTTTTTTTGGAGCGTTTGATTTCAAATAAAGATATCCGAAATTCTTTATATATATACATAATATAATATATATACGTAAAGGATTTTGGATAATATCTTTATTTGAAATCAAATGTTCCAAAGGTAGGTTTAATCTCTGTTTAATCTCTGACGCGATAAACGTTTTACTTTTCGAAAAAACCGACGTTTTACACTGCCGGGATATTGGGTAGAAAAGCATCGGCAGTATAGCGTTTTACGACGAAACGCGTAACGGTAGTACGTTTAAAAATAATTGCCGCCTCGATGGCAACGATTAATGCTATTGCCGGAATTAATTATTGTGGCGGTAGCTTATTAGATATTTTTATTACCGCTCGTTAAACGCGCGCACGCGAACATGGACGAGAGACTTGCTCTCGGTACACATTCTCCGCAAATGATATCATTCGAAAGTTTATTTTTACCAAACGTACGTTTTGTCGAGGGGGCGCTCATAAAGTTAACGTTCGCTTATCTTTCTCGCTGACAGCTTTACAGTCGAGCCCCGTTGTTCCTGAGTCGGGGATGATGCTTGAATTCTGTGACGCACGTTCACATAAACGAGACAAAAGGAAACAATTTAATTATCAATGGCGGAGGAAACGTTAATAAATATTTTGGAGCGATAGACACAGACAGACACTACTCGATACTAACGATTTCTGATAAGGCAAACGATCATTTCTTTTTAATGACATCCGTTGTCTCATACATCACCCTCGTTGTCCCGAAGCAATTAGTAGACAAACTCTTGTGATATCTCCCATCGATAATCTCTGGCGACATGAGCAACGTTTAAGTGCTTTAAAATAGTTTTCTTTTTTCGTTTTTAATATGTCATGAAATGGACAAGTATTTTAGATTTGATAAATAATTAATGGGTGAAAGAATATGACAATTGAATAAATTTGTTTAACAATTATGCCAATAATATTGATTGATTGCTTTGTAATTTAATGACATTAGTTCAATGTAAATGCGATAGACACAATCGTAATAGAATGCTTGTAATTGCGGACATTAAATTCATTAAATGAATTAACGCCGCATTGCTCAATCGCGAATTTTATTCCTTTTGGTATAAATATGAGATAAAATTTAATACAGCATATTTATTATTAAGACAGTCATGTGAAGTTCTTTTTAATTAATATATATATAGCAGAAATTTAACATTAGAATAAAGATATAAAAAATAGAATATAAAAAATGTTTGGATATTTTAGTTTGAATAATTCGATATTTTTTCCACGATCTTTTTTGTTTATGTAAGAGTCTGATTTAAAAGAAAATTAACGATATATAAATTCAATAAAATTTCTGATAAGGAATCACGTTTCACAATCTCACCTCTCGTGCAGATGGCAGCGTGAATCCGTTTATCGACGGTCGTTCAATGATGACAATGAGATGGAGAACACCTTTCAATGCCAGTACACTTCGTAGCCAACACTCCACTTCACTTGAGACTCATATTATATTTTTAAAACTCACTTTCCAAACAAGTCAACTTCTATTTTTATGAAAAGAGAACCGGGACTTGGCCACAGGATGTTCGTAATGTTTCGTTTCTTTTGTCGTTTCGCTTTTGACAACTTATTTCTAATAAATTATCCATCAATTTGCGTCATAGTTCTTTCGATAGTTCATGTGAAAATAGTTACAAAGATACTGTCAATGATAGACATCAAACAAAATACATATATTTGAAGATATATTCGAAGCTCCTCTTGGACATAGCGGAGTATAAGAATCTTGTTTACACTCCGCTCGGCTCTTGCCACAGCCACGGTCGTTGTGTTATGGATTTATTGATCTTAAATCGATGAATAATCCGTAAACAGACCAATTCCACGAAATTTCAAATGATTACAACCGTCGACCCGACATTGTATCATTAATCCTAGAAACTTGTGATTATAACTTCTTGATATTCTGGAAGTTTTTTCACGAGACTACTCTTTATAGGTAATAATTTTCCATCCTGATAGAAGCCCACGATTGAAACTTTTCTTCGGTTGAAATCCACGATTACTTTGATATTCAGAAGAATAATCAGTATTGACGTCCTCTCTTCGCGATTTCTTTCAAAGATTTCGCTGATTCGCCAATTGTGTCCTGGCTGTTTCTAGGACACGTGATAGTTCTTCCAACGATACTGAACAAGGTAGTGCGCGTCGCGTCGCTGCGAAGTACGATCTTCAAGCGGGGCGCACGAAAAGAACTGAATCAAAGGGGTGCGCCGCAACAGGTGAGAGGGAAAGGGAGAGGACGAAGTAGGAGGGATGAAGCGATAAAGGAGAGAAAGAGAGGGCTGGACGACGACGACGATAGTGGTGTTAACACCGCGCGTAGTAGCGGACAGTCGGCGACTAAGGCCCCTGAGGAGAAGTCTCACCTCTCTCTCCTTCGTCTCGTCTCTCGTCCTCTCGTCCTCTCGTTCCTCTCTTTCGATGAGGTCTCTCTTTCCACCACACGCGTGGCCACCGTCACACTGTCGTGCGCGCGCGCGTGCATCTCCGACACATATAAAAGTACCCTCCTATTCCTCTTCCAATCCCCGCGCGAGCCACCCTATCTTCCTCTCTCTCTTTCTTTCCTGTCGATAGAATACTACATTTTCCATTGGAACGAATACGCGGATACCGCGCGACTACAGCAGAACCACTTGCAGATGCACACACGCGCGGTCGCGCGTGTGGATACATCGGATTCGCGGCAGCGGCGACGGTGGTGTCGGTGTAAGTATCGGTAGAAGAGAAGTGGGAGATAGGACACGCGACACGAGCTTTGGTAGGGAGAGAGAGAGGATCAGCGAGAGTGGGGCACGCATACGGTCACCCCTCGTTCCTCCGGGCTCCCCCTTCATGGGGCACCCCCTCTTCCCTTCTCATCGGACGTCTTGCGCGTTCTCTCTTTTTCTATTCTATTCTCTCCACCAGCCTCAGCCTCTAATTCGTGTACTTCTCCATCTCCTTCGATTACGCGATACTTCGGTTTCTCGTGCGTTTTATACGCGTTCGTAGAGTCTCAACTTGCGAAAAAAGACACTACTTTAACTTCTGTCTCCCTTAAAATGCACGGTTCTTTGAACTTCTTAATATGCCTCTCGGTACACAAAACACACACAAAACACACACACACACACTTTATGTAGACTTTGCAGACTCACGACAACTTAATAATTAATAATACTATGATCATAACTTGAAAGACATGAATAATCAAAAATTACATTAGTTTAATTCATTATTTATGAAATCATTGTTATTGCATAATTTTACATAAAAACTTCTTCAGGAATAACAAATAAATAGCAAAATAGATATAGATGGATATATTTGTATTATATAATCGGCTTTTGACAAAATGTTTATCACAATATGCACGGTGAATTTAACTTTCATACACATGTAATATTGATTAATAGAACATCTTGTCAATGCGAACTATACGGATTATAGTGATAGTATTTTTATTGATGAAACTATCGATGCTTCTGATAATATAATGCAATACAATAATATGATTGTTTATGAATTATTTTATATAATCTGTTATACTCACCGCTTTAAAATTTCGCTCTTCATTAACGTACGTCGGATGTATTACCTCCACCATCATAAGAGATTTTCACATAGGTAGAAATCTGACAATTTTTCTGGGACACGACATTCATCTCATCGATTTCATAACAAAAATCAATAAATATTGATAGTTTCTAGAGATACTTCAAAATTAAGTATACGATATACTTTCATGATATTTTCTGCACTTTTCTTTAAGGCTACGATAAACGTGTCGATAAAAAACGATAACAATAAAATTTTCCGCGTAGTAAATTAATCAATGTGTATTCATATCAGAAGAAACGTCAGTTAGGAAAATTTTTTTCTTCTATCACGAATCGCATTCGAACAAACTCGCCGACGTGACTCGCGTCGAAAAACAAACCCACGCGTGTCAATGAACGAGAAACGACTAAGTGACGACGACGATTTTCGTTGTCGACCATCTCTCGGGGTTGCAAAACTCACCTCCCCCCGTTGTTCCCCCTCCGATGAGCGATGAGAGGGGTGGCGAGCATTCTCTCCCTCCGTTCCCACGCCACGTCTCGATACCTCTCTTCGTCCCTTCTCCTCCACCGCCTCCTCGATGGCATCCTCGCTGCTCGACTCCTCCCTTAGAGACGCGCCCTTCTCCGAGGGTAAAGTACGTACTACTCTATTCTCCGCTCTTCTCGGAAGTTGTCCGCTACCGCCCCCGGCGCGTCCACCGAGGGTTGAGATTTATTCGTCATGTCCCACGCTGCGCGTAGCTACACATGAAGTGATGTAATTTCGAAGCAACTGGTGGCGCGAAGTTTATACAGGGTTCTTTGCTATCCCCACGCTTTATTACAGTGTGAATTTTGAATACTATAAATAATTGTTTTAGTAATAATGAGAAATTGATGATATAATATATAGTATATTGTTAAATTTTTTAATTCTGAATATGTAATGGAATGGAATAATTATATTTATATTTATTTTGTACTTTTTAAAAGCAATATATTTAGCATCAGAAATTGCATCTGTATTTTACACGCATTTATTTTATTACGTGTCTTGATTTATATAAAATTCTTCTCAAAGTTTATTTTATTGATATAGCAGCAACGCGAAAGAGATATCATAAATATTTCAGAAGATAATCTAAATCTAAAAAAATTTTCGATTATTATTTGAGCATTTAATCACACTCTTGATATATTTCTTAATTAATCTCTGCAGGAAGTTTTGCAAGGATAAATAAAATGAAAAAACAGGCTTGTAGAAAAAGACCAAAAACAGGCGCCGTAAAGGAGGAGTAAGATATGTCAAGTGAGAGGACAGGAGCAAAATAAAAGTGCTACGTATATATTATATTATATTCGAATGATTGAATCTGGGCGTGAATTCGCTGCCAGTCACGGTCAAACATCGATGTTTTAATTAATGTATCGATAGTGAAACCAGACACGAGTTTATCCGGCATCATCTCATTTGACATATCGAGACCGGCTCTCTCAAAGTGTATTATATAGAAGGTTTGTGGATAATTAAGGGAGAAAAAAGTATATTTTAACAATGTCATAATTTTTTCGCGCGCGAACATTTTAATTTAAATGCAGTTAATAATTTAAGTAATGTTATTTTTTGTGATTAATTAATATCTTCATAAATATAATATATATTAATCTCATATGCAGAATCATCTATCAGAAAATTTGATAATTTCAACTTTATTTAATTTTATTTTTTAAATTGAAATTTTTTGATATTTAACTTAAATATTTTATTAACAAAATTGTTTATTTAGAAACTAACAATTTGTAGGCTATTGGGAGGAAGAATTTAAAGTTTTATCATTTGCAATTCAGAAATTTGATTTATTTTGTCTCGCTCTTAATCACTTATACTTAAAAAGTTGTTAATATAATTTTAATTATGATAAACTAAAGTAAAAGAATTTATCACAAAAATAAGTTTAAAAATTATGGAAGATATCACATAATAAATAGATCTGCACATGATATACAGTTTATCGAATTTTTCGTTTTGAATAATAAATTCAAACTTGAGAGGATGCATCGTCAAATAATTTAGCCGACATATTAGCTATAATACATAAGCTTCAGTGATCACTGACATGTTTTCTGATAAGCACTTATAAGATTATGCTTAAATCAAACATTGCTGCGTTTGACAATATCTTTCTTTCAGTTGCTACGAATATGTATTTAATAGCAAATGTTCGATATGTTATATAATTGATAAGATCGAGGGGATAATATAGAAAATATAAAAGACAGTATGAATAATAGAAAATATTATTATATATGTTAATAATTATAATAATTATCATGATATATCTACAATTGTCATTGTCATTGTTTATTAATCAATCACACATTAATTTTTGATGACTTTAAATAATTGGTATTAGTATCGATCTTATTTGTTTTCTATAATTATGCATTAATTTATAATCATGTATTTAAAAAAAATTTTTATCATAATTGTTTTACTTCACAATATTTTTGTATTCGTTTATCGTGGCTAATTCGAAGATAAAAGGTAGGATATATAAAATCAGGAGACACACTGGCTGAAGAAAATACCGCACGAATCACGCAAACAATTTATGAATAAAGTTCGATAAAACCGGATTATCAATGTTTGCGTATTTTTCAGTGTAGGCGTTTTGAAATGAACACCACTCACATCGGCATGATATGGCATTGTTTTCTATCGAGCACCCACCGCAAATTCAATCGATCGGGAACATCGACAATTGGCCGCAATTGTATCGATCGAGGCCAATATGACATCGTTCGATCAGCAATTTCATTGCCCGACGGAAAAATCTGTCGTGGATTTCATTGATCCATTTCACGCTTTGATGCATCTGCAATATGGGAAGGTCAAATTTATCGTGTAAAACATAATGGCATATATATCGTGCGCAATTGCGGTTATTTAAAAACTTTTTTATTTTAAGTGAAAAATAATTTTTATAATAATTATTATTATAATAAGAATTTAAGAATATAAGAATAAAACTTAAAAATTAAGTTTAAGTTAATGTTAGAATAAAAATTAGACGAAATATTACGATTTATTAAAAACAACATGGTCAATTCTCTGTCTCTCTTTTTCTCTTCTTTCAAAAAAATGTGATTAAAACGCGTGATTTTTCTTGTTTATTACTAGAAAAAAAATATGTCGACCACTTTATCTTTATAACTGCAAGAATAACTTAATCATCAAGTACGCTAAAAAATCAGCGGATATTCGACAAAATATTTTGAATTCAAGCGATGACCCAGCGTCGACCTGATCGCTTGATTGAAACTTTTCCTACAGCCTGTGATAGCATCCTATACGAGAGAAATACGGAACGTTTTACAACGCGTGTACTCCCAAGCATTTATTTTCAGAATATTTGTGATATGTGCCGTATATACGTACGCGATTTTCGCATTATCTTGCGTGGGCGTAGCAATTCCACCGCTGATAAGTGACTTTGTATTTTGTAAGTACTTGTGACAGGCGGTATCTGAAAACTCTCTCTTGCAGCTCAAGCTTTGCAATCAAATCATTAATCACGCACATAAGCGTATAAACAATTATTAATAATAAATGAAACTCAATGAATTTATAAGAAAAAATTCGTTAGTAGTATATATTGTAATATTAATAAAATAAATTGATTAAAAATATGTGTATGCGTTATAAAAATATAATACCTTAAATTAAAATTATATTTTTATATATATTTTTTAAATTGAGATATTAAAATTTATTATATAATTTTGAATTATAAGCATTAAAAGGGTGAAAATGAAGTTTTTAAAATATTAATAAATAGCAAATCTTTTTTCTTTAATTATAATAAATCGAGTTATTTTGGAAAAAAATAAATTAAACAAAATTTTAATGTATTTATTTGCATCAAAATATTATATACACACACATATATATAAAATATATATAAAATTTTAAGGTAAACTGTTTATTTAAATATTATTTTATTTCGTATTATATACATAAAATTTGATCTAATTGCATTCGATTTCGTTTGATTGTTTCGCATAATGGCGGAAACGTCTATTTTTTGCGATGGCAAAACGAGGAATAATGAAATACGAGGCCAGTGGAGAACAACACAGATCAAAATAATCGGTGCGGTTCAATAAAATTAATATATGGTTCTCGACGGTTCCTCTCCGTGTTCGTGCGTCAGGAGTCGGACTCGTAGCATTCAGCAGGCCAACGAGACGTTCGGGACGCTCTTAACTAAGGGTCTACTAACTTTAAATCCGATAATGAATGTAATCAGTGGAAATAACATGGAATCTACGCTGGTCTCGGTCAGACCGCGTCCAGGTATACATTCTCTGACCACAGCGTGACTAATAATTATGCTCGGTGAGGGACCCTCGTTTCTCTCCTACGCCGTTATCTCTCGCCGAGAGCGAGAGTGGAGAAGCCGAAAGCTACAGACGAAATATCGAAACAATGGTGCATTCACGAATCCCGCGAGTACGAAAACTTGTTTCATCGAATCAGTGTCGTAAATAACGAACGTGAGTTTTCTTCTTGTGTTGAAACAAGAATTGTAATTCGAAATAATTTCTCTTTAAGTTAAGAAAGAAAAATTACAAGGAGAAAGCTAGATAGACATTCCGTTCTGATGAGTATTTAGTAAACAGTGATTATTTAATAACATGTTATGTTTTATTAAGAGAGAAAAGTATTAAGTTTAAAGACGGTTTTGAAATAAGTGAAGAAATTTATTTTGATGTTTTTATATAAAATGAAATAATATATAATATATAAAATATTTAATTTATACAGAAATATAGAGAATTCTGCACATTTTGTCTGATAATAGTACAAATTGTGTGCCTTCATGATGCCCAAATAAATTGTTCTAATTATATATGTTTATAATTCTGTATGTGAATGTCTTATAACACATACTTTTAAAACTACAAATCTGTAGTATGTTTCATAACGTCAACGTCAAATCGAGTATGAATATGACTTTCAATCATATATCGTTCGATTGACATCAATATTACAGGCAGTACACACAATAGGCACGCGCGCACGAGCGACGTACCTGTCGACCTCGCAACACTAGCGAGCCGCGAATAACGGTAGTCTTAATTGAATTATTGTTTCAGTTAATGTCGACATTTATCATAAGAGTACACACATGGTGTCGGAGCGAGATGAAGAAAACACGCATCCCGCCCAAGGAGTTTGCGGCTCGCTCACAAAAGCGCGGAGCATTCATCTTCTGTCGTGTATGTCATGAACCGTGACACAATGACCGCTCTCTTCTTTCTCTTCTCTCCTCCTTGCAAACGTAAAAATGAATTTACGTGAGCTTCTTTTTGTGAAAATAAATTTCTTGCAATTTGTGAATTAAAAATTATTCAATACTTTCTGAAAACTATCTCTATTTATCAAAGTTTCAATATGGTATGAAACAAATGATCGTTAAAATTGTATTAGATTATATTGGATAATCCATTTCCAATTACATATCATCAAAATTTTGTATCTTTGTTTTACATGGTTTACTTAGGAGTTTCGTGGCGAAAGTAAACGTGTGAAAGCAGCTTAACTATCAAGCATATACATTGTGAAAGTGAGTACAATGTGCGTGAAAGAATATTCATGAAATACGCCACTTCCGGCGTGATGTGGTTGTTAATTTCATTCACCCAATGAAATAAATAGAGTGTTTTCTTACAATCGATTGAATTAGACTGATCACAACAACGATCTAACATCTATTTCAGATAGGCACATATCGATGTTTGAAAAAGAATGAGAAAAATATACAGTGTCGCACTTTTTTAATTCTAATAAGATTCTTGGGAGTCTGAATAATTAATATTGCATAGAAAATAGGAGTACAATAGGAAAATATTTTTATAAAATTTTTTACATTACTGTAAGTTTGTAAATTGGTGGATAAACGATGAACAAATTTTTGTACTGGCACGAAATTATGTATGTGAGAGTCTCTATTTAATTTTATATGTATTAAATTTATATGAAAATATTACAAATAAACAAAGAAAATTTACAAATATTTATAATCTTATGATGTATAATTTTAGGGCGAAATACTTTTCACGTGGACATATATACGTATAGAAAAGCGAATCTCGATACAAAAAACGATCTAGATATTAAACTTTATCGTTACCTAATCTTAATTCTGATGTTAGTAAATCAAGTCATTTGCCAAGTGCGAACGAGAACATGCAGAACTCGTGCGCTCGTGCGATATATGTAACAAATGATTAACGGGCGGACGGGCAACAAAGTTGTCGACATCGCGAATAATTAATCGCGCACGGAGTGTCGTCGAGCTTCGTCGATTAAACGTTTTCATATTACCGCAATCCAGCAATAGTCACGTTGCAACTCTGTGCTCGTACCGAGTACCGCCTTGTATCTTTTTCTCGTCGGTAATATACGAGTTTCGCGAGGAATCGTTCTATCGATCACGGTGAGCGTTCAAGCGTATCGAATTCCACCTCTTTTAGTCGCGCCAATGACAACTTCCCAGAACAATCTTGCAAGGATCTAAAAAAAGTAAATCTGCCATTAATTATTCACTGCAGCGCTATCGAAATCAGTATACTATATTAATGTAATAATGGTTGAAATTAGAAACTTGATGAATTGTCGATGTTGCAATTACATCTACATTTTTATTCACGTACGATAAACAATAATCGATGCTAAGTACATTTTTTCATGTCAATAATTTCAAAAATTAACTGATTTTAATCTTTTTTAAAATTATCTATATTCCTATATGAAATATGAAGATTTATCAAGTTTGATAGAGAGACATTATATCTTCTTGAACTTCAGACTTTCGTGATAAACATTAATTATCCGAATATTGCTGGTATTACCAATTTCTACAATGTTATAATATGAATATAAGGTTTCTAGTTATGTTTAGATCTAACGGCGATGGTACTACGAAGTGGGAGGCAATTGCAAACAGAGACCCACGCCTCGTTGTTCGATATTTGCATCGCTTGCGGAAACCAGACTGCGTCGATCGCGCGCGATCGAATAAATGAATTTAGATCCGTAAGTTCGCCGAGTGCAGTTTCCATTGCTAGATCGAACCTGAATTCGCTTAGCAACACGCGCGCATTTCATATTTCGGCCAGTGCCGTTGCGAATAATAAACAATCGCTTAATATCACTTGTTTTATTTTTTACATCACTTTTATCTATTACGCATTAGATGTTAAAAGATTTCTATTAAATATTATATTTTATTATGTTTCTATTGCGGGTTTTTTAATTTGTTATATATTTCACAAAAGTTTTTTTATACAGAATTTTATATTATAAAACTCTTTCTTTCTCTCTTATATAATCATAATCAATAAGTATCTTATTGGATTTCTGATTAAAGAATAAATAATTGTCATTGAAATTGTCATGTAATAGTAACGATAATATTGAAGTTAAATAAGTTATTCGAGAACAGTTATTCGAGATAATCTAGATAATTATTAATTATTTTATTTGTTACTAAGCCAAGCGAATAAGAATAAGGCCTAATACTAGTGAAAGTATATATGTATATTTGTTTGGAATATCCTTACATTTTTTCCTAGACGTTTGTAAGTTCTGGGTCAGCAGGAGCGGGTAAGGCGTCGTAGAAAGGAAACGAAAACAAGGCAAAAGGAAGAGGGGAAATCGATGCATAAAGACTGTGCGGATCGAGTCCCTGGGAGTTTGCATAATTCATTCGGCTGACCGGCGAATGCATATTACCTCAGGATATCTAGCCGAGTCGAACAGCGGGATCAGGACGCAAGGACCTCCGTTCTGAATATGAGGTCGAGCTCGCCGAATCGTCTGGAGATAGTTCGACATCGATAACCGCTGCTGATCGTCGCGGCATTTCGACGAAGACCCAGATCCAGGATTTAACAGGAATCGGCCACGTGTGCGTGTCCTCAAAAGAAGAATATCGTAAACGAGAATCCTGCACATCTGACTATGAAATCATGTCATAGAAACGACTAACCGAATCATCTGTTACTCTTTTACAGGATTTAAGAATTTTATTTATTGAGATTTATTTATCTGCTTTATTTCAAATGGCGTAATATCGTTTTGAACATGTAGATTTTTATTTTTTTATACATTTACAGAACTTTTAGAGTATTTATAGAATAAGAGATAAACTTATAGAATAAGAGTCCATAAAAGATATTTCTAAAATTTATTAACCCAATTTCTTAATAACTACATTAAAAATTTATAATAAACAAATACTAATAATTAATACTAAATAATATTTGATCTCAAAATATTTTCGATAAAACTTTAAGCAATTCGTTCAAATGTTCAGCGGCAATTTTTGCATCTAAGCATGCGGGATCTTGATTGCATCTGCTCCACCTGTCTATCGATTTTTCCGGAAGCGTCATCGAGGCGGGTTCCTCGCGGCGGAAGGTGCGTGCTCATATGGGTGGACCGGATCTCTCCCTCGTTTCTTCGCCCTCGTCTCTTACACCTCGAGGAAGCCACCCCAGGCGAACCGGAATCAAGTTCAATTGTCTCGCGGTGGCTTTTGGACGCGTGAGAAATTTGCGAGCAGCTGTTTCGCCGGGGGTTGCTTGCTCCTCGCAGTAGCGTGACGTCACGTTTTTACTTGTCGCTTACTTGGCCAAACGAGGAGAACGAAAACATACGAGTGACGAGGGAAAGAGAGAGAGGGAGGAAGAGGGAGACGTATTGCATGCGCCGCGCGCATGCAAATTAGAGACGTTCGCGTCTCGAAGGGGTTAGATTAAGGGTTCGAGCGACCCTGAGGGTCGCCGAAATACTGGCTAGGTCTCTGCGAGGAAACAGGGAGTTTCTCGATATCGTCTTTCGAAAATCTCACCGCGCTTTATTTCTATGCCTTTCCCACGACCGCCCTCCGCTACTTGCCGGCATTTTAATTAGGTCCACCATTTGTTGTTGCTTCAAACAGTGTTTTGGTAACAATGTGATTGTAATCTGCTCGTTTTGAGACTGATTGTACGTTTAGTATACGATTATGTTTTGCTTCCATTTAGGTATCAATATAACTGTATCAAAGGAATAAGATTGCTGTGATTGAAAAAAGACAAAATTCTTTGTTATGTATGTAGACAATCTTTATTACATGTCCATTTTTACACTAATTAATAGCGCTTTACTTTCGCGTTTATTCGAATTTTGTTTCTTTTGAAACTTAATTTACAATAGTAGTGATTTGATGCGAGAAATTTATTAGAGTTTACAATAGAAATTCAACATTTCTTTTATATTTTCAATTGCTCTTGTTCCAATGCCGACTTAATTCGCGACTCGGTTTACCAATGCGAAGTCTTTCAATCTGTCATGCCACAAATTGCACGGCTTTCTACGTGACGCGTATGCGAATGCGAGCGACGTAACCAACGTTGCTGATTGCGAGCGAGAGCAAATCGGTACTCGCCGGAGGCAGAAGCACTCCCGCATAAAGACAGTGCCGCGCGCTTCGTCGTCATCCTCCTCATCGTCATCGTTGTCGTCGTCGTCGTCGTCTTGGTGGCATTTTGAATTGCAGATAATCGAGCACGATCGACGAAGACGATAATCGGCTACGGCGCTTAGACATGCAGTGACTTATCTTCGAGCAACCGAGGGTTACCTGTCTCGGATACCTTTCCCCGTGCAACTCGGGAGAGTCGACAGGACCGATAAGGATCATGATGATTCAGAACCTCCTGACCTCGGCCCGTCGATCCACAATGCAACTTCGAATAAACCGTGCGTATTCGCGCGAGGAACGTGACACAGGGCGGATGGCGAGCCCGGGTTGTCGACGCGACAGGTACGCGATCCTCGATCCTTGCCGATTGCAGATCGCAAATTGCTTGAATGCCGATCGCAATATGCTTTACACTGTATCTTATACCGAGCTAACGATCTGCGAGTTACCAAATTCTAACATCTGTTCGGCATCCTTGAGTATTCAAGAAATCTTTTTGTACATGTGTCTTTGATTCATGCCGATCATGAATCGCAAATTGCTGGACGATAGAATAATATGTCTTACACATTGAATAATGTTGTACATATATCGTCGCTATGTCGCTATTTGCTTTCATGTAACTGTAATCATCAAGTTTGTTTATCGATAAATTACTACTTTTTCCTGAATGGTATACTATCATATTTATATAATTCGTGATACTATTACAAGCTGCAATCATAAAGCAGTTGAAAGATAGAATTCTCCGGAAAACTATCATCTCTTGCAAAACTTTTCAATAGCGTACACACATTTGCTATATTTGTATTGTTTATTTCAAATTTCTTTCGAAAGTTTCGAAAGTGAATTCCAATGTAGCGAGACAATCACAAATTCATGTAATTTCCACACAGTGTTTATTCTTAGCGTTCGGATTTTATTTCCTTATTTTCGCATGTAAAATGCGAATATAAAAAATTTAACTTTGGTATATTACAAGCAGTTCTCATGTTGAGACGCACGATGCCTCCAGGTGGTAACTGGCAGTCTTTATCCAGTCAGCATCCCCCTCCTCCCGCTGCTTGAGGAACCTAAAGGAACGGTCCCTCTATTGTCGAGGGAGTTATTAACGAGGGGATGACGAGGGGGAAATTTCGGTGCGTATACAGTTCTCGTGTGGGAATTGCGCAAGCTACGCAGGCGCGCCTCAAGACACCTTATTGCTTCCCGCCAAAACACTGTCGGAGAACCTTTAATGTCACGTTCGACCCATACATAGCCGACATGTTATGCGAGGGATCCACGTCGTGGGTTTAATGCATTGAGGGCGCGGGGCTGTGAGATTGGCATCGTCGAAGTTTTCCCGCTAAAATTCCGGCAGGTGACTTAACGTTTATTATAAAAATCAATGAACTGTAAAATCGACGAAAGATGCTCGTATTAAGATTGAAATTGCAGAGCTCTTGAAAGAAATTTTTACAATCGGTGCTAGAAATCTTTCTTTTTAAAATTTGATCTTAAATTTTAATTTTTAAACGCGTGTGTATGAAATTATAATTTTAAAAATTGTTCTCTTTTTCTCTGAATTTGACATATTAAAAATTAAGATTTAAAATATTAGAAAGATGTAGTAAAGAAATAACAAAAGAAATAACAAAAATATTTATCAATTAATATACAATTAATGTACAATCGTAGTTTTGGCAAAATTATTAAGAAATGATAAAAAGATAGATTCAGTTTTACAAATTCCAGCTAAGGCAAAATAGTTTAAATATGCTTGAAATTAAAAGTATAGAAATATCGGAGTAATATTTATAGCATATTTATATTTAACGAAAATCTTTTTCGACTGTGAGAATTCGACCTAATGGAGTAATGCGCGTTACGCAAAGAACGATGACATTTCTTTGTACCTGTGGGGGAACGAGTATTGTAAAAGAATTTTTCAAACATCCACTCCCACGTGGAGGTACTCTACCACCCCCCATGTTTTCTCGACAAATGCAAGCACACATGTTGGTATGCACACGTCAGTTCTGCCAGTGCATATTTCTGAAGAACTACTAGGGCTGCATTCCCTTCCTTTATCCCTCCTTACTTCTTCCCCCTTTTTACGTAGCACACTCTCGTTACGTGAGCACGTCACCCTCTTGACCGCGCAAGATGCGAAGGGGAACGTTCAGCTGGGAAAGCTAAGAGACTCGCCTTCCATTGGTACCCTCCGTCAGTATCATCTGATTGCGTTTTCATGCGTGCTGAGATTCCGGAAAACAAGCCGCGGCATACACCTGGACACTCTTTTCCAAAGGTCGATGACATCGTCCCTCAAAATTTCTTGAGCGAAACGAGAGACGCACAAGATTGATCATCAATTATTATTTATTAGATTTGACACGAAGGTATTTTTGAAATTAAAGCATCTTCTTTAATTAAAATATATAAAAGAAATTTTAATATTAAGAATATTACATACATTAAGATCTAATAGCTTTAGTGAAATAAGATCTGTACATGCAAAGTAGAGAAACGCCGCGTCCTATCGTTGCGTCCCATCGCTGCGTCTGTCTAAAATTTTTACGTAGGTGGCGAAGACCGCGGCACACAATAACCGCATGGTGCCTTTCTTTGCGAGAGGGGAAAAGAAACATCGTGTTTGCCCACGAGCGAAGGTGTCTGGGGCGGCGGTACGTCGTTGTGTCGCCAACACCATTGTTCTAGTAAGAGTTGCCATTATTCTGACATTACGACGTAATAACGCCGCTTGTTACAACGAGAGTTACAACGAAGTCGGCACAAATTGACGGGCGCCTTCCTGTCGTAAAATATTTTGCTCTGATCGAATTTTTAATTTCTGACGAAGTTTAGGTTTTCTATTTTTATAAATTAAAATTTTTGAAAAATTTTCCACGATACAATACATTTCTGTTGCGTCACATCAATAGAACGAATCTCTGCTCTAGCATTAAATTGATTCTTATTTGCTATGCTCTCACAGTTTATTCGTTTAAGTTGTAAGATAAATTATATAATGAAATTTAAGATAATTAAAATCTGTTTAAAATTAACTGAAATATAGATATGTGTATGTGTGTGGTTTGTTATTTATTATTATAGTTTTAATAACAATATCACTATCTTTATAAATGTGCTTACTTAACGTACACTATTAACATATCATTGTCATAATTTATTACAGATCATTACTCATTAAGCTTAAATTGCGCAAATCGCTACGCAGACATCGTCAAGAAACTTAGGCTGAAAATTTAACGCGTGGTCGTCAATTTTCATCGAGCATCTTGAAAGGGGGAGCATTATGCACAGAATGGTTCGACTAAAGAAAGTAAAGAAGACAAATTTACAGTCCTTTAGGAGCGTCGGCTCGTCGAAGAAAACGTCGCGTGAATCATCCGTGATCCGCGTGGGCGGCTGAATCGTACAAGTACCGGCGTACGATACATGGGCCAGCATGGAGGGACCTATTTCATGAGGTTGTCGTCGGTACGAAACAACTATTAGCGTTGCTCGATGGCGCATTATGTTACGGCGTGCACGCGCATTAACGAGCTCCTGGTTCGTATCATACAAAGGAAAGCCACATATATACGTACACACACAACCGGTCCTAAACGCCCACTACGCACAGTCTTGCTTTCACAACCTTTCCCACCCTCGCTATATCGCAGATATCCATTCCAAATGGAATCAATTCTTCTTTTTTGTTTATCTTCAAATCGATTTCTTTCTGTCTTACCTTTGTCTACCTGCTATTGTCTTTTCATAAGATCAACGCGCCGCTAGGTTCCATCCATATTCAGTTTTTGACTCGTGCATTATTCAGATGATGGCTGAGTGCTGTGAAAGTCGTTCGATGAATGTAGCAAGTGTGTTTCTCAATAGAGTCGAACGATGAAGCTAATCATTATCTTAAAATGTTTTATATATTGTTAAATTATTATCACAATGCACAAATCACTTTCATAATGCTATTGATATATATTTTAATAATATTATTTCTAGGCTATATAAATTTTTTTCTGTAAATATATAGAAGATTTTGTTCTTTATTTACTTTTTTTATTTTCAAATTTACATATATTTATATACATTTGACAAATTACATAAAAAATAAAACATAAAACTAATTTTATTATAATGATTTTATATTTCGCGAGATTTTTTAATAATAATTCAACATTTAAATAAAGCTACGTTTCAAAAACTATCGATACTTCGATACAATTGAATAAATTACTAGTGATGCTTTTAACATCTGTCTTTAAAATGCGCAACGGCGGTTTTGAAATGCTTTGGATTTTTCGTCTTTTCTACACTGAAGTTGTCACGAAATTCGTTGGTGTTTGTAGGCACAAAGTTCCCTTCAGAATGATGTATCGATACGCATCACGTTTTCTCGGGGTAGAAGAAGAGGGGTACTTTCCTCGATCATCCCTCGGAGAGGAACCGGTCGTTAAGAGAACTCGACGCAAACACGGCGCAACACATAAACTTTCGGTACATAAACTTTCACGATTCGTCGTCGATAAATCGCTGGTAGTGAAAACCGACACAAGGTAGGGTATAGTGGGAAGGAGGGTGATAGTTGGCTAGACCTTCTTATCCGAAACAAAAGGTCACCCCTTCGTAGAGAACTGTGGGAAACTCGGACAGCTGAGGAAGGAAGGAGGATATGATGTCCGCTCTCTCTTTTGCGGTAGAATAGAGGAGTGCCATGAAGTAGCTCCTTTCATAGCTCTTCACAGCGAAGGATTATCTATCCGTTTAACTAGTGAAGAACTGACAACCCAAGTCGGCTGCAACTACCATATACTTGTTATTTACGTTAAGTAGTGTAAACTGCATCTTGATCAATCTTTGAAGAACTTTCTTCTCGATTAATGTCTTTAAGTTTGTAAACTTTGACATTTGAAACATTAAAGCGATCTGGTTTTTTGAAATTTTATATCTGCAGATTCCTTAAACTTTTTGAGGTTTTGACATTTTTTGTTTTTTTCATATTTACTTCTCTTTGAAAGTCCTTGAAACTTTAGATCTTTTAATCTTTATATGCGTTTATTTATTTATAAAGAATAATTATGTTTTTAATAAATGCAAAGTGCTGTTTTAAAATACGGAAAATTAATTATTTTCGTTAAATATAATTTTTTAGTGATTTTTTAGTGAAATTTTATTTTGAATGATGTGTTGTTTCCGAATTTTATTTATATCTGTTGGTATTCCTTTTTCATTTCAAATGCGCCACACATATCACCGGTAGTTGATTCTTGCGATATAGATTGTCATAATTTATTTCCTTTGGAATACTGAACGTGAATCGACAATAATATAAGGTTGATAGAGAGATCTTTGCCGAGTCTTCAATGATTACTGGTACTCCTACCGATGGTGATTAGGCGTCGGCATCGCATCTCGAGGATCATTCGTAATCGAGAACAGAATTGAGCGCTCACCGGGCACACTTGTACCGTTGATTGCAGTTATTAATAGAGAAAATTAATGAGCCGGTAGAACCGACTCGTTCTGTCTTTGTCTCTCGGTGTTTCGACACGGTTCTCTTCTAAGCGTGCAACGTCAATCTACCAATAAATCACTGCAGTTTATACAGAATATAATCCCTTTCACAGATACGGAACATAATCGAACTGCTTTCATAACGATGCCTGGGAAAGGGAAATAATTTGAAAGCGTTAAACTTCCTTATTCTGCTTTCTCTAAAGATAAAAATAAAGACTAGATAATATTTCTATAATTGTCCAGTTGTACAAAAGAAGAAGAGTGTGAATATTTATTATCTGCTAGAATTAATCTTGCATGAGAAATCGATTGAAAGTATGAAATGCACGGTATATGATTGATTACTTGACTGTACTATTAGTAATTATTTAGCAATCAAATCAAAATATGATCTATGAATTATTTAAATTAAACGTAAAATGATTATATCGACAATAAATAACAATTATCTAAGTAACAAGAAATTTTACAGTGATAAGCGTTGCAAAAAATAAAAGAAAATATATAGAAAATAAACAATAAAAAAAAAAGTTTATGTGTAAAATAAAAATAGCATAGAATAGATAAAATATAAATATATAAGATATTATGTATAAATGTAATAAGATATTACAAAATTGATTTGCAAAAAAATAATTACTAAAAATATTTACTGAGAGACGAAAGGAAAGGTTTTGCAAGTAAAAATTTTTAATAGCCGATGTGTGAGGAAAAATTTTAAAATATAATAACATGATATAATAATGAATGCGTGTATGGAAAAATTACACACAATTTGCGTATAGATTTGCGTTTAAACACATGTCTTGGTCACCTTGGAAGGTCGCATAGCGACCTCGACTTTACGAGCTCACCCACGATCGATGGTTAGACGAGCTTTCCGGAACGTCAAAACGTCTCGAAGAGCCAGAAGAGCCGGTGGCGTGCCTTTCACCTTGCGTAATTATTCACAGTTCATTATTCAATGTCAGATTATCGTACCGTGACAAGTGTTGCGCGACGAACTCGTGTAAGTCCTGCGGCTAGTATGCACTTGTGTGTATGTAGCTTAAGGCTGCAAACGCGTCGGTGAGAAACGCGCGTGTGAGTGATTAGAGGCCGTGCGTTAATCAGACGATGAAATATTCCACAAAGGAAGTGAGTTGGCTTACCTTCTGGCGGACGCGGGCACGCGGCAGGAGTTGGACGTTCGTGTGGTCGACCAGTTTCCAGGAATTCCTCTCTCGTGGTCCTTCTGCCAACGGAAACTCAAAATATCTACCAACTCTCAAACAAGTTTTGCACCATTTCGCTGATGGCCGCTCGAAATATGGCGACATAACTAGAGGAAGACATAAAAGTAGGATAATATTGTTATACAAATGAAGAACTGTTCATTCACTGAATGACAATAATTTATAATGAGGAAACAGGTATAAGTAATATTATATATAATGTTTTTAGTCTGTTGAAAAATGCTAAAACAACAATTTATACGTAATTTGAAATATTAGAAATAATATCTTTTCGTGAATTAAACAAGCATTTTTGTAGTTTGAACAACAATGTTCCATATTGTTCGATATAAAGATTTTTAACTGAAAAATGCAAATAAATTTTTTAAATAAATAAAAAAATCTTAACAAAATTTTGTAATATCAATTTTCGATTTGACTTTATTTTAATGAAACTTTAATTGAGATTTATTTATCCACTTATCGTAAAAATTGAGAAAGAAATTCTAATAAATAGCTCTGTTTGAAAAATTTCTTTTAAAATATTATTCCAGTATTACTTTATATTCCAGTTTTTTTATCGTTATCTTTTTTATATACACAAAGTATTTATTCTACTTGCTTGGCACATTTATAATTGATAAAAAGAAACGAATTCTTTCAACGATTATATTTCAAGTGGAAGTATTTGCGGTCCCCGTGTTTTTTACACGTCGTCCATCGACAACGTGCGGGACCACCCCGTGCACGCGTCGGTATCAACAGGTGCTGGTTTATGACGCCGCGGCAAAGCCGTGGGCACCGACATCGATTCCGATGCAATTTAGATAACCGAAACCGATTCGACAACCCTGAAAACCTGAACGCGCGACGATAAAGGCGCCGGTCAGACGATTCGTGTATAAATCCGGTATCCTCTCGACATAATGCCGAGCCGACGTATCACGAAATCTTACGAGACGGATATCGATTCCACACGCGACGTATATGGAGTACCTGTATCTCTCCTATCAAAAAATATAGATGAGAAAAAAGAAATATGAGATATTTATATTACACACAGATTAATTTAGAATTAATTTTATCTATCCATCATATTTATATGCTCAATTTTTAATGTTCCAACAATATTAAGATTTATAATTCGTCTATTATTATTAGTCTTTCCTAAATTGTTATGTATAATTTTTCCGAAAAAATTAAAAATTATACTTTATTATCTCAAATTGCTATTTTAATTTTCTTTATTTACTGAATGCTTAGCAAAAACGCTTAGCGTTTTGTACACCACATAGGATAGTTTCGTTAATTGAGTGAACACGCGTAAATTAAATATCAAAGGAGAAAATCTGCATAAAATAAAACGTACATGTATCGATAGATAATTTTAATCAAGTGTTCAGACATTCGGGCCTATCTGGCATAATAATTTATACGAACAAGAGCATAATTTATGTGAACAAGAGATCGCCTACGCATAAAAGATGCGTATTGTCCGTGTCAATATATATCTATCTTTTTTCTTTATTCCTACGATTTCATTTTCAGTATTCATGTAGTGAATCTTTTTTAATTTTTTTTCATTAATTGATTAATCTTTCTTTACTGTGCTTTTGGGAATTATAATCACTGATGTTTTGTCTTGAAAACTTCCGAAAATTACAATATATATATATTATATATATATATTTTTTCATAAATATTTATCCGACGCTAATATTTATGCGTTGTTACATATTTATAGGGTACACATACTTAGTATCAATATATCTAATTTTTATATGAACAATTAATTAAAAATACATTAAGCGTTACCTGCTGTGCATTCCAATCATTCGCATGCTTCTAAGAGTGTTCTAACAGCGTTCTTTACAACTTTCAAGAATTTTAATTAAATCTGCACTCCCAGTGTCTTCACTTATAGAATTCTGCGTTAACGAACTACCGGAATAAAATTAATTTACTGGGTTAAATCACGCGACTTTTCTGCTATCGAGATTTCGAATACGACAGATACATCCGCTAAAGCACACTATATTTTATTAATATGATGTTTATGGCCATTAACGGTATTAAAACCCGAAAGCCCTCTTTTAATATCTTCCGAGTCAGGACTTGAATGAAAGCGTCGGGATGGGACGTCCGCTACGTGTAATTAAGAGGATCTTTATTTTCCTTGAGGTTTCTTTAGGTCTCGTGAGTAAGAAATGGTCTCGGGTAATTAACGCGAGACAGGTACGAAGAGAGTTCATTGATATTTATTGCCATTCGAGGTACGGTCGTCGCGCGTGAGTAAGAAGCGAACATAAGGCGTGGGTGGAACGGAGAGAGTCACCCACATGAGCCTCACCCTCGACACGCACGTGTATCGCACGTACGATTTTACACGCGTGCTCACCGATGTACCCGGCACGCATTCGTCACTGCGCCGCCGCAAGCGCGTGTGAGCGCGCCTTCAAGCTGCTTCCACATTCGAGCACGCGTGCATTTTTCGCAGAGGATGTCTAATGCGGATGTTGAGACGAATCTCGACGCACGAGACATTCGAATCGTTTTCTGGTACATGTTCAAAGCGACTTCTTTGTGCTTGTACTTCGTGCTGAATATCGTTACAATCGCAAGACTTTAGCATTGTTAATTTATTTGTTGATGATTTTTACATCTTACGTATGTATAGTAACAATATCATGTTATTAGAATTTTATAATTCTTCTATTTTATATATATGTATTATTATATTATTTATTTAATTTTTGCACATCATGCGTTATTATTGTCACTGGTGTTATAATCGTTATTACTTAGTATACGTCGGAGAACGACTTAAACAGGAACAAGTAGATTTGCATGTTATGTGAGCTTGTCATGTGTGTTCTCAACTGTAGACGAGTCTTAACACGCTTGTGCTCACGCGCGCGATGGACGCGCGTTGCATATTCATATCGCGGATGCAGTCGATGCTCCACTTCGCCATTCGGGAGGAGTAGGAGGACAGGCGTGCAATCTACGGGCGGAGTGCCTTGAACCTTTCGCGATGCGATTTCGTCGAAGCGGGGGTCTTCGTGGAAGAGCCAATATTCGCAAGCAGGTGCGCGCCCATTAGCGTATCTTGTTGCGGAATGAAGGGTAATTTTTAAAACAATGCCGGTTACGTCGACGGTAATTATCGGTCGAAGTCGCGTATTTATTCACTTGAATTAATCTTCGCGCTCACGCATGACGTCGTGTGCTAATTTCATATCGTTTAAAAGAACTCAATTAAAATTCCGCCGTCCTTATAAGGATAATACGCGATAATTCTCGTTGCTGTAGATTCTAGCTCGAAAAAACCGTAGTTTTAATTTACCAACTTTAATCTAAGTCAGTATTTTATTGCGTCTTATCACGTGCCAATAAGAACAATATAAAGCCCTCACGCAAAAATGATGTTTTTCAATATTTACAAGCGGAGATTTTAATGTCCGTCGCATATTTGGATCGATAACCATGCACCGTCGTCGCTCGCTTTCTTTTGCGGCGGCAGTTGTGCGATCGACCAGGATCTTTGAAGGTATCCAGGCTATTAAAATTCGATTCTCCAACACAACGAAGCGTACGAACGAAGCGTTCCTCCCACGCGTCGAACATCATATCTCTGTCTCTCTTTTTCTTTCTCTTCCTCTCTTTTTCTCTTGGCGATGAGCTCCATCGTGCTGGTCCGACGCGGCGGCAAATAAAAAAGGCAGAGAAGTAATCGAAAAAGTCGAGCAACCACGAAGTCTGGCTTGCACATGCCGAGAAGCATGTAGGCTCTATCGGCATGCCCGCCCACGCGATGGCCACGGACACTTCAACATGCTCTCTACAAGGAATATATCTATACCTTTTTTGACAAAGCAATATCTCCCGCTCTCTTCACTTCTTCAAGCATTGTTTTTTCAATCCGCAAATTTATAAACGATATTTTAACATAATGAATATCGTACATCTATCTTTCTTATTCTACTTGCTTTATTTTGTACGATTTTAGAAAATATTGTATTCTTTTTGCAAGTGTAGGAAATAACCATCGTGAGACAAATAGCCATTTGATAAAAAAGGTTCAAATGCAAAATGCCATTCGCCTTTACGCGATGAAATTATTATCTTGCAGTAGTTTTGCTCTCTCTTTTTCGTTCTGACGTTTAGCGGTCTTATTATTGCCGCTGGACATAAAATTTAATTTCGCTTCCCCGAAAAATAAATCCATGGCTACGTGGCGCAACAGGAAGCGCGTGTCGTTTTCTTCGCGGGGAAGAAACCAGCTGTGTCTCATTTTTGCCGCATTGCTCGTTTCTCTCGTTTCCGGAATTCTCTTTTTTCCCCTCTGTTCTTCAGTATCTGTCTACTTACCAGTAATTCCGTGAACATTTAACGGATTATTTGGCAATTCGGTGATGCCGGTCAAGATTTGGTAACTTTTTAATGCTTGGTTTCAGTTCTCTTCTTGAGATTTTTTTTTCAAGTTTGCAAAGAATAACTGTTTGCCGATTGTTATGATAATTGTTATCAGGTACAATTATTTTTACGTTCAAGTTTGTACGCTGCCGATAATTTTTCTCACAATTAAAAACTGGCAATGTTAAAATTATACAAAGAAAAGTTTATTTTGTTCAAGTCATATCAGATTTTGGATAAGTTTATTACTTAATATATTTTATAAAAATTATTTGAAATTTATTAAATTATATCAGTTAATTTACAGTGATATTTATAATATATTATACAAACGATTACACATGTGAGTTCTTCTACAACTTTGTACAAAATGATAGAGTGAAATTGATTAGAATTATTGATTGTATATTTAATAGAGATATTAAATATAGATATATTTAATAGAGAACATATTCTTTTCTTGAATCATTGCGTAAAAATAAAATATGCATCGCGTATGCACACGTTAAACTTTCTTAACGCGACATCGCTTCGTACCGAGCATCGAAATCACCACGTTGCATCTCAAAAAATATCTCAAATATAGCATACCGTAATGCACGTAACGTAGCAAATTCCAACCCGACATTAGTATAATCCTAAAGGTTAATTTTTAGTTAATTTTTTAGTTTTGACAAGAGTTTTCTTTCGTCGAGCGCAGTTTACTAACGAGGCGACTTCGAGAGAACACTTCGATTTCATCGGCTTCCTTCTCCTTCCGCCGCTCTCTCGAGATGAGCGTCATGAAAACATGCGGAATAATCGTAGCGTTCCCGGAGCGTTTACGTCTTACATTTATGATCGTGCGCCAGGTAGCGCGGGCGATTAACGTCGTCGATATTTCATGGACTTAGCGCCAAATTGCATATCGTACGATTCCTACGCGGCCCTTTTTAATTGCGCCCCTACTTTCACGGGATCGGGCCAATGGGCACACACAACGTCGCTCGTGAAATCCTCAACCTTTACTTCGGCTTGTACACGTTTAAAAAGAAAAAAAGATAAAAGGAGGAACGTCCCATTAGCACGTAGGGAAGGCGATGTGCGCGCGAAAGCTGGTTCAGAAAAATTTTTATATCCCCGGTTTACGCCGGAATCTAAGCCATTCACGTGCTCGCTGCTCGTAAATATTGTTCAGCGCTAATGATCCATTCGTGTTTTTCATTAAAACTTTGCTTGTTCGTTATAGTCATTGCCTTTCGTGGCAAGATAAGTGTTATTCCGCGTAATCCTCCCACCTCTCGTGCTTAATGAAGTTATCTCTCTACAAGACTTTTGTTTTGAATGCTTATCCCAACGACTCTCGTAATCGAATGTAAAAAAATTAAATAAGCAGAGAATGATCAATTAGAGATGTTTATTTAAATCTTGATTTTCACGTACGTGATCTTTTAAACCGTTTAAAATAAGTCATTAGATTGTTCCTTTTTTTCTGTCTTTTATTTGCTGAGTTTTATATTTCTTACACGGAACATATACTGAACGGCTGATTTTTGGTCAAATTTCGGGCGTTTGCCCGGTTCCATTACCGGAAGTTCGAGCTAATGGCTCTTCACAGGCATATGGGAAGGTTTATTCATTAAATCTTACACACGTATTCGCGATTATCGCTCAAGCGGCGCACGCGGAACTTTTTCAATCCCGCCCATCACGTACAATGTACTATCTTTCATCAAATTTGAAGCCGTGCGTTCGCGATCGGTACTTCCCTCGGTGCCAATCTCGGATCAGGGAAATCGCCGATTACGGAATCACGCTGAATCTCGCGGTACCGATCGATCAGCTGTTTGAGCTAAGAGACGAGTGTGCGATTGATCGATATGGCGCACGTTTAGCCGATCGTGGCCGCTAAGAGAGAATCGATTCTCGAGAAGATCTTCGTATCTCAGGCCCTGTATCTCTTCGGCCTCCCCGATGTATGTACGTGCGGGTTGCACGGGTTACCGTGCGGCTCGTTACTGGTGGGCCGTGTTGGAACCTCGTTCGAGCGAAGCCTGTTGGCTTCCTTCGTGCCGGAGAGGCCTTCGTGCCAATTCATTAAGCAGTAATTGAGTTTTCAGCTCTGCGATACGGAGACCAAGATACATCTATGTAGGATGTCCAATGAACAAGGGAATGAGAGGGAGGAGATGGCAGGACGAGGTTCCGATGGTGATAGAGAACGGGTGGAAGATGGCGTGGGACCGCGCGGGATGAAGAGAGAGATACGACAAGGCGCGAGGAATGGCGTACTTCGAGAATTAAGCACGACAACGTGTGACCGATGTCCGAGCCGTGATTAACTAAAGCTTTAACAAGCTCCCCCTTCGCAGGACTCGCGCTGACGGAGCGTTCGGTTATTATTCCCTCCTAGAGAACGTCGCGGCGAAGATGCTTAATGGTCGGTACGGCTAATGATAGAAGCAAAGAGAGAAGCACATCGTTACGTTGTCTAGCTCGTGTTCGCTTCTGTTTAAATTGATTGCTGTGACCTGTTGACGAGTTTAACGGTGTATGCTGTCAACGGGAAATCTTTTTGCAAATCTTACCTTTGCAATTTTTTAAAATAAAATATAACAATTTATAACAATTAAGTGAGCCTTTTTATATGAAATTTGATTGTTTGAAAAATCTTATAATTTAATAAGTCTTGTAAATAATATTATTAAAAATGTAATATTTTTATGAATAAAAGATGAATAAGAAAAGTAGCACTATCTCGAAAAATAATCCGCAAAGATATAAACTTTGGAAAACGTCAATAATAATTTTTAAATGAGCAAATCGCGCAAAAAATTAATATAAAAAAAAAATATAAACGATAATAGTTCTGTGCGGTAACTGAGATTTAAATCAATATATAATCCTTTCAGACAGTCTTTACAACTGCTTTATTAGCGGTAATAGTTTTCTTTCAGGTAAAAAGTTCAGACGGATTTAAAAAATAAAATAGCAAATATAATTGCGAATGATATGTCCTTAAGAGTAAATGCAATATTTTAACTTTATAACTTTAAACTGAAAGTTAAGTGAGCAATCTCGCACTAGCGCCCGGCGAAGGTGGTATTACTGAAGTCGCCTGGACGGGATATAATGCTTCCTCCTCTGGAAGCGCCTGTAAATCGAGGAGAGAACGAGTTTCGAGAATTAAGGTAATCGACCCGGCGCACCTGACTGAGGCTCGAATTACAGGCCACACGATGGTTTGTATCGTCCGTACGGGGCTATTTTCAGCCACCCACGCGGGCCTAAGTGCCGCTCATTATCTGGAAATGCCCGGCTGCCATTCCGCCTCCCTCTTATACGCGCGCGCTCGCGTTCGCAGCGGCCTGCGTTACGCCACGTTACGCACGCCCACGCATGTCTAGCCGAGCACTACGTTGCGTGAAAACGAGTTTCCACACCGCCAGCGCTGGATTTAGGTACCGAACCGAGAGATACGGAGTTAGGGGCACATCATTCCGAAGAAAGCTGAACATATCTTGCAAGGTGAATTTCTGAATTCTCAAATCATTCTATTATCAAGAAGCGATGTAATTCTCCCAAAATAATTTATTCATTTCAAGATTTAATCTTTAGTGAATAACTTCCAATACATTTTACATATTATGCATTTATGTCTCGCATACACTTCAGTATATGAATGTATATGAACGATTGATATTATATGCAACGAATATTATTTATATATAAATACTTATTAAAGTACGATAGCAACGTTGGTAAACACATTTGTTTTATTGAAGAATAATTGCATTAATTTTTTCGCATTAGAAGAGTTAATTATGAAATACTATAACGCCTTTAGACACTTAAATTTTTACGTATATATTTTCTATATGAAATTTTTAAACTTTAATTAATAAAAGTTATTATCAAAAATTTATCTTCTTAAAGGGAACTTTCTACATGAAGCTTGAGATGATAAAGTTATTTATATCTTTCTTCATTTACTTTTTTTTACACAATGTTCTTCTTTTACGACATAATAAGCATGTTCACACCGTCGATCCACAAAAAACAATAGCGGAAATAATAAGCTTGAGGTATTATTTTATTTAAATCCGCCCCTGCATACACCGCCTATCTTGCTCGCCGTGTCGTAGGTTTCACTTTGTGGCATCTGTATTATGCGGACACCTCGAACGTGTACGCCATATATTCTCTCAAATTGCACTGTAATCGATAGGTATGCAAATAAACGTTTTTCAGTCCGACGGATGGCGCACTCTCAAAGCTTGTCACGGCTTAGAGTGTAGTGTTTCTTTCTGAACGTCCTTGCTATGTCTCGCAATATAGCAATATATTGCCGTTAAATATAAGTTTACGACTATCAGGTGGTACATTCCTAATAATAGAAAAAACGAGATAAACGATAGAAGTTTGTAAGTAATTATTAAAAAGTGTCAATTGTGTCAAATTCAAAATTTTTTTAGTAATTTTTTCTTTTTGTCTTTTGTTAGTATAAAAAGTATCATATATTAACTCATAAAAATAATACATATAAAAATAACGTATGCCTCTATATTTGAAAATCGAAGAATTGATTAATTTTGACATTATTTTTAACATTAATTTTTTAAGAATTCAATTATGCAAATGGCATGAATCAAATCTTACAGTATAATTAATATTAATAAGAACAAATAGATATAAATTATACAAATATAAATCTTTTAAAATTTGTATCCTTTACACATATACACACATACATACATATAACTATCGACATGAAGAGAAATTTACATCAAAAAGTTATTTGACTTCTTAGCACTTTTTTGTGATATGGCAAACCATTGATTTATTCCGAATAATGATAATTTATAAGTCGCGATGATTGTTAAAAAAATTACGTCTCCTTGTGTTTGACCTTGCAAGATATTTTATATACTTTATTTGTACACGAAGCAGAGCTTACTACCGATGCTCGGTACATTGAGGTTGCGTGTTGCTCGAGTTTCATTACTGGACCCAAATGAATCCTCGAGACGCAGAGAGTTGAGCACGCTCCTAATTAATGACGTGGTACGCTACGTCCTGCTGAACGCGCAGTTCACTCTCGCAAGATCTTGTTCGTAACTCGTCGACTACGGGATTTGTGCAGAGAGATTATTTCACCGGGGGTGAAAAAAATTAATAATCATAGGATAAAATGCATTTTATGAGGCGCTATTTAACGAAACACGGGCATTAATGCTTATCGCGAGTAAAAACAAAGTACGATCTAATCTTGAGAATGGAAAAGCTAAGAGGATGGAGATAATATGTTACCACAATTAAGTTACAAATCTACAAGAAATATTGAGCAATTATTCAAGAAGGTTTTAATTTTGCAAGCGTGTACATCATTGCTTAAATTCGAAAAACTTTTTATAAGAATAAAAGTGTATGTATAAGAATAAAAATAAAAATATTGTAAAGTATCAATAAATAAAGAAATTTTTTTTTAATTTTGCTTATCCAAATGTGTACTATCGACATATCACTCATTTCTTCAATTACAACAATGTTCCATAAGCTTTGATTTAGAACTAATTGAACAAGTAACTTCAAAAGAGTTGACTCAGTTCTCGCGGGTTGAAGAAAATCTAACGTGCAATCGGGATATAAATATATACTATTGTGTCTATAAATATCGAGAAAGTGATTGTGGGTACGCCTTATCGAGCTTCCGTTACATTATCGTTTGTCGTTAACACCATACCTGTAGTTTCGCGTAAATAAAGGTAGTGTAGATTGGATCATTATCAGTTACTACTAGATGTATCGCAACTTGTGGACGTTGCGCCATAAACTGCGATTACTCAAAAGATCGCTCCAATAATCTTTACAATAATGTTAGGTTCGGTAAGTGTCGGGTAAGAGGATCGCGTTAAAAACGTCCTTGGCATTCGAAGAATCATCGCCAGCACGGAGAGAACAATAATTTCGGGTTAGTCAAAAGTCTAAGGCCTCGAAGTGTCGTCCTTCGATCATCGAAGGTAGTTTTTACGCGAAAAAGGGCAATTTCTTCCTATCTTTATTAGAGCACATGCCGACCCGTTTAACTTTAGGACTTCGTAAATATAATTTTGAAGTCGGTCGAAATCGCAGTTGCGTTGCTATTCTTTCGTGCAACTCTCTGTTTTCTCGTGTTGGAAATTCCTTTATAATTTATGCAAAGATATTAATACTAAGAACAAAATCTGTTTAGAATTATTAGAAAAATATTTGATATCTACAAATTAAGAGAAATCTGGACAAGATGATGAATTATGAATAAAAATGAGAGTAAAAACAAAATTTTTATATGTCAATTTTTCTACGTATTATTATCTTGGCATGACACAAAGTTTTAGATGATTTTAGGAAATTAAAAAAATATTTTGATAAAATAAATAAACTTTGTGTAAACTATTTTCGCAAATCTTTTATTTTTTTCAAATGGTGGAATTATATTAATTGTCGTTTAATTTAGACGGTTAATTTCTTATTATGCCTATCAATTATTATTCTTTGAAAAGCCAAAAAAAGGTGGATGTGTGGAATTTCAATTGTGTAATATATAATGTTTCACTACGCAAAGCAACACTACAGAAGCAACTTCGACGGTGAATATAATCTATGGAGTGTTCAATATTTTTCGCGGCGTAACGAGGATTTATAATTGCCGACGAGTATCTAGTCGCGCCGATGACGTTTTATTAAATAAACGTCCTTGAGGCTACCGAGAGGCACGTCGAGGGTAACAGCCGCGAAGTCGCGGCCAGGGAGAATCGCAACGGCCCCGAAAAAGTGCGTAACCTGATCCGACAAAAAGGTAATAACCCGTTCATGAATTTTAATTTAAAATTAAAGCGATACCGCGCGGGGGAGGGACCGCGATATATAGCTCGTCCGAGAGTGGTTTTGCAGGTAGCCGCTGCGCGCGGACACACCTCCCTCATCCCCGTTTCGCTCTTCATCTTCTTCTTCTTCTTCTCGTCGTGTTCTTCTTCTTCTTCTGCTTTACGAAGCTGGTTCTCTCGTTCACACGCCTCCTTCATTTTCGAGCACCGTGCCGAGCTTCTAAAAGAAGAAGCTCTCTCTCTCTCTTTCTCTCTCTCTCTCAAATCCGACGACATGCTCTCGCGATCGAGTTAATGACGGACGGGCGACATCGCGAGTAACAGTATTGATGCCCTGCCGAGATAGAATCACCGGTGATTTATCGCGCAGATATCGCGTATCTGCAACCGCATCCATCTCATTAAAAGTAGCTAGTAATCTTGGGACTGGTTGCATCGATGACGGCTTAGCGCTACCGCAGTCAGCTATATTTTTCATCTCTATCTACGTTATAGCTACAAGCTGTGTACTTTAGAAAGGAACGAATCTGGATCGCACAACGCTGTTGTAACACGAAATGAGTACAAAAGATAAATTTAAAATTTCTTTTACTTTCTTTTTATTTTTGATATCTCACTATACGGACAAGGAAGTTGCATGCCGTTTACATTTAATGAGCGTTAAATTAAGATTAAACTTTGCTGCTGCTTTTTATTAATCTTTGCCGACTGGCGTAAAGAATTTTCGGCAGACGCGATTGCTGACCGTTAATGTCCGTTTCGATGAAAGCACATCTTCGATTAATTACTGCGTTATATCATTTTTAAACGTACCGTGCGAACGATACGTCGGCTGATGCGCAGAGTGATTCACGCGACGCGTCGTAAAAAACGCGAAGGCGATTTTCCTCGATCGAGCGCGACATGCTGAGGATCGGAATGACGCCGTGGTGCGTATAATTCGCGACGTGAGGTCTGCGAGAAAAAAGAAGGAAGACGGATAATAAAAGGAATGATGCGCGAGAGACGAAGCGGCGGGATAAAAGTTGCACAGAACGTGTATACATACATACACGTATACATACACGCGTTGTATATTCGTAAACCACAGTGTTTTATGAATACGCGAATTTACTGCTTAATCAACCGGAGCGGCGAAGCCACGCAATTAAAACGCCATTAAGCAGCCCCATAAAAATTCTCGGTAGAATTCGGCGAGATCGAGTTACCGAGAGGCTCTTCTTACTGGCTTCAGAGTTACTACGGTGAACTTCGCAGTTGAGCGAGGGGATTCTTAGAATCCCAGTCGCACATTACGCCATATGTAGTTTGATCCTTCACCGAGTGTGTCCTGCATCAAAAGAAGCCTGTTTCTTAGTTGGAGAAATTTTAGATATATTCGTCGCACTTAGAGATATGTACATTGTAATATTTGTTTGCTGCAAACTGCAAAGATAAAGGCATGGATGAAATCAGCGTGCTACTGATATTTTGCGATGTCTTTTATGAGATCATTATTTCTGTAAAAGTTCGTTCCCTCGAATTTATAGTTAATGGGTGATTAATCTGATCAAGGAATATTATAAATTATTAATGACTCATTAATTTATTTATATACTATTCATGTCAGTTATTTTAATTTTCAAAAGCGCTAAAAAATAAAAAGAAAAATTGTATTTTTTTTTGTTATATTTTTTAAAATCTCATCTTTATTACTTTTATGTTTTTTTTTTACTTGCATTAATCTTCTTTAGTCTTTACTGTGTGTTGCCTTTTTTATTTGTAAAAAATCTACAATTTCTTTTTCATCTTGTCGATATTTGTTCAATAAATGTTACACTTATTTAAATTAAATCTAGTTACACCAAATTAAAATATGATCATGTTTTTGATGTCGCGGGATAGTGCTGTGTTACTGAAATTGTTTTTGCTCGACGCAAGATCAACGTACCCTGAAGGCGGCCTGCTCTAACGGTACGTCAGTTCATCGGGAACAGATGATTAATTATTCGGGCGGGTAGGCGTGGGACGTTATCGACGAATTCACCTTGAACGAAGGCACTGGACGAGAAACGCGCGGTACCTCTCTCCATCTCCTTGCAAAAGTCCCGTCCTCTCGAACAAGCTGGACCCCATCCGCGTCATTCAGCATCCGTTCGACTTTTTTATTCACTTCGCAGCGCGAAGTCGCCTCGACTTCGAAACTCGTAAACAGATAAGAGCGTCTCGTACGTCCATTCGGCACCTTTAACATTATCCTAATTTTTACGATCACGTTGTCCACGTTATCGGCTCGCTCTTATCTCCAGATATTTTTGAGGAGAGAAGAGAATTTTATCGGTCCAAAGGAAAGCCGATCGATCGTTTTCGATATATATTTCGATATACTAACAAATATTGTATCTTCAGCTTCGGGACAGTTTCTGTAAAATCGATACCATCAATATAACATACGTATAATACATACATACATACATACATATACACATACACTCGCAAAATACAAAATATAAGTTTCTTTGTGGAATTTACTTCTTATCTCTGTCATCATCAGCTGTGATTCAGTAATGTCGATTAAACATTTATTCTATTAATGTGGGATTTTATTTCCTGATCTAAATAGAAGGGAGCACTGCAGCTTATGATGGTCGGAGCAAGAAATGGACTGAAAATTTTTTGACGGTTGATTGAAGTGCGAGGATAATCATTGATTGCAATTGTCACGAATTTACGATCGATTTGTGAACGTCATCGTACAACTCGCTTTAACATTAGCCTCGTCGTTTAACCTTTCGCTCGCTAACGGGATAGCCGGCAATCTCGAGGTGTGAAAAACTTTGAGAAATCGTTGAAGAATTCGAGCCGCCCGCTATGCACATCCGCGAAGCGAGTGTTGCCGGTGTCGTCGTCGTCGAAGACGATGACGAAGAAACTGACGTTTCAGGGAGTCAAAGTTCCTCTTGCCGCGAACCTTTCTTCTCTCTTTCTCCTCCTTTCCTCTCTTTTTCTCTGTTTCTCTCTCTTTCTCTCCTCTTTTTTCCTTTCTTTTTGCCGTTTTCTCTTCACTCTTCGAAGGGTCGGGCGTCACGAAGGTCATCGACTTGCGCGGTGCATCACCGGGTCCTCCACGGACGAGCAATCAACGTCATATCTTTCAGCGAATACGAGCCGCAAGAAGAGATTTCTACGACTCCGAACGCTGACCGACGTTCAGCAATCCCGGTGATCGATTCTCGATAACCAGTCGAGCCGTCGTGTCGGTAGCCTCCGATAAAGTCTATACGCCGTTTCTCCATCACCGTGAATCTATCGGCGCTTTTTTTGCGAAGGTTTAATAATCGGCTGTCTCGGAGATTTTCTTTGGCATATTCTACAGCTTCTTTATCGCTACCTTCTCTCTTTCATCCGTACGTTATTGTTTACTTTCTATAGATCCTCTCTATCACGGAAGAAGATAGAAACTTGCGAAGAGTGTAAAATTGCTTTACAGAGATTTTTAACAAAAATTCTGGGATTAGATTTTAAAACTTAGTTAGAAGTTGATGATTTGAAGATTTTTAATGATGATAGCTTTGAAAATCTTGAAGAAAAAATATAATAGACAAAAAAATTTTTTATAAGAAAAAATGATTAGAATATTTAATGTCCTGAAGCAATTTATAATGTTCTCAATTTTTATATATAATTTCTTTCAATCTCTCTATGGTATAATCTAAGCTCTTTTATCCAGTAAATGTACTATCTCGTAATTATGTCAGTATATAATCGGCGATAAAGAGTATAAAGCATATGCGTATAAAGTAAACTTTTATTCTACTTTGTGTGATTCTATATGTCTGCAAAATGATTTATTAACTTCTTAATCTTAATGTTCTTGTAACATTTTTATTTCTTAAATCTTACATAAGCGTGATACGGATAGAGTATATAAATCACAGAGAATAATCTTCTTAAAATCACTCTAAAATTCTAGTCTTAATTACAAAGCGTATTTGAAATATATATATATGAGAAATGTGACCATTTTATTAAAGATAACAGCAAGAGCCTAGCAATTTGTGTTAGCAAGCTTAGTTGAGAAGGCAACAGGTAAAAACTTTCTAAACTATACAGCAAGGTGAATCAAGATAAGATCGCACCGTCGAATGAAGCATAACGTTAACGAGGAGCGCGTCCGAGTGAAACTCAAATTCATAGCGGGGTTTCCTTTTTGATGCGATCCTGCAGACACTTTCGCCACTTCGGTTTAACGAGCTTTTCCATCTCTCCTTATTGTTCTTGCGTGCTCTTTCGTATTCTTGTTAAGGTAACGAGCCTCACGTAACCTCGCGGTTCATCAGGCCCAACAAACCAAGCGGATGATACCGCAGAGAGACGAGGTAGCAAGATCGTCAGCCTTTCCCTCTCCCTACTTCGTTTGTGAGCAAAAACCTCGCTGTTCGTTAGAACCACTCGCGCTATTAAGATAATTGTTCGCGAGAGTACGAATCGACGAGCTCGCCGCGACTCGCGTCTCGATCTCATGCGACCTCATGAGAGAGAAACCTGCCGTCCCTTTTGATGTCATCGTTTCATCACGTCTGCGCATTATTTTCCGCCTAACTCAATAGATCCCGCGCGAAACGCCCTTATTGTACATTACCGGACAGCAATTTGCGCGACGTCAACGTCGCGAATCAGCGGGAACGAAATATCCTTGACTTATGATCCATACATCTTCTAAGACTTGGTCAGGACGAACGTGCTTTGATTCCTATATTCTCTAGCATATTAGCATATTTTGTTACTTCCGGCTTCTTCTACTTTTACTACTGGTCTATTTTCAAACTTAGCGTCTTTGAAAACTAAAATTCTAAAAAGATTATTCTTGATGTGAATATTAAGCATTAATAATGAAACCAGCTGTAAACACCAAATACATTTGTTTCTGTTTACACGATATCGTATGAAAGATTATCATTCAGCAACGTCAATAAGAATCTATATTCTAATCGATTGGTTAGAAGCGATTTGCAAGTAGATTGATACATGATCCTGATTAATGACTTGTATTCTTCATTATTCAAAACCACTTTCATTATTCCAAGTATATGATCAACCACATTTAAATGCTTCAACGGGCGACTGTAAAATTGTAAGATTACATCTTTGCATAATTAATAAAGTCGAGAATATTGAAATTTTCTGTGGTAATTAACTATGAAGTATCGTGTCACGAACGAGACACTAATGAAACACTTCTTTCTAGCCGCAAAGTAGAAATGCTACAAAAAGTGTAATTACCGAAAGTAATAATTAAGTTCATGCGGACCATTAATGAATCTAGTTCCGGACGTTTGCCTTAATGAGAATCACCGATTAATTCTACATGTTCAAATGGAAGGAATCCTTGAAGGCATCGAAGATTGATAGATTGATAGAAAATAAATTACATTTCCAAGTTACTTGAATATATTATAGAGTAGATCTTGATTGATTGTCGCAAAACAGCCACCTTTAATCTACAATTTTAGGCTGTCATATTATCATCATAGAACATATATATGCCAAGTAGTGAAATTATGCAACTTTCTAGATCTGTTAGTCTATGAAGTTACAATTCTTTATTAAATTCTAAAACCATAAATTCATATTTTTGTATCTTCATGAATCTGCGATAAATTGTTGGGAGTGTACCTACAATTTTATTTTAACATGATGTTATATAATCTTAGGTTAAATTATTAAAAATACACGGAAATAGTCAATATACAGTCAAATTTTCTTTGCTAGGAAATAATGATTAAAAAATAAAAAAATTTGCAAACTAGAAAAGTAGCGGTACTCTTGACGTGCTCTGGACATTACGTGAGGAAGAATTGTACGCGTCACTCGGAAAAATATCCTTGCAGGTCCGCGCATGAGAATCCGAGCTTTTGCTGGACGACAGAATCCACAGCGAGGGCCGACTGATTTACGAGTCAGGTCTCGCGTCATCTCCGTCATATTTATTTGTTTGTGGCCTTGTCGTGATGCCCCGAGCAGCTGGCCTGAGGGCAACTTATAACGATATTTTCGTCAGCGAGATGTCTCGCGGACACTTCCTGCTGATATTCGCACATGGTGGTACCGGGGATCGGTTGACGCCGATGGGTAAGTGAGCAGGCAGTAAGCTCAGCTTAATTAATTACGGTCGGAGCGGAACGGATGAGCAGAGCTGTTAATGGCCGCGGGCGAATTCGCGCGTAATGCAATATGTTTCTTGCGACACGTTGCGGCCACGTCGAATTAAATTTAACGGCTAATTGATTTTGCTTCTCAAAATCTTTGTGGATCGGCGACCTGCTTATCGAGTTATCGAATGTTTTCTTTTGATGCTACTCCGAAACGGAGTTCCTAAATATGACAATTTAATTGTACGCGCGAAGATAAAGATCTTTTCCGATAAAATAATAAATACAAGTGATCGCTGTTGATTGAGAAATTAAAGAAAAAATTAAATTAAATCAGGTTTTACGATTTTAATATTTTCTTATATTTTATATATTATAGTTTTATTATCTTATAATACCTTATAAGATAATATAATATCTTATAATGGATAAGATTACCGTTCACGCATGAAATTATTCCGCTTTTTCCTTACAATTAAGTCGACGTACTTTGTTAATCTATTTTTTTGTCAATCAATTCTATGGAATGCTCTTTCTGTGTTTTCGAGAAATTAAATCTCCCGGCGTAAAAGCGGTGCAAGATGTTAAAGGAATCAAATCGCATTCTCTGCATTGTCACGCCTCCCAATGGGAGATTTCTCTTCCCTTTTCGCGCGATGACCATTTGTCTCGATTAGTGCCGGCCATCTTGAAGTCTCTTCGTAAACTGGGAGACATCGATTCCTGATAGAAAAGGTCACGAGCACTTCCTACACGTCGCGACATAAGAACGCGATCTTTAACATACTAGATATTATCTACGCTATACAGTTCTAGCTTAAGAAAGTATTCTCTTATTTTTTAATCAGTTTGACTATGAAATTACTATACTTTTATTTTATGAAAATAGCTATTGTATATATTACGAATAATGATAATATTTTACAAAAGCTTTAATTTTATAAAATTTTTTGAATCGCAAATTTTTTCAAGTTTGATTATGTTAATATAATATATCAAAAATAATATCACATAGTTTGATCAATGTGAATTTCCGAGATTTATTTAAAAATGTATTTTTAATACGTTTTCTTCAAAGCAATGGAGTTTTGATAACGGTTTCATGAATCATGCGCTGATATGCGTTTGCAAGCGGCTCGAGGGTACCATTTTATTGCTCATCAGTTTGCTTAGTCGGTTGTAAGCCGCAATTACGCAACATCAGCATGATGGTGGTATATGATCGCTGCGGCAGGGTGAATCGATGTAAACTCGCGAGACGGCTTCCGCCGAGTTCGCTTGACGAGCGGGTATCTACTAGAAGTATAAGGCAACACATCCGTGCGGTTAGTACTTAGCTACCGCGTTAATCCGCGACTGCTGGAAGACGGGTGGAATTAGAGCCAGATTAAGATTCGACTACTGCGTCAGGTTTTGAATTACAAAACACACCAGTCAAAAAACTCAATTTCTAAAGCTCTTGAAAGATACGTAGCTATTTGTTATGTTCATTTACTGAATGACTTCATTTATTTGCACGTTTCACTTTTTGTTTTTTATAAATGCTACTTTAACGGAATGTTTTTCTTTTTATCAAAAGAAAGTGAAGAGAAATTATAGTTTATAGTTTATATTTATATTTTAATAAATATAATAATCCTCATCATGTTTATAATAAAAAAAGAGGTACTAGTTCCTCGCAATATATTATAAGACTATATAATTTGTGTAGGACTCGGTATCCTACCTTTTCAGAAATTGTACCCTTATTATTTATTTCCGATGTTACACGAATTTTCCTAATTATCATACGACATGCAAGTCTAAAGATTTTTGTTTCTTGTCTTGTATCTGATAAGCGGGAGCATGATCACTCCAGGAAACTCTAGCGAAAGGATCTGTCGATTCTCTGGTGAGTGTTCTCTTCATCACCTGTCCCGGTACACGAAGGAGGAAGATGCGTTCTAATGCGATCTTATATCTCACCGATATACGTTTAATGTTTCGATGTTGCGTGAGCTACACATACTTTGTATCTTAACTTGCGTTATAATCGTTTTCATTAGCGCGATAGTATCCGATGATTGCGACAAGCAGGATCGATATACGATACTCTTACGGACCTGTTTTACTTTTATCTTTGTGATTGAGCATGCAATTTGGAAATTGGCAACTAACATCTAGAAAGAAGAGTCAGTTACTGCAAGTTACTGTTTGAAATATATATGACTGTTCGGTGAAACGATAACATCGAAAAAGAAAAAATACGATGATCATTTTATGTAAATAGACAGATACTATAGATGTTTCTCGATACATAATAAGTAACTGCATTTTTAACAGAAAAATTTTCTGAAGGTTGTTTTGTATTTATCCGTTGCTTTATGAATAAAAACATCATTAAATTGATATGTATGTTCCTCTAATAGTGGCTTTTTACAATCGCGATCTTTCCTTTATTAGAGACTAATACCATTACTTCTTTATTATCTGTGATATCAATCGCACAGTAGATGGTCAGCACGAGCCTCGTAAACACGACTTTGCAAGTCGAAGACAGACATTTGTTTTATCGGTACTACGTGACCTCCATGAAAATGCGTGAATTCTCCCGTTTTTCAAGAAGTCGCTGTATCACGCGTGCATGGCGAAAAATCAAACGCTCCATTATTCTCATCGCGCTGAGCTTCCTTCCTGCGTCTGATAAACGATGGAGTCGCTCCGGGAAGCCGTTCCTCATAACGGATGTTTCTACTCTCTCTTGCCGCGGGACGTTTCTTCTTCCTGCACTGTAGAAGGAAGACATCACCGCCGATACGATCTGATATTACTGCTATAGATTTGGCACGTCGATGTCGCACGATTCGCATACTTTGCCGGCGCGACGGCTAGTAATCGCGATGATTCATCGGCTTAATATCATCCGACGGTCGCGGCGAGCCTGAACGGTATAAATTTTCGAGGTTGCTTCCTAGCTATCTGCGCGGTGATAAAGGACACGGGTATGATAAGTAGGTGAATACCGGTGTTTAATCATAATCGAAAGTGTGGAGGAACAAGTTTTCTCCAGATTGGATCTGATTCGCCTAGCAATCGAGAATCACGCCCGTAATCAACTAGTAACACTCGATCACGAGGACAGTTCGTAGATAGCAGGTTAATAAAGATGTATTGCTAATGTAATCACGACGTGGATTATAAGCGACGCGCGACATAAATCCTACGAACTTCATCACATTTAAAGAGATAATAAGCAATTTGATTAAACTCTATCAATTATAGCTTTATCACGTAATCGTTCGTTCGGAATTCACTCAATCACAATTATATCTTTCGAAATACTCGCAGATAAGGCTAGTGAAAACGTCGTTATCTCTTCTTTATTATATAATATAAAACTCCCGTTTCTTATAATAATTCAGTACTGAAAGGATTAACTTCAAGTTTAAATCAGATTCCATAAAATTTTTTTTCCGATGTACCAATCGGTTATTCCAAAAATGATCGCATATTTTGCGAGCGCGTTACTGAAAAAAAGCCACATACTTCGAAGTTCATTATGCATTTCGCTTACGTTTTCATCCCGCGTTTGATAAACGGCGACATAAATCCAACGAGGAGCGTTCGTTAGAACGGATCTTCTTCTATCCACGGGAGGTTGCCCTCTTCATCATCGTTCCCGAGTACAAGCGTAAAAGTAGAAGACGATCGTATATGATTCACCTGTGGAAGCAAAGATAGCAGAGCAATCACGTGGGCGTTACATGGCCTCTCGTTATGGGTTATTCTCATATAGATCGAGTTCTGTCTGCACCTCGAATTCACGCTTGCAAAACTCAATGTTTGTTGATATCTGCAGATGCGTAGATTCAATAGAAACTCCATAGAAAGATGGTCTACGCGTCGCATCTTTTATATGAATTCATGAATCAGAAGTGAAAACAATTGCGATTTTATTAATATCAAATTATAAATTGAGGAAAGAATGATTCTGCAATGATTTAATTTTTTTCCCATTTAAAATTTTATTGTATCTTTATTGTATCTTTCAAATATAATTAAAGCTATGATAAAGCTTTTAAAAATAAAATAAACAGATGTAAAAAAATTATATATAAATATGCGGACGCAGTTTCGCAATGTAATGTCCTTGTGCACAAAACCGCAGGTGTTTTCTTTAAGCTGATCGATCGATGGTGATCGACGTCCCGCGTGATGTGATGGCGCGCGTCGCACGATGGTGACACGTTGAAGAAGAAAAAGTAGGTCAAGCTCCCTCCCGATCGAGCAAATTGGACAGCGAGAATTAAAAGCCGGAGACAGGCGGTACTGTTTGTCGTGTCCCGCGAGTTTCGCTGTCGTAGCCGACGACGAATTGGTGATGCAAGTTGTCACTACGTTTTTGCGTCCGCATGATGTATATCTATCGAATCCTCATCCGTTTTATGCTGAGAATGCGTTTTTCCACGTTACACATTTGACAAAACTGGGTGAGAGATTTCAACTTTGAATCTCGATAGCAACACAGTAAAATTTATTGGATCTAATAATGTACATTTTTTCAGAGGGAAATGAATAAAAAGAATAAAATATCTTATATGTATGTTATATTTTGAAATTTTATATTAGTCAGAGATTATAAAAATTTTTAAAATAAATTTATATTTTTAAAAATCTGGCTTATTATTGAGCTTAGCTTATAAATATACATATAAACAGGTTTTTATTAATTAATTAATAATCAATAAAATTAAATTAATTAACAATTAATTAACAATTAATCAATAATTTTAAAGAAATTAATTGAGACATTGCTTTATATACATGTATTATGTGGAACATAACAGGTTTAAACTAGCCAGGTGAATCGAATTTTAAAATATGTTTCAGGCAATTAAAGTCATCGTCTAAACGATGTCACCTGCGGCGATTCTTCATCTTGTTTTAATGAGAATGGCTATTTGCAACGGTGTTCAAAATACGTCAAGATCGCTATGATTATTTTTTGTAGTATCAAATGTAATAATTTATAATTCTACTAAAACGTTTAATTTTTTATTGTTTTGAGAAATGTTATAATGATTACCATAAAAAATAATTTTAATCTTTGCGATTAATTAATTTTTTGAAATAATTATAATAATAATATAGTTTCTTGTTTTGTGCGATTTTATAAAAGATTTAATAGTATGAAGTACTGATCAGATATCATATTTATTTTGAAATGTTGTCAAATTTATAATGAATACTAATATAAAAAAATTAAAAAGAGCTTAAAGAAATATTGATATTGTCTCTAATTTAACATTAAATTTAAAAAAGAAACTTTTAAAAACAAGTTTCAAACTTGAAATAGAAATCATTTGATAACAATAGTAGAATGTTTGCATTGTTAATTAAAGTATAATTCAAATAATATTTAATTCAAATTCTCATATTATTCAGTATCAATTACGAATACAAAAAGAAATATTGATGATATTTCTAAATTTATATGGCGTTGAATCGACTTATAAATTTACGCAGACATTAATTGCAAGCATTAAGTAAGACGTTTCTAATCGCATGTCCATCGCAATGCGCGGCGACGTAGAAACATTGAGAGTCGAGTTGTACTACGGTTTACAATTCCGGTGAGTGATAAGCGCAACTTATGTGCCGACTTTGCGGCCACCAGGCAGCGCGGAGGCCAAGGGCGCGATGCGACACGAGGATTACGTTCCCACGAGAAAGAAGCAGCATCGTAGCGCGTGTTCGGCTACCTATTAGCAATTATCTGCATACGCGAATGGCTTTTGGTGCAAAGAGTATATTAGAATCGCACAGCGCGAGAAGATCTTGTGAATTTTCCATCTGAGGCATTATCGTTAATCGTGTCAGCTTTTTTATTTCCATCATTATTGTGCAAAACTTTGTATTTGTCATTGCGTGGAACATTTGTTAATAATTTTCAAATTCAATTTTTTAAACATTTTCGTTTTTTTAATTTTAAAAAAATAATACATACTCTTTGAGGTGATAATTAAATGCATATTAACTTTTTGTGAACTCGAAAATACAATATATTTATTTATGATCTTAAGAATGTTTTAGAGTGAAAAATAATACTTTATTAAATAACGATTGAATATTGCAAAACGAAGAAATATTTTATGTAGTAGATAAATGAGAGTTATGTAGTAGATAAATGATGTGTGATCTGTCCTGAATATCAGAACAGATGTCATTTAACTGAAAAGGTTTCTCTACCTGTCTTGTTCTTCGACTCGGTGGCAAAGCGGTAAGGAGGGGGCCAAAGATGCTGCGCGGGCGTGGGAATATTATTCCTCCGGGGGCCACTGACCACAGTGTGCAGCATGAGGCCCACGGGCCTCCACGGGTCTCACTCGAGTCACTGGACTCATGCTCTTTCGAGAGCCCTTTGGGCACAAGTCGCAGAACTGTGATACAAATACGCCTGTCAGGATTGTATAGTCGGCGTATAGTAGTTGCATATTGTTTAAAAAAAATAAATGCATTTTCCGTAAATGGTTTCTATGTAGATTTAAATAAGAACAGCAACAATATTGCTTAAATGAAAAAGTTAATCAAGCAACAAATAATCCATTACTTTTTTGGATAAACAGGATTACAAATTAAATTTATTTTTATTAAATGTATTGAGTTAATGTGTGTGTGTGTGTGTGTGTGTGTGTGTGTGTGTGTGCGCGCGCGCGCGCGCGCGCGCGTGTAATTGTCAAAATACACACACATTTGAATGATAGAAACTGAATGAACTTTTTTAGATAGTTAAAAAAATAATATTTTTAAAATTATTTTAACGAGTAAAATACAAATTTAACAATATGATATTAAAAGGCTTAAAAAATCAAAGAAAAATACGTGAGCTATCACTATTACCGCTAATTAATTACAGTCAATCCCGTAATTCCGATTAAATAACTTACAGTTGCTTATACAACGTTATTAATGAGAGTTTGGACTCATGATTAATAAGAATATTCAGAATGGACACAAAAGCGACTCCTGAGAAGATCAGAGACAAAAGACGAAGGTATCGACTCGCTTCGATCGATCCGCGTGTCGCGACCTCCGTGCCCGTGAGGACCCCGATCCGGCAGGTGCTGGCGGCGGACCCCCGGTTCCACTCTCTGGGCCCCCGAGGCTCCTTTCTCGTCCCCACCATCCTCGCGACGACTCGTTCGGCAGACTCGTTTGATCGCCGCCGCTCACGACTCTCCAGATACGTCGGGATAATTATTATCCTTGCGTAACCGCCCTCGGGGCGAGATATCTGTGTACCCTAGGTGTATGCTCCTGAGAATAAATATGCGTCCCGCTTTTTCTCCTGCTCTTCCGAGACCCGTTTCCACCGACGGAGTTTCGAAGAAAAATTAAGAGAAACACGCGGGGCAAAAGGGCAGGCGGGGGCGGGAAGACGGAGAGATTGTAAAAGTGAGAAAAAACAAATGAAAAGGTAATAGGGGTTAAATGGCGCTTGGTTAAAAATCGATCTGTAAGAGTCTGTTTCGTTTTAGTATGAATAAATATTTGATTATCAATATTGCATTTCTCAAGTAATATTAATTTAATGCATATAAATTAATAAGAAAATTTTTGAGAGAAATGGTCGATGCCGTAATTCGTGATATTGATTAAAGGATTTTTTTATAATTGCCATTGCATATAAATAGAATTAAAAAATTGCGATAAATATAATACAAAGTTCTGATAGTGTCATATGATTATATGTAAATGAATCGATTTCTTTGGACTGGAATAATCAATTATTTGTTTTATAAATTAACAAAAAATTGAAAAATTATAAACTAAAATCATAAAAACATATTTTATATGTGATGCATTTTTTTTTAATTTGTGACATATCTTTTACGTGTAAAATATATTTGCGTTTACACATGTGACATTCTCTGCCAACAGAATCGAACGTGGATTTCAATGCTAGGCAGAAGAATTAAGAGACCGAAATCGAGAGACCAAGAGAAAACGAATGAGAGGGTAATGGGGGTCAAATGATACCTGGCCGAGGAACCATTCGTCTTCAGGCCTGCTGGATGCACCTTTCCAAAAAATAAGCACCTCATTTGCTCTCTCTTTTTTTCTTTCTTTTTATCAGCGCAGTATTATGTAAAAAAGACTTCTGATACATATCTAATCTAATTGTATTAAGAGCTAAATTAAAAAATAAGATTACAGAAATAATAAGATAATTATATTAAAAGCGATAAAAGCTCAAGTCACTATACAAATACACTGAAAAAAAGGATAGACGTTCTCATTTAATCTCTTAATGGATACATATTCTTTTATGAAATTTCATTGAAATCGTCACGAGTGAAACCACAGAATTGAACTTGGCTGTTCATGGCGCCAATGTCGCTAGATTTTCATGCTATTTTCATGCATACGTCTGATTACTGCTGGCAGTCTGCATTCCGAATCGTTAAAGCGATAATGTATTCGGTCGACGGGCGTATTAAGGATACTTTATTGCTCGGCGCTTAATGCGTGCGCGGCGGTCGGGTGTTCAGCGAAGCGCATCTGCAGGCTCTCGAGTTTCCGCAAGAGTTGGTGCGGCAGCGAGATGCGCTCCGCGTTCGCCACGAGCACGCGCGCGACCGATAAGCGGCGAAAAATTTTGACGCGCGTTAAACGCATCGTTCCGGGTCGTCGGCCGCGGGACCAGCCGGTTTGAATTATCGGCCGATACGCTATCACGATACGGTATTATATATGGAGGAAAGGATATCTTCTGCGGCCCGCGCGCGACTCGTAAATATCGACCAACGTAATTTATTTATCATTACCGACAAGTCGACCGCGGCAATTCTAATTTATCGTAACGCATCAATTGCCGTTTAACGTTGGAACAATGTGATATCCGGCCGATTTCATGCGGAAAGCTCGCGAGCGTGTATCATTTTGAATTATCGGTTTATTAGTGTGTTATCGATATCCGTCGATGCGATCGCTTATCGGAGTTGCTTCGTATTAACGTTTGTTATAAAATTTATCGCGATTTGCATCTTGATAGCACTATTAGTTTGTTAAAATTTGTTTACACTGAATTATATCTTGCTCATACGTTACATATTTCAATTCTAAAATATTCTAAAATATTCTGATTGAAAATGAGCTGAGCTAAGATATTAAAATTATCCAGTTTTTAGAATTCTCCGATATTAAAATTTTTTAAGAAATTGATTTTTAGTTTTATCGGATTGATAGCTATTCGATATTATTTTTTCAGTATTTAGACTTAAATATAATTAATAGTTAAGTAAAAAATAATTAATTTACTTTCGTTATATATAATCATTACTTTCTGCATATTCATTTACATGTCGCAGTTAAATTTTTATGTCTTGGATTTTAAAAAGTTTGGATTTTTATATAATTAAGTCCGAGGATCGCGTTAGAAAAGTCAACAAATCTTTCACGACAACCTAACATTACGACGTTAAGACACCGACGTTAAGTTATCGTCTCGGAACAAAAAGCGCTAAACTGCTAATCGCGTAATTGTCCAGTTGGCAAGAGGATACGCTTCCTCGTTCAGGAATCACGTGGGGCACGCGAACGAAAGGAAGTGACCTACCGCATGTACAGATAATAAAAAGCGCTTGCACCCGTAAATACACGAGCCGCTCCCCTCTTGTACTCGTTCCGAGCATACCGGGAGCAGGGCCGTAAATTTATCAGCCGACCATCAGCCATCGTAAGCAGCGGATAATACGCCATGCACAGAGGCTGTTGCGTGCGCGTATACCGAGACGTAGTTGAGCATACGCGTCGCAAACGCATTTCTTTGTAAAAGATGAAGCTCTGAAGAGCTGATAGTTCACGCCTTTCGGCTATAAATAGGAACATTTGACAATAACTATATATTTATTAACTATCAGCCCTAAACAATTTGATTAGAACGATTTATTTATTTTTAAATTATTAAAGCCAAGCATATTAATTTTAATGAGCATCGATTACACTTTCATTAAAAAAGAGTTACGATTTTAAATAATCGCCATTTTAAAATATTGTTTTATGAAAAAGTGAAATATATTAGTTGGAGTACGTAATTCAGATCGTGTAATGACAGCACATTCTTGTGATGTTTGGTGATCACAATTTCGTGGATCATTCCCGTCGCGAATGCACGTCGCCCGACTGAACGTGCGCGTGAATGTGGATAGATAATGCGAACCCGTTTCTCTGGAAGCCTCGAGCGTTACATTTAGATAGAAGGGACTGCCGTAGCCGCCACTTCCCTCTGCGGTTTTTCATATCGATCGCTTTAATAAATTCTACGGCTGCACTCTTACCGCATCGTTTGCATACAATGGTGCTTTTCATAGCCTCGGTCTCTGCTCTCCTCGCGAGAATTTAATTAGGACGCGACGAATTATCATACATGTTTTCACAGATTATCATTTCACATTCCCACAATACGAGCTAATAGCGACTTCTTCATCGTGACATGCATCGGATCTAATTGTCCATGATCTGTGATCTTCGATCTATTGGATCGAGGCACAGAAGCACGTTGTTAGAATCGATAAGCAATTTTCAAACTGACTTCACGATGATTGAAAAGCCCGTTGTTCGTCAAATTTTTTTCTTATTGTTAGAGTAAATGGTGCGTAGAAATAATTGCTTTTCTACGCAATAGTGTATATCTGTAAAGCGATTGCAAGGTATTTCTTTAATTGCGCAATCGGCTTAGTTGAACAATAAAGTAACTGTTTATGGATAAGATGATTTTTGCCGCAAGATAAAAATATCAACTTATTGTTGTTTATTTTTATTATCCGTCTCACATTCTCTCACGATTCTATAGAGAGGACTGATCCGCACAGTCATTTAGGCTTAGGCAAACTCACGGACCTGAATACATTGCAAATTCACATATCATTATTAACAATATTATATTTTTCCTGCATCGGATGTCTCTCTTTATTACATCTCTATTGTTTTTTAATCGATAAAATCTCTATTATATTAATAATATAAATATCATCGTAAAATGCGCACGTACTTTGACCATTGGCTTTGGTTTATACAATAAAAAGGCAAAGGTCTTTAGGAGAGGAGTTAAAACACAATCGCAAATCCGAATAGAGGCCATAGGGCTGGCAGTAAATACGCTTCCGCGTTTCGTGGGCTGTTCGTAGCTATTGACAAGAACCATAAACTGTGCACGTACCTCCGGCGACACGTACGATGTCAGGAAGGAAGAGAGAGATGAGAGAGAGAAGAGAGAGAAAGAGAAACAGCAAGAGAATAAGAGAGGAAGGATAATACGAGACAGCCACATGCGGGAGCCAAGCTTCTATCCTCGATAATGCGAGCCATTCGATGCCTCGAGCGTTGTGTTTGCGATAGGAGGCCGTTCAAGGCTACTAGTTTCCTTCTTGAGTCGTCTTAGATCTTGATCCCTGCCGCGGGAACATCAATAGGAATGTCTTGATCGTAGTAGACTCCGTAGTAGGCCGCGGATACAATATTGCGCGCAACAATGCGATACGAATAGTTGATATCGTATAACGTAAGGTGTTTCTCGGATGTAGTAGACGATTATAAAAAAGTCAGTATATACGATGAAGCAACGATGAAGTAAAATAAACGTTAGTACGATAAAATTTTAAGCTAACAAACATTTTATTGATTAGTAGTTGCATTAGAATGTAAACTAAGAGAAGAGACCAGAATTAATCAATTTCACCAATTTATTTTCACTACAATGGAAGAAATTTGTAACGCAATGAGCTGTTTCAAATTTGTTTGAAACATAAACAGTTCAAGACATGAATTAACAATTAAGTAAATGTATTGTCATTAAATTAAAAATAAAGAAATTTTAAATTTTGATCGGTGAAATCTAGCGCAGTGAATCATAGCAGCGTCAACAAATCACATGTCGTATTGGCTACAATTTGCCTCTAGAAGAGGTTGTGTCTTTTCTCATAACAAAACGTATAACTATAATCTCCCTGGCCCGCTCTGGCGTAAGCGCGTGGATAATTAATTTATTAGCGTCTTAACAGTATATTAGAATTGCGACCTTGATGATTGAATATAACAATCAATGAGGAAATCCCACCGTGTCTGCCACAAAATGGATTTATTTGTATCTTTCTTAAGTCCCACGATAATTTTGTTTTTTTACGTTACTGGCTGACAACCGCGGTAGCTCATAATAGTTTCTAATGAAAATCTTAGCTAATTACATAATGCTGGTTTCCGCGGATCTTTTTGCTCTCGACGCTAGTGGACGATCATTTTCACGCGGGAAAGTGTTCGTACACTCGGTACAAATGGTAATGAATAATAACATTATTGCATTTCTCAGAATCCTGGAAATTACTATCCTGGATTCCGCGTTCCGCGTTTTGCTTTCATTTTCCCGACATAGTGACGAATTCTCCGCGCGTTCGTTTTCTTCAAAGTTATAAATCTGTACGTTTACATCTACGATTTAAAATGTTATAGATAAAAAAGAGTATTTTCTCTATTCTTTTCCTATTATTGCATCAAAGCAACAAATACAAAATGAAATATTGCATCTATAAAGGAAAAATATTGCTTTATTTTCTATATTTATTATTTTGTCTTATCCTAGAATTAACAAAAAATTTCATTATTTTATTCTACAAATTTACAATTAGCAAAATTATGATAGAAGTTAGTTATAAATAGAAAGCTAACATTGTCACGTATTTGTTTCCAATTTTTCCAATATCTATTGTTCACGTTTCATTTTTCATTATTTTTCGAAATACTATGTATATCTGTTCATCACAAGTAAGACGATACTTTAATAGCACGGATTATTAGATCTTGGATATGCAATTTCATATGGGTTTGCAACACCGACATAGTGCCTATCATCTCGGAGATGTTGTTGATGTCAGCGGCGATAGCTTGTCCATTCTCGTCCGCGCGCATCTTTTCCGTTCGCGGCAGCCAACGTTCGTTTTAAGTGCACGTTGCATGTATACACGTGTGTACGAATGTGCGAGGTACCAGCCGATATTACACGTCCGTATTACGCGTAATGATAGACTAGGACGGTTCCCATTAACGCTCGGAGCACCCGCGTTTCTACGGCGATTGCCTTCTTTTAAATGGCCACCTAATTACACAGGGTACACCGAGAGCGGAGAAGGGCAGCGGTTTCTTCTTTTACTATACATAAGAGCGATCATCGTAATAAAAAAATTATTTGTTTAAAAGAACTTTTAGACAATATATTTAAGTTTTTGCAACAATTTATTGTTGCAAATCAACATTATAATGTAAAACTATGATGAGATGAATTTAAGATTGCAATTTCTATGAGCTTTATAAAATTTTTAGATATGAATTAATGAAAAATTAATTGTATACAATGTTAAATATATAATAAATCAATATTTAATAAGTAAAAATATTTTATATTAAAGCGTTATTAAATTTCAATTAATGTCTGAAAAATTAAATTTATTTTTTTTTTAAATTTTATTTTAAGCCATTGTAGCTCAAGTATCGAACGTAAAAAATAGAAATTTGATTTTGATAAAAAATATATTCTATTAAATAGTGATTTAAATTCTGATAAATAATTTAATCTTAATTTTCATAATCCATTCTTGCACAATTTATAATGGCAAAGACGTGCAAAGGCTTACTTTTAGTGTAATCTTCACAAGTAGGCGTAAAGCAATTCTTGGAAGTAGGATGCGCAATGAGAGGGTAAAATAGTTGAACTCGCTGTTTTAACTCCGTCGCCTAACGTGTCATTTGTGTACACGAGCAGATTGCCGGCCGAGATCTCGAGAGTTCGGTCGGTGCGCAACGAGTTTGTGCGCTCGAGCCACGCTCGTGTCTCGCGTGCAAAGGTGGCACCTTAGAGACTCTGCCAATCAATAATCATTAAGGAAAACGTGCGAGGCTGTTAGCGGACACCATTGTCTTTTATGTTAAAGCGCGGCTATCGTTGCCTTAATGTCCGTCATTAATCATATATCGCGCGCACTCGCTGCTGACCCGTTTTAAAATTAGTTACAAACCGCGATGCAATGCCGGGTCTCGTCGCGAGAATATTGCGGACGTCGTTGCGTGTCTGTAAATAATGCGTATCGGCATATCCACAAGTGGTGCCTCCGCATAATACGGCGACGGCATACGTTACGGCACAGTGGCAAAGGAATCCTTGTTAGTGCATTCGCAATCTGTCGGTCGCATAATAAGGCTTTAAAAGAAAAATCCGCTAATAAATTTGCATCGTATTGTTTGCGATGAGAGAATCAATGCTTGCTGGCGCGTTTTCCATATTATGTAACGTTACATGACGGAAGTGACGTGTTTATTGACTTGGTGGAGCCGAGAGATTGAATCGCGCGTAAATCGGTCTTGCGATTAAATTCTGCGGAGATGAAAAAAGCAGGATACAATGTCGATTGTTTCTTCTCGTCTCGCTAGCTGCCTATCGTCTTTCATTTTCATCATCATCATTATCGTCATTTTCTTCTAGTTATAATAATTCATCTTCATCTTCCTAGTTAGTATACCGGATTCATTATTTTCTATACCGTATGTGTGTGACTGGAGGCAATCTATCAAACCGTTAATTAATCAAGGCTTATTATTATGCAAATGTGAAATGACAATAACATCTGAGGATACATCGCGCGAGTTCGTCTCTTCAATCTTCGTCTCTTTCTCCTATCTGTTTTTCTCTTTGCGCACGTTTCTGTTTCGCGTTAAACACTTCTATATTGTTCCGTCAATATTCTGAAACATTATTTTCTGTCGTTTTTAATATTGAATAATGAGATAAGACACCGTGTATCTTTGACAAGTTGCTGAAAAGAATAGTTGCAATTTCTTTAATCTTTTTTGTACTAATTTTATTGTTTTTTTCTTCTCTACGTATCAAAGAAATAAACTTTTCGAATCTTCTACATTCAGATAGTTCAATACAATTTGCATTACATATCATATTTGCGAAAAAGAATTTTGCACTGTAGAGCGTTTTGCATTTAAATTGGATATCTCTGCAAATCGTTTTACTAATAGATAGTTCGCACAATAAAACATTCGGATAGTTGATGTTCGCGTAACGGAAGGTTCTCTCCGTCCTAATAGCCCTTCGACTATTCGCGCCGCGGGCAATATGCGTTGAGCAGTCTAAACGCTATAACTTTTCCGCGAATGCCTCCGCGCTGAATAAATCGAAGCATTCGCCTTTTCTCGACGCTAATAAATTACACATGCGTTATTCTTGACGCAACCGCACACGCATTACCTGCCGCGAGAAGTAGCATCGCCTACGCGATTTTCGCGAATCCTTACGACATTCCGCGCGCAGAACGCTACGACTTGCCACACGACGCGAATGTTGATTAATCAGTTTTAGCGCATCGAAACGCGGTAGCCGAGACGACTGTGTCAGCTATTACCATCTTTCGACATCGGAATTATCTCTTCATGCAATTAATAAAACCAGCCAGCTTCGAACTGTGCGACTGAGTTCGCGCGACAACATTCCTGCGCTGGATTATTCGCGGAAATACATTTATGACTTCTGCATGAGCGTTTCGTGTCTTCGGCGTAAATGATTGTTTGTCGAATCTTTATAATTTATCTACGTGATCATTCATTTGTTCTACGAAATATTCGATTTCATTAAGAGAGAAATTATTTTTTTCTCTCTATAAAATTGGAAAAAATATACTATTTGATTTGATTCGGTATTATTATAATTATACTAACTATTATTATATATATATATATATACTATTATAAATATTATTATAATTATGGAATAAAGATTCCGTCTTGCAGCCTCAACGTTTTCCATAAACACTTTTAGCACGCGTTCATCAATGATCCGTTTAGAACGTATTCATTGTCGTTCATCCCTCGGAAGACGGATGACCCGACGTAAGCACCGACAAGAAGTGGACAACGCTCGGCGTGGCTTTGTCACATCTCGGATCGAGGGGAATCGGCATTCGGAACGAGCGTTTAGTCCGTAAAAGGTCGAGGGTTTGTGTCGACCATGTGTGGTTCGATATGCGCCTCCGCACGGTGTCATGCCCACTTGGAAAGAGACACCGGCAGACGAGCTACGCGGAATTCCGCGCGCAGAAAACGCGCGGTGACGTGAAATAAAGATGTAGGACTCGAGACGGTCTTTATATGATTTTTACGTGGAACGCGTATGCGTCTCGCCTTTTTTTCGTCCTCTTTCCGTTTGTGAATTTCTCGCGAATGGTCGGCTAGCTCTGCCAGAAATATTCTTTCTGAAATACCGCTATGTTTTACTCACTTTTAATTATGTTAATTAGGTACAGATACTTATTAATTATTATTCTATTGGTTTCCATAATTATTATATATTTCGTATATTATGAGAGATATTGATAATAGATCATTAAGGGTAAATTCATAAATTAGATAATTCCATGCTGGATCATTTTCTTTAGTAAACACAAGCATCAGGGATCTACTAGAATGCGTTCCGTTACGATGAGAAAGGACGAAAGATGATCGGGCTAGAATTAGCGGCAGCAGGATTTATTACGTCCGCCGTATAAAACGAGCTCGTGCGGAGCAACGGGGGAGGCGGCGGCGGCCAAGAAAGAAATTCTCAGGGGATACGAAAGCGGGAACGCGGTTACGAACGCCATAGAGGAGCGTCAGATCGGTTGTATGCGCGGAAAATGGGACTGGTTTTTATCGAGATCACCGTCTCGTTCCTGCGGGGGGGCTCGCCTTTATGTTTAATGCAGAGTCCATTGCAATTGCAAGGTGTATACGTATGTATGCGAAAGAGATCACCCGTTGCGCTTTCCTAACGTTCACGGGCTTCGCATACCTACCGTAACACCTGAAAGAGAACGCACATTCTAAGCGCACTTTTCAGACTCATAGGAGCGCGTGGCGCGGATTTATGAAATCATTCATGTGAAAGCATTCATGTGTCATCATAATTTTTTGGTAGAAGATAAAAAATAAACTATATAACTAATATTCTTAGATATGTTGATCGCTTGAAAACGCTTTTTTAATTTTTACGAAGATTTTTGATAAAATTTTTAAAGTAGCAGCAAGTGGTATCAAATTACAAAATAGTCAATTTTTTATCATACAAGGGATTTTGTAAAAACAACTTTTGTGTCTGTGTGTGTGTGTGTGTGTGTGTGTGTGTGTACAAAATCTTTTTCGATATTTTTCAGAAGATTTTAAATATAATCTGAAGAAAACCATTAATTTTGACGTTGTAAACTGTATGGATGAGCCGTAAGAAATTGCATGACCAAGTTATGTAATATCGACATTTCGAATCTTTAGAATGCGAATCGGATAACGCTACGTTCTTCTTCAAGATTTTTAAGAACCGACAGAAAATATAAAAGATCGCAAGTTATCGGCTCGAGAGAGATTCAGGATTGTACGGTATGAAAAAAGAGGGTAAGGGGAAGAATCGATCAGTACGAAGGAAGACGCGAGAGGGCGAGAGGGCAAGAGCAACGAATGTATCGCGTACCTACACCCCTTTCGTGCCCTCCGAACACGCCTCTCTCGCGAGGAGGAACTCGCGCGGAACCGTTCGGGAGATCGGTCCGATAACTGCACGGCCCCCGTGCGGTTCTTTCGACCCGAGATGAGAGCAATACGCTCGCGCGTCCCGCTTTATTGCGGAACGCCTCGTTAATAAAGCGCCGATCCTCTTTTTCTCCGCGCGACTCGCGGTCCGTACTTTGTAACTCGGAGCAGGAAGCGAAGCGGGTGACCGAGCTCGGGATTAGTTCTGGCTATCGCATTACGTTGTTCTACTGCACTCACGCATGTGAAAACTAGTTATACAATATATCAGTCGTGAATTTTCCACTTAAATTACAGTGTGATACAATCATAGAAAGTATATTTTGATATAATCTTGTGAGCTTATATATTCAGAATTAATTAATTTTATTTAATGAAAAACCATCGCTATTGTTTTTAGAACTACCGATTTTATGCACTTTAATTTCGAAGTATTGTACATAGCATTAAGATAAACTAATATATAAAGACTATTTAATTTTAAATACAATTATTAATTTAACAAATATGCAAATAACTCAGTAATATTTTATTTTATACTTTATTTTAATTTTTTATTTTATATTACTGAAGCAGCATAAATGAAAGAATTATTAAATATTAGTCTTTTTTTTTCTGCACTAGTTTGTAATCATATGTTCTCTTCGTGAAACACATTACATCTATGACAGATGTAATCTGCCAAAAGATATCGAGAGAGTAAGATAGAAAAAGAACAATCCTGATTTCATAGTGAGCAATAGCAAGGAGGAGAAGGAATCGCCAAGCGATGGAACCACTATACCAACAAGCGAGGCGACTGGTAAAAAGTTAATGAAATAATATCAATGCGGAATGCGTATCGCGGGGGTACAAGTAGTGGGCCAACAAGTGAGGCTATTGCTCTCTTTGTGGAGGCCCTTCTCAGGGCCTCACCTCCTTTTCATAGTTCGACGAGTTATTTCTACTTGCGAGCAAAAGAGCAGCCAACGGTTTTGCCGACGTTGCATTCTCGTGAATGCCTTGATTTACGAATGCACTGGCGATTTTTGGATCTGCAGGTGGCATCGGCAATAGTATTAATCGGTATCGATGTTGATTATAATAATTGCATTTAATGAATAAGTCATGTATATATTGGGAAGAAGAGAGAATAAATTTTAATGAATAGATTACAATAAAAAAATAAGCATGTTATTAGAAGATAACAAATAATTTGATATAAAAAATTCCTTCCAAATATTTTTTAAACACGCGTACTACGAGTAGACTATTACGTGTTATTACTTAATGCTATTTTAATTGAATTCAAATTTTAATTAAATTTAAATTAATGGCAATGCTCATTTAAGATATGTGTTAAGGTATATGTTTATTCTTTTTGGTATATAAAAACCAATAAATCATGGATATTGTAAGTTCACTTTTTCATGTACGCATGCATCGATCATTTAATTAATTTATTGAATTTATTTCGATCGCACGAAGGTATCTGAGTCGAGTAAAAAGTCCGGTCATTACGACAATGCTTAATTTTTTTTATCGCAGACTATTTCGCATGTAATAAATCCGAAATGCGGTTCGTCGCATCGATCGATAATTACCGTAGTAAATGCGCTCCGAAGAATGCTTTCATTCATATTCGCGGCGAGATACAAACCGGTCGAAGGAACGGTTCGGTGATCGCGGCACGGCGTCTCGGTATACCGGATGCCTTCGTGACTACGGGGCCCGACGAGACCCAGGTCCCAACGTGATTCCCAAACGAGACCGCATCGCCGCGCCGCGAGTACGAAACCGCGAAGCGGACACGTCCCGCATCCCGCTCTCGCGCCACCATCCGCGATTTATGGCGGTTCGTGCGAATTTATGTGCGCCCAGGGAGACGTGTATGGCTCCCGCGTCCCCACCCACGGCGTATAACCGTGTGGGACCGAACCTGGCGAACCTGACCGACGTTCCCGTCCGGTTCGACCGGCGATCCATCATCGTAAAAAGCGCTCCTTACCTCTCCTCGCCTTTCGCCAGATTTACACGGCTGCGAGTTGCGGGTGCGTGCGGGTCGTCGATGATGATCGACCGATCGATCGATCGACCGATCATATCGTAGATTGGAGACAGAATTATAAGGAGAATTTTGCCTTATCCTCTCTTGCATGTGAAATTGATAACGAAATCTTGTTCTTGTGAACATATTCCAGTAGATTCTATCAGGATTTCAATTTTCAATCTTGATTAACACATACGATGTCAAAAAGTTACAATTTCGGAAAAAGCATTTGATTAAATGGAAAGTTGATCAGAAATGTTAGTTTAATTAAAAAATCAATTTATATTGCAAAAATTATGAAAAATTTAAAGCCTCGTGTAAATTGATTTCTAATTAAAAATTTGCCGTATTTACAATTTAACAGTCGACATTTTAACATCTTTGATATTTCGTTATATATCCCCTCCATAAAAAAAATTTAACAAGAATAGACTTAGGCAAATCATTCCTGAATCTATAAGTTTCAAATAAACTACAATAATTTTTAGGATACATGAAAGAGAGAATAAAATCAATCGAGTAATCGTGTAATATTTCGCACGGAGCGAAACTTGCGGCGCGAAGATCAAGAAAGAAAAGAATGATCAATTGGCATCAAATTGGTTCTTATTCGTATGTATTCCTCATAAAATAACGTCAATCGAATGCTAACGGCGAGTAGCGTGGTTTTTATAATGATGATAATTTGATTCAGGTCAGAGGTCGCAACGAGATCTCTTCTCTCGCTCTCTCTTTCTTTCTCTCTCTCTCTCTCTCTCTCTCGCAGTAGCAACGATGCCGCCAGAATGCTGTCCGAGAATATACGAAGTGCGAAATATATTTAGGTATCCTCTCGCAGGTGGTGTTCGTGTATCGATTATTTATTCGCTTGGAGGGCACCCGGTTCTTTCCTCCTTCCTCCTGCTATCCGTGACCAACATTCGGCAGCAATTTATTTCTATCATAACGTTACCGACGAAGACAGCATTCGCGTAATATCAGATTAAGCGGCCTCATAAATTAATTAATTTTTGGACACCACCGCTTTATAATTCTTTTTTATCATATAAAACATGATCAAAGAAACTCGATAATTATCAAAATTAACGTTTTCAGGTAATAAAATTTATAGATTATAAAAAGAAAATTTATATTTTTCTATTTCTTTGTTAAAAATAATTTCCACTTTTTTGATTAATAAATTGAGCTAGTAAAGTTAAATAAAATATAATAAAAATAAATGACATTTAACTTAATTTTAACATTTTAATTTTGATTATACACAAAGTTTTATAATTTGAGATTAATAAAGCATATAAACGTCTAGCGTATTAATAAAATTTGTCAATGAGATATTAATAATACTATCAATATGCAGAACATCAACATCACAAAAAAACAGAAATAATGAGCTTTGATAAATTACGCATTCACTTTTTGCGCGGTATCGCATGAAAATTCATAGAAATGAGGTCGGCCCACGAAACGTTCCGGAAGTGAGATATATCCGGAAGTGAGACTAATTATCTCGGCATCTCGACATTCTCGTCACACCGTTCTGTTAGAAATTTTTAATTAAAGTCGATCGCGATAACAATCGTTCTTCCTTTTTGCGTTGGAGTTGGTTTTCGTGAGACTGCGTTTTTTTAAATTCATTCATTTAAGTCCATGTTTTCGACTTAATGTACATTATTTAGATCTCTTGCGCATACGGAAGCCTTTGTGTATAAATATATATTCTCACTAGGGCGTGGAAGTTCGTGAGGTTCCACGGTAAACCTTCCCAGGCAAACAGTATTGAGACGTGTTAATGCGTTTAATTATTTTCACGTGTGTCATATTTATAATCTAAATAAAACCTTCCTTTCTTTTCTTTTACTTTATTGAATTTCTCGAGAAAATTACGCATCGTGAAACATCGTGTTCTATTTCTCACAGTTCGTAATGTTTTGTATAGAAAAAGAAGAAAGTGATCTTCGCTAAAATAATCATTTAATAATTTAAAAATTTTGAACAATTTATTTAACAAAATATTGTAATAAATAATGCATACAGATTCTGAATAAGAAAACAAATAAGATGTAATAAAACTCATAAGTTTCTTTTCCATATACGAAAACAAAAATATCTCGACTGCTGAGAGTTTGACTGATACTGAATAGTCGGGCGCAGGAATGTGTGCAGAAGAATGAATTGGCCCCCGAGGATAGAACGGAAGCGCGATTGCATCCGCGGTATGGTTTGCGAATCATTAAAATGTTCTGTGTACTATGTAACGATGACTTATCGAAAGCCGAGAAGCGAAGTATATGTACGGTGCAAAAAGAAGCGTTAAAAGAACCCATTGTATTACACGATGATGCAAAAGTACATGTATACATATTAGGAAAAATTTGCAACATTAAGATCGGAACATTACACAAAACATTCTAGCTTAAATATCGTTGATCAATATTTTCATCTTTGCACTACATTTTAATAAAGTGCTTGATGTCCAATTTTAAATATATTTTTGAGAATTATTATATTAACTATATTTATACTTTTACAGAGAGTTTTGAATAAATGATTCAGAATATTTTAGCATATGTAATGTTTTTACAAAACAATTTTATTCTCTGTACGTACAGATATATCTGCATGAGTACAAATGTCTCGTACAAGACTCTACTTTTGCATTCTAATCCAAAGAAACGAGCTTTCCCTGTAACTCGCTTGTAACCGGAAAGAGGTGAACGCGCGAACACGAGCACGCGGTAAGAAAACGGGAGGTCGGCGTAGCGCAAGTCCTCGGTTGCGCATCCGCAGCGGCGTGCAGGAATTCACGGGCAGAGACGAGAAGGTCAGGCCTCGGGGCCAGCCCGGAAGTGCGATATATCCTCGAGGCTGTCTCGAAACCTCGCCCTGCCGTCCTCCTCCTTCTCCTACCCTCGTTTCATCTTGCAGATTCACGTCGAGTCTCTCCCGATATCGGAGCTCGTGTGCGCGCTCTTCCGCACTTGTGAACGTGACGTAGCTCGCGGAACGACGCTCAATTTGATTCGGGGTGGCCGCCGCGTTCGCTCGTACTTACGTACGCACCTCCTAACGGTACGCGCATCGCGAGTCGAGGTAATTGGGTCCCGGTTCATGCACTTTCGGTCCGTCTCCGGTTCCTCTCTTTCTTCGCCAACTGGATCATCGGAGGATCCCTCAGGGGATTCGAGAGCGAGACGCACGAAACGATTTATTCGGCATTACTCGCCGATGTCACCGGAAATATTTTATGCGCGATAACGTATGCGTCGCACTCATCTTTTTCTACTTTTTCCTTGTTTTTTTTTTTTTCATTATGTTTTATGTGCAACGTAGCGGATGCGAGAAACGAGATCAAGCGGAAATTCGCAGATTCGTATCACTGATATGACTGGTATAACGGATATCACTGAATCTTATGAGCTTCCGTATCGTTGAAAAATCGACGATGGCGAAAGACCGATATAAAAATACTTGCATGAATATTAACTTTGCGATAATTTTAATAAAAATTAATTATGGTCATTTGCAACTTTAATGAAAGAGAACTATTTGCAACTGTGTTAATATTAGTTTAATCGTACTAATTAAAGTAAATTAAGCAAGTAATATAAATTCAGATATGTAGTTTATATTACTTTATATTAAAGTTTATTTTGTTTTTAAAGTAAGTGGCCTGATAATTACAAGTGCGACAAATCGTTAAACGGTTAAAATATTATTCATTTTATATGAATTCATCATATTTATGATAAATTCATAAAGATAATGACAAGACTTCGTGACTTCATGGAAAACATGGAAAACGCATATGTGACGTGCATCTCTTACGTTTTTCATCGGGTGCATCCGGGTGAAGGAAAAATCTCGAGACACAATACCGCTGCTTCCCGGAAGGTACGCTGTGCCCGTAAGCATCGCATTAGAAAAATTGGCGGACACTGTTGTGACCGGTCATTCCACCTTTAGGAATGCGTGTCTCGCAAATTGTCGGACTGCCGTCCGCGTTAACGCCGTTCAAAGGAGTGGATATATCGTGGGAGTTTCTAATTTCTCCAGTTGAATCTCTTGAACTATTGGAATACCTAGTAAAGACTATAGGAATGTTGATGTTATGTAGAGAATGTAACCTTTTACCATGACGTATCTCTATATTTCGATATAGTTTTCCAAGTTTATATAGAATATTTTTAAATCCAAGCAGTGCATCTAAGCATTTTTTACGCTTCTTTTTCGTAAAATTTAAAAAGGAAAACATAATTTAAAAAAAATTTATTACTTCTTTTATTCTTTTTAAGGGAGTTTTATGATTTGCAAATTGCAAATAAGCAGAATACTTCTTTTTGGCAAATTTCAGCCGATCTAATAAAACTCATGATTCAGGACTATGTTCTCACTCATTAAAAATATGACATATATATTATAAATATGCTGATAATATGGTATGTCACATATAGCATTTCATCACGATTCAAGAATTCAAAATTAATTAATCTTGTATAGAAAAAGATAAAAAAAAAGATATATATGATCTTTGCGCAGAAGTGACATGAAATTACTTTCAAAGTCACCAGTAGATTCCTCGGGCATTCTCGTCTTGCCTTGACTAAACTAAATGCCACTGGTAGACATACTTTATCGCTAAACTATCCCAGATGTATTAGCGTAATGATAGATAGGTCGTAGAGTTAGTGCGTTGTAAAGACACGACGTACTTAAGGATCGAATTCAACGATGCGCTCTGAAAGTCGGCCTCATTACTTGGTCGCCGCCGGCGACTCCTATGCGTACGTGATCGCGAGACATGCATCTTCCGGACACTGAGCTAATAGACCGTCGGCAAGCAATTCCTGTTCGATTTCGTTGCTAATCAACAAGCGGTCAGCTATATCAGCTCGGTCGGGATGTCGACGATGTTCGGCGTCATGCTAGCCGGACACACCGCCGATCGTAAATCGAAGGGAGGACACGAGTGTCGCGCCGAACCGGAGTCCTCCTCGTCAACCAATCAACGGGACGAGGCAGCCGGCGATAAGCGATAAATCACGCTGGTTTCGTTCCGACGACCGTTCCGCGCTGGAACCACGCGTGTTCCCCGAGTGTTCCCCGCAATTAGTGTCAGGCCTCCTTCCTGATCGATCGTTCCCTCGCGGATTCTTCGTCGTCAGACGTGGCCCCCTCCTTCATTTCAGGGAGACGAAGACGCGTCGGTATCCTGGCCCACGCCAACGCCACTTTCATGACGACTCTGTTCCGCGAAGCCGATTTTCTCGATCGGGACACCTGCAGAAAATGAGGGGCGTTCTGCACGAGCAAACTTGCGTAACGGTGCATAAGTGGCGCGAAAAATCGTAGGAACTATATAAGAAAATTAATCTTTTGAATAATGAAAAGAACTATATATGTGTATAATGGTTCGTATAATTATTATTTTAATATTTTATTTACGTAATTTTATTGTCTAACGATACGCCGATGCGCGTATCGTTAGACAATAAAAAGCGAAATGCATTCAATTATAAAAAACATATTGTGAAATAGAGAGAGTGATTACACAGATAACAAAAAAGATTGATAAAAATTCTTAGAGAACGCCAGTTATATCTTATTCTCATGAATATATTTTATTAGTAGTTTAGTGCGAGTGATTTAATAATATCATTAATATAATGTTCCATAATTTTCCGTAATTTTGTTATTTTTTTTGTAATGTTATTCAACGTAGATTAGATTCGTCCGTATAAGGTCACGGCGCGAAATCGAGACGGATCGATTGCGCCGAATGAATAGGGGCGAGCGGTTAAAAAATCAATGTACTCTAGAAGCGGCAATCTCGCGCCGGGCAAAACGTCGGTCTATCTAAATCCATATGTGGCCACACGAAATGAGAATATATCTCCGATGTGATGTATCCATCATGATCTATCCAATACGTTCCGCTCGTCACGATCCATCCGTCATGATCTACCGCACTTCGTTCCGACGGAATTAGAAACCGTGTGGACCACTGGAGAACCGTCGCGACCGCGATCGTGTACGGATCTGTCTCTAATAAAATATTGCCGGTCTCGCGATAGACCATTTTATTAATCTGATTGGCGGCAGTAAATCTCACGAGCAATAAAATTAAGTCATCGTTCGATGAATTGTAACGACGATTGTACATGTCTTATTAGAGCGTAGACGAATCTCGCGTTGAAATTGATATTCTTTACGCGTGAGAATTTGTTCAAACGAGAAATTTTTGCACATATTTTTGCATATAAATATTATAAATTACAAAAAAAATTTTTAAGAAAATATAGAATTGAAAATAATTCGAATATGATTTTTTGGATGTAATTTTTATGTTGACACCAATTGATAATATTTTTCCATACAAAAATATGTTAAAATTTAGTTATTACTTGAAATTAGACTGTAATAACTTTATATTGAAAAAGCACATTGATTCTAAATTGCGACAGAGATGTATCGTATTTCAGAAATGTATAGATAATCCATTTTATTTCACATAGGACAACGATGAAATCGAGTAATAACGAAATATTTAAAAGTGGTGATGTACAAAGCTATAAAACATGAACACAAGGGGAGACTTTAATGCCGCTTCTGTCGCGGTCGGTTCTCCAGTTTAGCCGCAAGGTTCATGACTAACGTTGATAGGCCGTCAGTTACATCGGGTCGAAGCGAAACTGTAATTGCAAAGATGCCGAATGATGCGGCATGGCGGACTTATTATCAAGAAAAATAATTAATACGTTCATTTGTCGGCGCTCGCTCATTCGCCGATGCTCTCTACGAGGATTTGCGCGTTTCCGTTTCTCATTAGGGAGCACCATCTCGCGCATGAAGAACCTGCATCAACTCGAAGAATGTGTAGCAGAAGCGCATACGGGCTCTATGAAATTTCACAACTTCTTTTCCGACAAGTCGCCTTTCTCGCGTCTGATGTTTTTTGTATTATTATATACCATTCACTATTCTGTTGTGCGATATAAATTAACTTTCTAATCAAATTGCAATGAAATATTCAAATGAAAATATAATACATATCTTTTAAATGCACTCTCTTTTAACAATTATTATTATCAGAATCTTGAAGTAAAGTGATTTATATAGTCTATGATCTGATGCTATCAAAAGAGATTGTCTACAATATAATATTTAATATAAAATAGATAAATTCTTTGCTAACTTCTATGCAACAAGTCATGGTTTTCAAGTATATCGAAGCATTACGAATTATGATCTCGATAACCAAAAAATAACTGGATCCTTTTTCTACCGCTCTTGGCATGTACAAGCAGAATACTTGGCCATGCAGTGCCGGATGATAGCTCGCGCTGTTTCTCTTTCTTTGCTGCCATTTCTCGTCTCTCTTCGTCTCTTCGGCTCGTTTTCTTTCCACCATGGCGTACAACTTCACGCGTAACCAATAAAAGCGGCGGTTTCGGTAATGAGCGGTTGCATCTGTGCTCGCTCTCGCTCCGGACGTATTTACGCCTTTGGAGAGCTCCTGCACCGACGCCGATGCCAATATAGCATCGTGGCATCGTGGGTTGAATAATTTCCACCAATCGGAAGTGAAATTCGTTGCCAGTGCATAAACGTTCTCTGAGGCGTGGTTATATCGTGCGCATAATCGTCTCAGTTTGCATGGTGAATATATTTGTTCCGCAGCCTTGGATCACGATCGATTCCGTTTAACTAATTGGAGACCGGCATTTCGAAAAAGAATAATATGCAATTGAATGTTTAAACTATTGTAATTAAGAATTTATCAATTCTTTTAAATGTATTAAATCTATTTCTCAATTCTTTATATTTCTTTATATATAATTCTATATTTTATGAATGTTATATAGAAGAAAGTTTCTTACGTCAATTGTCAAGACTGAATATAGAGATAATTTTCTGTGTATTTCTAATAATATTTTATTAAAGTATATGTAGTAGTATATGTAGTAGTATATGTAGTAGTTATGTTTTCTTTCTAATTTTTGTTTTAAATAATAAATTTGTTTTAAATAATTTGTGCGCAATTAATTAAATCAATTCACAATTCATCAAATTCTAATTTTTTAATTTGATTTTTTGCAGAAAACATACATATGTGTACAATAGTATAAATTAATAAAGAAATTAAATAATATCCGTGACAAATTACACTTTTATAAGACCAATCAAAGAATTTAAATTAACAGTTAAGAATTTAAGACTTTTGGATTTGACGTAACTTTTCGGAGATTGATATCTTTTTTCTTTCTCGAGTTAGGTCTCGTTGTGCATGTTCTCTTAAAGATTATCGAAATATCGAAACATCGGGAAGAACGAAACAACGGAATACCATGAACAAAATATCACTGACTTGTGTATTACTGACAGGTCTGTAATCCGATCTTCCCAAATTACCGAGGAGGCTTTGTAAGAAGCTATGCATGTGTATGAATCGACGAAGGATCGTCCACCTCCGCAAAGCCGATATCAAATGCGCTGGCTATTCCCGAAGAATCTCGTGCTTCTTAAATTACCACACAACGCTACCTTACAACACTGCCTTAAATCATTCTCCATGTGATTTCGTGAAATGCGAGTGAATGGATGGAAATCCCGTAAGAAATTTGAATGCAAATTATAGCGTGATCTAGCATCAATACGCTCTACGTCAATGAGCGAGCAATCTATTTCTCGGGACACAGATTAATATCATGTTAAATTATCTATCAAACTGGAGACAGACTGGAAATTTGTACGTATCTAGCGTAATTGGATAAGATGTATGCCCGCGATAAAATGTTGTATATATCGCGGATACATTTATTATTATTATTATTATGTCAATACTATTTATTATTATTATTATACAATATGAAACATTTTTCTTTAAGTAGCCAATGAATTCAAAATGTTACTTTGATAACATTATAATTATATTATTATATAATTTTATAATTAAAATAAGATGCAAATTACACATTGTAAATATATATACATATATATAATTATATAATAAATTATAAAAGAATATGTATTAACTTAAAAATTATGATACAGTAGCTCTCCAGAAAAATCTTTCTTGATCATTTGATTGAATATTGTGAGATATTTTAATATTAACGCTAATTTTTCGCTTAAAAGTTTGATACTCAGAAAGATCCCAGTAAAAAATCAAAATATGACCTCAAAGCGATTTCTGTAGTTCAATCAATCGATATGTATAATTGAAGGGTTTAGGTCAATACATGCTAAATTGTACGAAGTAAATTTGAGAAACATAAATCATTGATGAAAACACACACACACACACATACATTTTCTCTCTTTTTTTCTTTTTCTAGTTTCACAATTTCTTTCTTTACATACAATAATATTTTTCTAAGAAATATAAGAATTTTTTTTGGTCATTTTATATTAAATTTATAAATATAGACAGTATTCGTATCTATTGCCGAGAATTCTTTAAAAAAATACTTGATTATTTGTTTCAAGTAATTTTTCTTCATACAACTTGCGAGGTATTATTGACCCAAGTTCTTGAATCTGATTGACCGTTACAAGGTCTCGGTGAGCACAGGTTACGCCCTTACAAGTATGTAACACGAATGCACCCGCCGGCACCCGACCCCGTGAAAGAAAGAGCCGCACTACGGTTACATCTTGCGTTGCACGCGAGGGTCGGATAGTTTCTCGAGCGAGCGTAGCTCATTCATGCATCTCCCCAGCTACTCCCTGTTTTGCATGCACATCAATGGACCGCGCGCTTTCGACCGATTTTCTGCTGGCAATTCTCGCGCAGTTCTCGGAATATAACTACAGGATTATTCCAGGCTAGAAATCCTTATCTAATTCCTTACCATCTCTTGTTACCATGATTGCAACATGCAATCGTTATTCACGCAATTAAATATTCTAAACATTTTTTATTTAACAGAATATTATCATATATGATGAATATTTATACCGTAAGATATATCATAGCTACGAAAATTTGTGCAAAAAAGTGCGTACTTTAGAAGAGATTATTGTTTTCATATTGATTACGCATCGCTTAATTATATTTACACAATTTTATTATATATGTCACTCATTATATAATTGTTCTTTTTTATAGTTTGAAGTAAAGAAAACAATGAGAATTTATTTAAGATTTTAGACAATGAAAATTTAATTGCCATGATGAATTATCTGTACTTTATTTAATTTCTTAGGATTACGGAGATTTTACATCCGGTTTTTTATTTAAAGGTCTTCCGATTCTTAATTTTCTTTCGTTCTTCGATTCTCGTTTGTATAGTTGGACTACTGTACGATCCTTAGGTCACACGCTTACCTGCTTAAGGAAACTTGCTTCGTTCTTTTTCTCTTTCAATTAATGTCCACTCATTCAATTAATTTGTGCTGTCTGTATTGATTATTACATACCACTTGTCGCTCCAAGAATGGTCCTTATAGTTGAGACTTGTTCTAATAAAGTATCTAATAAAAACGTTTAACTTATAGTGCCTGTGTGTATATTTGATAGAAGTATATTTTCTGATATTTCGTTGTAGATAATTCAATCAATTTGACAATCTGAAAATAAAAAAAATGTATTTTAAAACGATTGTATTTTGATTCGATTGTCATTAAAAACCATTTAGGAAACAATTATAATTATTAATACAGCGTTAATTGTAAGGTAATTGTGTTACTTGTTATATATATAGAAATAGATACGTATAAAATATTAACGAAAATTAATTTATTGAAATTACATGAAGTTCAGTTCCCGAGTTAAAAGATATTTGAGAGCAGATCGTGTCCCTTACAGCTGGATAATGCGACAATTCTGCTGTCGTCGACTCCTAGCGCGTACTCCCAGCGGGTGTTCCTTCGACGAATCGCGAAATCGTAATATCGCGAGGCCGAGACTGGGACCTGACGAGCGAGATAATTCATCCCTGAAAAGGTTAATCGCAGCAGGACTCGAGCTTCTTTCGCTTCCGGCGAACGGCTCGCGAGAGGAAGAAAAAGAGGGCGAAAAAGACGAAGCATGGGAGAAGGTGGAGAGATGGAGGAAGAGAAGAAGATAGTCCGAACTTTTCGGTATTTCGCTCACGCACGCATGCACGCGAGCGTGCACGCACGCACGCACTCGGTCGCACGCAATAAAAACGCTCTGTAAAACCCGCGTTCTACGAAAGAATCGTCCCAGTCGATAACTTCAATGAAAAACGTTCCCATTTGCTTGCATATAATCATTATTTATACATCAAACATATTGACAGATCTGTGTTGCATCATAAACGGTTTCAAAATTCATGTGAAGGCATGAAGCACGAAAGACGAAGATGTTCGTTCCCAAAGAAGATATAAAGGCCTGACAGCAAATTTGAATGAAGATGAGAATACAAAGTTTGGATCACGTAAGAATTATGTCATGTGCAAACATTTCTTATCACGTACAAACATATAATTAACGATTGTGCACAGAAAGGAAAGAGAACATAGGAAAACGTAAAAAAAGGAAAATCTTAAGAAAAGAGACGATTTAATAATGATTAATAAAATTACAGCTTAATTTAAAATGTGTACTGTAATTTAATTTTCTACATGCGGCACATATCGAGAAGCTTATCGGAATACTGTGCATACGCATTTCGAATAGACGCGCGTTGCGGGTTTCGTATACAGGAAAATCTTTCAGTCGATCTCATCAAAGAGATTCGATACTACTACCGAGAGTATTGCACATAATTTATTGTGATAAAAATATTAATTAGAAACTAATTTATTATTATTACTATCGGTAACGCAATAGGGCAACTAAATCGCCTAGTATCTTGACGAATTATCTAAGATATACCGGTTCAGTTTACTTCGGGACTTTGCCAATTAATCGCGAACAGAATTCCCGGCCTTGATAATGGATACTAAGAAATTCGAGGGTTAAAATAAAGCGCATTGCAATTTAATTCCCGATACGTTATAGCCGCGAAGATTATCGGGTTGTTCCCTTCGCGAGCATCGTCGGCGAAAACCGCGTGCGTTATACGCAGCGGCTGGAACCGTTATAATTTCGACGAGCCCGATCATTTTGGTGTCGTTGATATGCGAAAATGACTCTTATGTCGTTCGGGGCAAGCGTTTTCGTGTGTCAAGCACGAAATAAGTTATACCGTGTCCTTAGTTCATGCAACATTATATTATTCGAATTATGGTAATTTGCGATGAAGAACAAGTTATTTCGAGCAGTATTTTTGCTCTGTATGCTGAGATTGTCGATCATCAGTGTCAAAGCGTTCTCTCGTATAAACGTAACGTAAATACTTCAACAACGATGAAATACGAACCGAAACGATCACGAGAATGTAGCCGTCATTTTAAATATTGAGATTCTTTTACAAACTTCTGAGGTAAACGTAAGTAAGTAAGAACACATGGCGGTAAGGGACGAAAGTAATTGTCGCATCTTTATTTAGCAAAGAAGCGGGACTATTCGACAACGTTCCTTAGTTGGTCATTCGCTAGTCTGTCAATCCCTCGATCGTCACACAGGAAAATCTCGTTGCGCGATACGGCTTTAAGGTCGCGGCAAGCGTTCTCGGTAGTCGCTCACCTGTTGTAATACCCATCCAGCCGCAGGTGGGCCGTGGGTGGGAGTGCTCCAGGTAAGAGGCTGCAGTTTGATAAAAAGGAAGATACCCTTCCTCTCTCGTAGCACTGCTCTTCCTCTGAAAGAGAGGAAAAAAGAGGGATAAAGAGCGGGGGAGAGAGAAGGGGGAAAAGAGAGACGGAGTGAAAGAGAGATAGGGCCTCACTTTTACTTGCGAGAGAAGAGGAAGAAACCGAAGGGAGTCCACCAGGCTGCCAGGCTGGCTGGCACGCTACGTGAGCGGCATGCACGCACATCGTCCCTGCCTTTTTCCCCGTTCCCGCATCCTCCTCGCGCGCCATTTGCGTCGTATTCTTCTTCTTTCTTCATCACTTCTGCCCTCGACTTTTTCTCCTTCGTTTACTAAAGTCCGACCACTCCTGCGTCGCAACAGCGACCAAGTTTTTTTTTTACTCGCTCATACTATAACAGTTTCGGCGGCTGTCTGAAAGAGGAAGGTAATTGATGTTCGGTTGAACTATTAATTTTCGCAACGATTTTGATACTTTGCAATTTGCACTACTTGATAATTAAGATGATGTTACTATAATTAGTTATTAAAAAAATGTTACTGCATTAATAAATTACATAAGTAAATCATCTTCGTAGTTGTATGTCTAAATTTCAAATGTGCAATAATATCTGTGCGCGCAAAATTAGAAATATTCGATAAGATGAAGAACGTGCAACGTCAAGATTAATTGGTTTGACTTGCTGTAACGACTAGACACTTGCGACAGCAATTGGATTTCGGTTATGAAAAGTTTCTCTCTATATTGCTACGATCTGACGATCCGATAATTAAGAATCAAATCGGCGCGCCCATCATTTGACGGATATGATCGTTCAATGTTTAGTCTTCGCGGCGGATAGGTAATAATTTGTAGCTATTGCAACGCGCGCATTCATGCGCGCTATAATGAAAAGTCAATCATCTGTTCGAGGAGGTGTAATCCAAGTCCAGCAGGACTTGTTTGCGCACATTCTGTCAAAAATCATGCGTTAAATAAGACGAGTTTGATTAAAATCGATATACCTAGAATACCCGGTAGATCAGAAAATCCTCTCAAGTAAGGTACTCGGAGCCGTTTGAAATTAATAATGTGTATATGCAACCCTTGAACGCAGCTATTAATAAACTACCGCTGTTATAAAACTGTTGATGATATACTCACTATCGCGACGGGTGGAGACTTGTAGTCGGTCAAGGTATCACCGAACGTACAAACGGCGGCGATCCATAATCATAAATGATATCTACGAACGAGAACGCATGTGTTTCCCCGCTCGCGTGCGTCGAAATAAATTGCGAGTCCGCATGTACTCATGCGCGTTGCACCTGTGCACCTACGCCCCAGCGCGATACCTTAAACGTGCTCCTCAGCGCAAGTACCGAGTTGCCGAACAAAGTAGATAAATCGAAATGAGATATAGGATTTCCTCGTTTGCTTACACATCCCTTATGCAAACTCCTTTCAACGACGGGGATTTCTTCTCGCAACAAGCACATGCGATTGCTGCAGATATTTTTAAATTGTATGATATCAATGATATCAATGCGATACCGATTTCCGATAACTACTAGAAATACGTAAAGCCATGCTGGTTCAAATCTATAAAAATAAGAAACACGGTGTCGACGCATTTATGCAAAATTTATGTGTTTACTTGAACCTATTATTTTTTTAATTGTAAATATAGAATTCTAAATATGGAAGAAGCTTTTTATTTTTCATCTGTTTTGCTACGGGATTTCAAACTATTTTATTTAAAATTTAATATACATATAAAATATATTATGAGTAAATAAAATTATATTTATCTTTTATGAAAATATTGCTCTTTTGTATTATCTTCTTTTTTTGTATTATTTTCTGATGATAAAATGGAATTTATTCTTAATTACTTCAAGAAAGTGCGCGTTATTATTGTTATGAATAACAAAGAATGTTGTCTTGCTCGACAGTGCAAAGATATAAGAATTGCTACTTAGGATGCTGATGTTTCAAGAGCGTTTCTCAATGCCAACGAAATAAATCACAGGTATGACTTGATAAATCCTTTCACGAGTATCAAGCGCATGCAAATCACTCGAACGCCTAAGCTTCCGCTGTAAACATACGTATATACGTTAAATCGCCATCGCTTCGCCACTCAGACAGATCGAAATGACAATGTTGTGTCTTGACAGCCTCCGGGTACGTATCTGGGCGCCATATAAATCGCGTGCAAATCATTGCCTACGTGCAACTTGTTCATCATTCACGGCACGCAATAGCTACCACCTTTGTTGGATAAGCGATGCTACTTTAAAATTAGATAGTAATTAAATAGTTCGAATAGTTAATATATCCGCCACTATAAATTCACGTTTGTTCAAAACACAAGTTCAACGCCTGACATATCGAAGCGAATAGTGATGAATTGATTTAGTGAGAGAGATATTCAAAGTAAATAATAATATTATGAAAAATAAACGGGAATGAGATTGCTTCGAAATATGCAGCATATGAAATAATTAAACTTATATAATGTATACCGATTATAAAAAGATTTTAATGACTACTTATTACTATTTCGAAATAACAGTCTGACTTGAAAAAAAAAAGAAAGGAATCCAATTTGTATCTCGACATATATTGCACATGCCGTCTTAATGCAACTCGTAGAGCCGACCGTGGCGTGTTTCTCAAAAGCGTTTATTATCCGCTATTTGAAATAGCTATTTCATTCGGGTCTACCGAGCCGGAAAGAGTAGATAAATCGGAAGGCCGTGCACGAACGAACAGGCGATACTTCTTGGACGCGCACATGTAAAGGCTTCCAACACGGGATTTTCAAGATCCTACGTCCTTGTAGCTCATACTCTCGGTGTATGCCATGCTGTCGCACGACCTGCACGCGCGCATTAAATGCGATACTTATGCGCGGTTAATATGCCCCGCGGCGCACCGGCGTCCCGCCGCCAGGCGAATTAATTCGAGCGGTCGCGTCGATGTAATTAATAATTAGTCGAATGCTTAATTAGTAAGCGAGCATTCCGACCAATTAGATTGCGCCAAGATGAAGCTGTGATTCGTCGCGCGTCCCGCTGAGAAAGAGGTTCCTGGGTTCGTCTTTTCAACGTTGCGCCCAAGATTCGTCTCTTGTTCTCTCTTTTTCCCGTTGCTAATTGCGAAATCTCGCGGCATGTAATTGGTCTCCTTTAATTAGACTCGCTCCGCGAGGTTATGCTCGTTCCAGAGTGTTAATTGGATTCAAATCGGTCGAGCGAAATAAGATACCAAACGCGCGCGCTAATGTAAATTTTTATCGATGACCCTTCGTGGACGATGACGACTATAATTAATTGTTAATACAATTGTATTTACATAGCTAGTCCAATATCTTTGTTGAGATATTTTACATTTTTAATATTGTCAGAGGTTAAATTAAAAAATTAAGAAAAAAATTATAAGATAAGAAATAGTTAAAAATAGTTAAAAATAAATAATACAAAATAATAACATTTTATAAAGTAATGTTGTACAATTTATAAAATTTATAAAATATATAAAAATTTTCCAAATATTTTGTTCGTTTTTTTAGATAATAAATCCACAGAATTTTTGTTATAAATGAAACATTTTAACAGTTTGCTAAAAGAAATAGCAACGTTAGAGAAGTCACATTTACTCTCCCCGCGGATCACTTTTTTACCGCGATATTTTTCGAAGCGGCGTAAAAGGTGAACCAGCTTCTGCGTAGGCAGGTGGATCACCTGCAACCATCTCGGATGCCGAGGCGAATCCGGCAGCTCATACGCGAAAATTAGGGTAGGCCGGTGAGGAGGTAGAAGGTAAGAAAAAGCGTGGGCACTTGCCCGATGATCTTTTGCCGGCAGCCGTAAAGAAATTTGTGAAGGAAATTCTTGCTGATGCGAGATCACAAAAAGTTGCACCAGAAACTTTATTTCTGGAGAAAGGGACGGCATATCAAAGAATTGGTACTTTTATAAATTGATCTGAGACGTTTGAATCGCTTTTGAATGAACAATTTTTTAAACTACCTCTGTTCGATCTTTAAAGAGCGATGTTTATAAAAGGTTTTTATTGGTATCTTGTTACATTTCGTACAAATTGATATCTTTATAATAAGCAAATTATATGCTATAACTACATTGCCATTAAAGTCTCTTCATTTTTACAAGCGCAAACTAATTTTGTATTACAAGTATTGCTTTTCATGTAAAGTTAATGGAAAATATTTTGATATACGATATTTTATGAACATTAAAAAATTGTGTATTTACTTGATCAGAAATTAATATGAAAAAATTGTAAGATAATTATAAAATAAGGAAATAATAAGATGGTAACGAAGCTTTTTGAACTAAGAAACGTTCCAAGAAATTGAAACACGCAAAATTCTTACAATCCAACGAATCCAATCGTCGCAACCAAAAATCTTTTTAAAAAAGGTTTGCGCGGGAACCGCGTGGTTCGTCTTAAAGAATCCTTGACGGACATGCAGAGGGGTTACTGCACCGCGAATGAAACCAGGACCGGACGTTGGTAGCCGAAGAGTAGCCCCTGTAGTAGCCGCGGAGTGGTAGCCCAAGGCTACTAGAAGATTGCCGGCAGACAGGTGGGTGAGGCGAAAGGATGGCTGAGGTAAAAGGTAGTGGATGGTGTTGTATGCCCCTCTTACCTCCGGTCTCCTCTTCCTCCTCCTTCTTCTTCTTCTTCTTTCGGAGCCCCTTTTCTCGGGGCCCACTTAGCCGCACGCGAGCCACCGAGTGCCCGGATAGAAGCCAAGTCTTCTTCTTTCTTTCTTTCCTTCTCTATCTATAT
>JANQDE010000001.1:4198102-4239006 GCA_037157785.1 Cephalotes varians | reverse complement strand
TATTCGACTTTCAGCGTACCGAGCGCATAAGAGAAAAATATTGGAAAGGCGAGAGGGGAGGGATGAAAAGGAGGTAGGAGGTAGGTGGTGATGGTGAACGACGAAGATACGAAGGAGGAGAAGTAGGAGCCCTTAGGGAAGATAAGAGGAGACGAAAAGAGCCAATGGAAGCATTAACCATGGATTTATTCGGAGGAGAAGCCCCGAAATTGCCCGATTACAGTATTACACGCCGCGGACAGGCGGATGGTGGGAGTGGAAGACGCGGGAGGAGAGAAGACGCGCGGCTCCTTGCAAGGGGGCTGGACGGAGGGGGCTCGAGGGGGCTCCAGTTGTAAAACCGACGTTGCGAGACGTAGGCGATGCACCGAGCAATCGGCCGACTCCGTGGCTCCAGCAACTGCCGGAGTCGGGGCCGTTCCTCTTTTGAGGGTGGCAATTTGCGGTAATATCGCCAACGACGAGGTAGCGCCCGTAATGGGGCCCCAGGGGCCTCACCGGTGTAACGTGTAACTTAGCCCTCGTCTGCCTCGCGGCATCCGACGTTCTTTCCCCGAAGGGAATTCGCCTTTTCGATGACAACCGCACACGATCAGTAGAATTCGATCATGTAATTTGATTCTGTTTTTTTCTTATGTATGAATCTGAGCAACAAAGATTGCGACAAAAAATGGAGAGCGAAATGGATAAAATATCATAGAGCATACATTGCATTTGGATTATAAATATTCTTTTTCTTATAATCTTTTTGGATTCTAAAATTCAGATATTTATTGAAATTTTTAACTTAAATTCCTTGAAATTATCCTCTTTGTGTGTTTAATTTTTTACACATTACAACTTTATGATATCATGTGTCATAGGATGCTAAAAATACAGCTAAAGGCAATAAAGTATTCATTTTCTAATCCTAGATCAGAGAAATTTAGGATTAGCGAATCTTGACGCTAATGCAACGAAAAACGTGCATTTGTCTAATAATCCTTTCCTCGCTCTGGAGGTGACAGAAACAGTCAGAAACAGTCACTGCGAGCGATTACTGAAACTCGCGCGTGATACTTTAATCGGTCGCATATACCGAGGCACGAGGAAAGGAATCGTTTGTTCTGCATCGCGGACTTCTGAAAGTCTCTCAACCTGTTCACGTGAGACGGTATCGCAAAGCTGCCACAGCCTTGCCCTAAGCTATACGCGGTATATAAACCCTCGTTCGAACGGGTTCTTCCTCTCTCGGTTACGGCTCTTCATCGGCCGGCGCGAGAAGTCTTACTTCGAGCCTCCTCGGTACTATCCGCATCGGGAATCGTGTATCGCGTCCGCCCTCTTCGTCCTCTTCGTCGTCGATGCATACGCTCGCGGCCGCTCTTCCGCGTGTTACATTCCACGCCGCCGCAGAACTTTGACGTTTTTACTTCTTAGTTCACTGCGCGCTCGTCCAGTTCAATCTGAGGAAGAATCATGCGAACCCCGGAAATTTCCAATGTGATCAAAGCATTCGCGTGTAACTTGTTATATCAAGTATTACGGCGATTTTCTTGGAAATTGTTGGATAAATTCAACGATGTACATGAATTCTCTTATAATAAAATTAATATTACAGAGCTATTAAAAATGAAAATTTTTTACAAATTAATGCTATTGTTGCAATGCTATTACATTGTTAATCAAAAATATTTATATTAACCTTTTGATTTGAATAGCCTTCAATCGCGATACGCCAGAACTCATTACCTCTTCAGAAATCCATAAAGATAGTATTGATGAAATAATGAAAGACAATAATATGGAAGACATTAACATAAAATATTTGTGATTTCTCAGCAAGGTTTTTGTTACATGGAAAGTGAATAATATCCTACCACACGTATTATGATTCCATTGTGTACGGCAAGGATTAATCGCGCGCGTCATTATTTATTTAGGATTCTTAGTGTACTTGTACAGATGCCGAATTTTCTTTCGTTCACGGCATTTTCATCACGTATTCCATTTAGCGTCGTAGTTTTCGTCCGGATGTATTTACTTTCTTGCTCGCGATCTTTAATTTTGCGGTTGCATTCTACGCGGCTATAAACAGCTGAATCCTGCTTCGTCGAAACGATCATGCTTCGCGCACTTGTTATTGTCGTTGGATGTTGAGCAAGGAACGTCGCGAAACCGACTGTTTGTTATGCCTACTCGTGAAAAATGACCGGACTTTGAACTCTGGTAATCGGAATGATTCGTGAAGCGAGCGGTTCCATCGTGCCAAACATCCCTCGTTGGTCTCTTATGTTTTTCAAAACAGGAGCCATCCACCGTCGGTACGATTAATCTTCGGTTGGTCGTAAGCCACGGCCGTTACCCAGCATCCGTCTGGCTGGTGATGGTCGAGTGGGGTTTCGATCCGACGTTAAGATATGTCTGACCTGGCTAGATATGGACTGGATATCTGGTAGACGTCATAGACCGGCTGTTGTGCGTGCGAGACATTAGAACGTCAGTGCCGGTAGCCATTGGAAGAGATAGATAGATGAGTTTCCAATGAGCGACGCTCTCACAAACTTCTCGACGGAGGACGGTGTTCTAAGGATGACGTGTTGTTTTGAAGCATCTACTTGAAGCATTTTGTGCTTTAAATATGTGTATTCACATTTGTTTGAATACAAGAAAATTACAGATTGCAAGTTATTATTATAAACACAAGTAACATTAATACATATTACTCTCTCTCTCTCTCTCTTTCTGTTCTTTTTTTTCTACGCACTAAATAAAATTGCGATTATTTTTTAAAGCAATAAACATGAATATCGGTAGTATTACAATAAACATTATATTGGAATATTGTTTAATTTTTAATTAATAATTAGTTATATCTATTTTATAATAATATTATGTTTTTATTATTTTTTATTATCTTATTAATGGAATTCTTTTTTTTAATACTTTTTCTAATAAGTAATAAGTAAATATTTTTGATTTTAAGGCATTTGCATTGAATAAAAAAAATTTTTATAATTTATTATAATAATTAATAAAAAATTGATATATTAGATATATGAATGTATAGACTCTCGAAAGAGAAGACTTTAATAATTATAACTAGCAACCTCTGTGACAGCGTTTGTTCTGACTATAAAGCGCCTAAGACCATAATGTAGTAAAAAGAAAAAGAAGAATGCAGAAAATGATTGATAAGCTGAACACGACTATGATAAACAAGGGCACCCGGAAAAAGCGACAGAGGGAAATTAACCGAGATGAAATGAGGATGAGAAGAGTTAGCTGGCTTGCTGACGAAGCAGAAGAGTGGTATAGTGCACGTACGAGAAGATTGCGCTCGAAGCAAACTACGCGGGGCTTTATGGGTAGCAGGTAGTAGCTGCTTGCCGGTGAGCAGCCCGCGCGCGTCTATCGGGCCCCTTTGTCATTGTCAATATTCCAAGGAGCTACAGATTATCTGGTGACTGATGGTCCATTCGCGTACCCATTGAATCTATGGTTGTTTGGCCGCGATGCGCGCGGACCTGAACCGATACAACGCTCGATTTCTTCCTCTCTCCCTGATTCCTCTTACCCTTTCGTCTCCACCACCCGTTCGTCCATTTGGGATCTCTTTACGATCCACGCTGGTTTCTTCTTCTCCTCTCAGAATCTTCTTTCATCTCCTCTTGTCCTTTTCACGTTACCGGTATTTTCATACTCTTCTTCCGCGACGATTGTTACTCTCTTTTTTTCTTTTCTGTACTTTCTTATCGTCGGCTATTTGCACGTTTTTCTTATTTCTGAACAATTGTTTTCTTTCTCTTATTTCAATCAGTTATCTTTGGCGAGATGCCTTTACTTTTCCCTCATGCCTTTCTCTCTTTTACGTTCGCTACTATTAGCGCAGTATTGTTTCGAGAAATAATGAAATTTCTTTCAAGCAAACCCAGGAGTTATAGTGTCCGATGTAGTACACATCGGACACTTCGTGCATTTTTATCTTCCAAGGTATACGCATATAGCTGAGTGATTTTGTTACGATAGTAAAATAAGATAATCGATATCGAAACATTAGAAAAAAAATCATAAGAAAACTGATAAAGAATTAACTCATTTTGATTACTTAAAATTAAATAAAATTTTTTATCATAATAAATTCTTGTGATAAAATTATGTATTTTAATATTTCTCAGAATAATGTATCTTTTTATTTATATATCATGTATTGCAAATATAATATGCGGCGTTGATTATTTAAAGCAAAATTCGAGTAAGTGTTGTTTATCTTACTCGAATCTTTAAATCTTTTCCAAAAATATTTAAGAATTACATACATATACCATTACATACATATTAAATCCACTTATGAGAAATAAAGAAATGATTGCACGGAAATATAACGTTACTGGCAGTTTAGCTGAAAGCCATTACAAACGTTTCATCAACGCCGATTCATCCCATTTCCTCCTACTATTCACCTTCTAGCACGATTTTACCGAGACAAATCGCGAGTATATCCTACGATGAAAAACGATGCGAACGAAGGAACAGCTACAATAAAGTGAGGGAAGAAATCGATGTAATCCGATCGACATCTTATGGGAATATTTCTGCACCGCGGGGAGAATTTACAAGGGCAATTTACGAAGAACCGAGCGAAATCGCCGCTTAATGCCGTCACGTAGATTTCTCGCTGCCGATCTCGAAACGCATTCGCGTTGCTCTCGAGAAAACCGATCGGTATCGGCGACGATTTGCCTCGTTTCGATGATCGCAAGGTTGCCCGGAATCGTGACCTTTCGATTTCGCGAATTATTACCATCGTTGCATCAGCTATCGCATGCGAAAGGTTGTAACCTCAGAGTCGAGCCTTAAAAAGATTGCTTCCGAATTCTTACATTTTTATAAGAAACAGATGGAGGATTATTCTTATCGATCAATGGCGAACAAAAAATCATGCATTCATATTAATTAATACTTTTAATCACGTCATTGACTCAAGCCTTTCAATTCTGTGACGAAAATATAATTGAAACTAACATAATATTTTTAAACATTATTAGGTCAAAGACTAGGTCCAGCTACGGATTAATTTTGAATTGTACTTCTTGAACCTTGCTTTTGTATTTCTGTGTTTATTGTTCTTATCTTCATCGATTAATGGCAACTAAGAGATTACGCATGTGAAATGCATTTAGAATGTTTAGATCTTAGATGCAGATGGCTAAATCGACTGTAATTTCAGTACCGATGATAGATTTTGACTGACGGTGGTTGGCGTTTTATCCGATCGATCGCGAACATAGTTATCGCTCTTCGTCGGTGTCCATCTCGAACGGAAGGGAAAACACACGTCTTTCCGTCTGGGTTGATCCGATGGTGACGATGGGACTTTATACCATGATGGAGCGGCTGTCCAAGTCCGGTAGGTCCCACTGTCGAAATCGTCACGTCACTAACAGTTACCTGTGTTACCAGTGTTACTGGTTACCGATACGAATCTCTCCCTCTCCTTCAACCCGCCCGCTCCTTTCGTTCTTTCTTTCCTTCTTCATCGCGTCGCACGCTCTCTTCCAGATCTGTATGCCAGATGACATCTTGTATCGCATAATGGGCTATGTTATGGCTATGCTTATTCTCCTGAATAAATTATATGATACCGAAGTCTCCGAGAAGGAGCGGACGGCCGGATATGCATTTCCGTCTGATCCTTGTTTACAAATATATTTATCCATGGTGAAATCAATGACGATGCTCATCAATTAAAAAGAAACGTTATTAGAACATTGCTTTATTGAAAATTACAGTCGAATGATGTTTTGAAACATTTCGAAAGAAATCGATTTCGAAGCTACTTCTTATTACTTATTCAATGTTAATGATAACATTAGCAAAATGGATCAAGCGTAATTAAACAGATGTAAAAATTTTTACAAAATAATTAAGTGTGTATAATTCTTTGTAAGTAATATCATGTTAATTGGCAAAATCACATTCAAGTGACTGTTGTGTACTTTTCGTAGATGACTTTGTTCCTTAGAACGCAAGCTCGCTATTCAAGAGCGAATCATTATTATGAGATGCATGCCGACAATGCATGTCCAATATATTTTTTGCTGTGCAAAATATTTTTCAAATTATGGCTACGTTGTCATTACGCCATTTCCGATTGCCTAGAGCGTATTTTCTCATGCGATAACTTCGGTGGCCTCGAGCGGCCACGGCATTTGGATTATCTGCATCGCCGTCATCATTTGGCTTCCAAGATCAGCCAAATCTACGGGCACGATCTTGGGATAGGAAGAGGAAAGCTGACACGGCGCGAGCGGCTGCCTAGCTGGACAAAAAGCGAATGGCGCTCAGAGATGCGCTCATAGTTTCGCGCTGGCTGACAGCTGGACAATTGCCAGGAGGGAAGAAGGGATTATAGAAACCGAGATTACCGTGGAAACGACTCGACTCAGGATGCTTAACGGTAATTGGTAAGCGCGAGTAAATCCGCCGCGAGTGTACGCGGACGTGCGTACGTGCGTAGCGAGAACGAATCTATGCGAGAGAACTAATGAAAGTTAAGCGTCGGGCTTTTAACCTATCAAGGCTTTCCGCAAAATGATTATATTTAAAAAATATTTCGAAATTTTTAAAAATAATCACGCGCGACTGAAACAAATGAGGACATTCTCTCTTTGAGGAGTACAAAAAAAAGTCTTTATCTCAAATTTATGATACGTTTTCCTGTTTCTACATATAAAAAAAAAATATAATTTTTTTCGAAGAAACGTGTTCGTGAAAAAAAATTATGTTTATTTTATTACAATTCTATATGATATTATAATATATTTTAATCGTATTAGATATATAGATTTATTTGTACTTTGTGTTATTGGTTATACTGTACTAGTTCTCAAACTTATCAGTTGCAAAGCTTCGAAGAGTCGCCAGCCTTATTTGATACGTATCGTACTCATTATAGTTTCTCTCTCATCAAATAAATTGATTCACGATATCCACTCACGTACCACTTTCCTCTCGTGATGCGTAGGCAAGCAAACGTACTCCGCTGTCGATCAATAAAAAAATCGGAATCGTCCATCTGTCATATCGAACTTTAACCTACGCGCCTCCGCTTTCTACGTTCCTTCTTGGGAACTGAATTATGGACTGAATTATTCGTTGTGGTAAGAGAGTAGCCGGATATCCGTTCTGCAGAAATAAGGTCTTTGGCTCTTGGCATGATGCTTATTGCGCCTTTCTCGCGCACGTACAGTGGCCTTTTCATAATATAGGCAGGATTATAATTAGCTCATCATTGAAAAAAATGACAATATTACATGATGTAATTGATGAGGTTGTCTAAAAAACTTACATAGTAATTAGTTCGAAGAGAAAGTAATTTTTTATACATTGATATATAAATATTTGAGATGCGTGTATACATACGTGTTCTTCATTTGCGCATAAAATTCAATTATGTCCCGACGCCTTGCGGTATGCGCACAACGAGCTACCAACGGAAACCAGACAAAAGAAAAAAAAAAGCAGAACAAGATGCGAGGAAGAACTGTCCTCCCGATTCCGTAAACTTTGACCCGTAACCAAGCTCGATTCTCGACAGTGATGCATCGCATCCTGTCGTTGGCCCGTATTCCATGGGTGAGTTTTCTTCTTCTTGCTGTTCTCCTCCTCCTCCTCCTCCTCCTCTTCGAGAACGGCCTCATCTTATTTTTGTTTTCCCACTTCCCTCGTCGAGTGCGTGGCGAGTGCACTGACTCATTGTCAGAAGGAGCGAGGGCTTAGTCAGTGGCTGGCATGCATGTACAGAGGAGAAGAAGAAGCCGCAGACGAAGACGAAGAAGAGCGAAAAGAAGAAGAAGAAGAAGACGACAGCAATGACGACGAGGAAGAGACTATTACAATAGAGGGAGTCTGTCCGCTGGGGCGTAGGCGCTGCTCTTCGATTCTTTTTCTCGTCGATGCTCCTTTGGTACGCCTTTGTTGCCCCTGTTCCACTTTACTCATTTTTCTACCCACCTTTTGCCCCCTTGTCTCCGATCAGAGCTCCCGATGGCCTTTTTGCGTGAGATGCGCCGGTGGCGAGGGCGAAAATAACAAGCGCAAATGCCGAGGAAGAAAAGGAGAACCGGGTCCCATCCACGGACTGTTTACTGGCTTAGCGGATCGAAAGATCAACTAAATATAAACGGACGGTGATCGAGCTGTATCTCTTTCTCTTCTCCCACGAGTATGGTCTCGATGTGCTCGAGCATTCCTTCTAAGTTTTTGTGTCAATTGGCAGCAAAATTGTAGTATTTTCATAGAGTTAATTAATAATTAATTAATATACGAATACTTAATATGTATTTCTTAGATGTTATGTTCATTGAACTTATTCAGAATTTCATAAGGCACATTGAGTACGTTTTACGGCGAATAGATAAAACACCATAGTTTATATAAATTATCAATAAATTTTAATGTTTTTGTCTTTAGCTTCTGAATTTAAATTTATTTATTATAAAAAAAATAACATAACTCAATAAGACATGCAAAAATTTGATAAACTTCAACTAATTACAATATAATTTTGCGTGATTTAGTGTATTACATAAAATATATTATTAAAAATAATATTGCAAAGACATTATTTGTGTTTAAAATGAAGAATTATTTTGATAGAATTATTTTTATCAATAATCTGAATTAATCGTGTATCGTGCAAGTCTCATAGCCATATTTATGCAGACGTTGACGCGTCGCAGATGCGCGACCGTCGGCCGGCGTTAATAAATGCGGTTGCACTTTCCTAACGGCGCGCGGGTTCGCGACGGGCCGACTTAAATCCAACGAAAGAATACGGATCACAGAATTATTACCTACGTGGACCATTGTTTGCGCTCTCATTGGCATTCATGGAGTACATAGCTCCGTATCCTATCAATGGTATAATGCCCGATGCTATTATGAGTTATCGCGCTATTGTCTGCCAGCAGCGTATCCACTTGGCATAAAACATCTTAATACATTTTCCGGACTGCTTTGAATAATTTGGAGAACTTTTATGAGTTTTTCGCAAGCATACCTCGATCGACAACATATTTTTTGTATAGTCTTGTTAGGTGAGGAAAGCTGTTGGCGATCAAGAATCTCGCTCAGATTGGGTTAACAATGCGTATTTATTTATTTGATTGTTAAGTATTTTTGAATAATAATTTCTTGTCACATATATTATTTCTGTAACGGAGGCGAATTTGCAAATCTGTTTCAATTGCTCCACATTATGCAATTGAAGATGCTCTTAATCAACACTGCTGATCGTCATAAGTATCGCAAACAATGCGGAAATTGCTACAACAGAGTTGCGAGAAGAAGCTACGACATAGTGTCGTCTCGAAAAATAGATGGGAGAGAGGATCGCTTCTGGTACGAGGTCGTTATCTCCGGACGACGAGAGTGGAAAAAAGGATAAACTCGTAAATCGCCGTGATGCTCCGCCGCAGCCGAGAGCGAGGGAAGTCGCGGGAAAAATAATCACGCACGCCGCCGTGCGCAGTTTGGCGCACGCAACTTGCACAGGAAGGATACTTCTTACAAACGCGCAAGCGGTTACAGTTACGCGTCGCGCGCATTTAATGTGTCTACGTGTGCGCTACGCGTCCCGTCCCACCGTACCCCAGGGACCGGGGACAATTGCGTTTTGCGGCAGGGGAAAGGCATATCTGCATACATGCGGCATAATACAATTTGCGATGCACCGTGCGTACACCTCGCGCGACCGCGCGCGGTATATGCGAGCGCTCGCCAACGCGCGCGACTACCATGTGCGCTACGCCGCATTGCGGTTCGCCACTTGATGGAAAACGCACTTTTACCTCTCAACGCAGTATTGCGCCTTCCGACGATTCAGAGCCACCTTTCTACTCACGGCACTGCACGTGTCGAAGACCTAACACGAGCGTTCTCACGAAGATTCAAATGCGGCGATAACAGGTCACGCCTCATCGCACCTTGTGATACCATGTTGTATTGATGCGAGTTTTAGATTTAACTTTATATATCATTCATAGACTGATAATTCTATGATTATATTTATTATCAAATATTATGCCACATTGAAATATTCTGACTTGATTTGTCTTATGCTTAGAGATATTCTTGTATTGTCGGATTCGAAACGATTCTGTGCTAATGCTTAAATTGAGTCTTTAATTTAAATTTTTTTCACGAATGGTTATACAAAAATGTAAGCTATAATAAGACGCGTTTTAATCAAACACAGATCTGAATGCAGAATTGAAAAAGTTTTGAAATTCCAATTGCATTTCATTCTGACGTAAGAAGCAGGTCGTAACACTAGCCTCGAGGTTCTCTCGCTGGCAATTGAGCGACGTATTTTCGGGAGATATCTCGAGTGCTCGCAATCGCTATTATATTATACATGCCTTTCTCTCGCGGGGAACACTTTGTCAGGGTGTAGCGCCAGAAACAACGGGGCTGCCTTTCCGTCGGGTCGAGTTGAATTATACATGTGCAGGCTACTATTCCCATTAGGTAGTCGTTACGTCGCCGTGGAAGGTAGCTCTTCTGTATCGCCGCGATAGAGATACGTAGATCTGCCGATGGAGTGATTTATAGATAAGTAAATTGATACGTAAGTAAGTAGATAAAGAAGAGACCGGTAATAAAACATAGGTATTTTCAGCGCTATCGAGACGGTAATGATGCAAAGCGAAACGATCGTAAGACACGGCTCTTAGCGGTATCCGACGAGATTATAAGCAAAAGCGATGTAAAGGTTCGATGCACTCGTACGCAATATTGTCTCGTTGCTAAAAAAATAGACGTTGTTATGTCGTAACAACATATTTATTTTTATACGGGAAAATTGTATTTGGTATTATGTTTATTAGAAAGATTGTAACTTAAACCTAAACGAGTGTATGAATCTACAATATAGTGTTTGCACTTATATTTTGATAGTTTTTACATGTATGGAATCTTAATCAGAATTTCGTTTCCTGTCTGCAGTTATGTATAATCGAGAAAGTAGTACGCCATTTTATTTTCATTAAGTCTATAGTTTAGATCTTTAAAGAACAATTAGACAAGAAGATATCTGGATTCTTAATTTACATAACCGTTGTGTACACGTTATCTTCACCGCATTTATGCACGTCTAGGAAGCACCGTTTCCCAAACTTTCGAATCCTCTTTCTAAAATTTTCACCGCATCCGAGATAAGTGAGAAATAAGAAGCACGTCTTACGACACATTTCTTTACATCTATGAAATCATATAACAGAAACTAAACAAATTTCTGTAAAAGCAATTGCAGTCATGCAGTAATAACGTAACATAGTGCGTCAGCGCGGATTAGTACGATTAACTGTCTGGCCATGTCCGTGCCGATAAAGAAAGCCATCGTTCAAACACTGAAGGTATTTAAATGTCTGTCGGTATTCCGCGTATGTCAGACAAGTGAAGATACGTGTAGAATAAACGAGGAACGCATCATAATCTTCAGATCGCATCGCGGATATAATTCACCGTGAAGACAACAGCGAGTTGCGGCCTCCCCCGGTTCTCCTCTCCTGCGATCAGGTGGATCTTTCTTCTGAGGCATCCCGCGGTGACTTTAACGAGACAATTGCGACGCATGGGGGAGAATCCCTTAGGCCGAAGTTCGACTCCTACGCGCCGTGGAAGCCAGCCGACGGAGTCGGTGGCGGCGTCGCTTGAACATGTGGACCGTGGCGTGTCGCAAGCAGGCGTGTACGCAATTTGTCTCGTCCTCGGATAATTACGCCATTATGCCTACCTTCTTACCTTCCCGTTTTGTACCCTTGGCCCCCGCTTATAAAGGATCACACTAGCCGTCCACCTTCATCGTGCTCGCGACTCCGTTTTGCCTTCTCTTTTCCTCTTTCTTCTGACTTCTTATTCTCCTTCTTAAACTTCCTTTCCACAAAACAGTTTCTTCTCTCTTCTTCTCCTCGAATTCACTTGATTGTTCGTCTTCATCTGCCGTCGTCTCGGGGCGCGCTATCTTAATTAATATAGGAGACATTTAATGTACCGCTGATTTATGTCATTCATCTAGATTGGCGGAATCTCTTCGGGATATTCGTCGAGGACGAACGTAATGTCGTTCGTTACCTGTCCGCTCATTCATATTAACAGCGCGTTAATAGCCGTCGCTTAGAATTATCGCGGATTCGTCACGCGAGTTTGTCAAACGATCGTTTGCATTCGTCGAACACATTATTTGTGTCTTGGCGACATTTGTGTCTTCACGCACATACATTTAATTTTGTTTTATAGTTTTTTGATAAATTAACAAGTTAACAAGTTATGACAACAAAGTTCTTTTAGCTTTATGCAGTTATTAAATTCACACATAGCATCTCTTTTCTTTCACATTATATGTTCTCTCACCGAATCAAATTCTTCTAAAATTTATTATGTTATAAAATTATGTTTTATTATATCACGTCCAATTAGCGCTAATATTTCTCTCCTTGTAACTGATTTGTTATTCAAGGCTATTAATTTTCTTATTGCCAAGTAATATTAAAATTTAGAATAAATCGCTAAAAGTTGATCTTTTTATTGATCTTTTCGTTGTTATCTTATATTTTTATCTTTACGAGATTTTCATGTATGTAATGTTAATGTACAATACATTCTTTATATATATTTTTATACAAAAATAATTTTTTTCTCGATTTTCTTATGAGAATATTTAATATCAAAACCCTTATGAATTGAATAACTTTGAATAACTTTGAATAACTTTGAGATGTTAAATAATTCCAGTAAAAAAATATTACACTAAGCTTATACGCCGACAGATTCGGTATTGGCACGCATGAATTTCACCTATTCGATGCGACAGCATCAAAGAATCATTGAGATGACATCAAAGGATCATTGAGATATAAAGAGGTGACACACAACTTGCGATATTCTGACAGCATTAGGCGGCAATCGCTCATAATTTTATGAGGTGTTAAAACCGGGTGCGAATCTATGAACTGAGCTGCGAAGATCGACGCGGTATACGCTCTCACGACGATAATATGTAAAGATCGTCGTAAAATCTGCTGCCTACGCACCAAATAGAGTAGTATAAAATCGTGTGGAGACATCTTTATTAGAGGCTTCGTAAGACAGTTAAAGATATTCGTAATCTTACATAAATGTCGGCCCCGTAAAATTTCGATGGGCATCGCTATTTCTCTCGATAGTTGCGTTTGCGCTTTAACGATCTTTGAATTACGAGCATCGACGAGCAGTAAAATCTTTTTTCGAAATTTAAATTATGTAACTTCACGATGCGAACGAGGGTTGATGACCGTATTAATAGGACAATTAAATACTAGCACCTCTTTCGATAGAAAGATATACCTGTTCGCGGAAATCGTAGAAATATTAGTCTTATTTAAGATTCAAGGAATGTAAAATTATATGGCATATTATACGATTTTATATGATATTTTTAATACTATTATGTATGGAAGATTATACATATAGAAGATAGGCGGCTATCATAATTATATAATTATAAATTCTTTGCATAGATACATTAATTGATTTAAAGAAAAAATAATTAATTGTGATAAAATACTTTAAACTTTATCTTCTTATCGACTTAAGAATTTACATATATTTTACTGTACATTTTATTTCTAGATAATTGCGTAATTAATGTGCGGTTATAATTGCTATGATGCTGAGATTTCGAGCAAAATATAAAATAATTAATGACTATTACAAAATATTACACAGTTGTATTTATTCAATAAGATTTGACGAATGAATTATTCAACGCGTTATACTGAACAATACGATACCTATTAAGCCAGAAAAAGAAAAAATATATTGCTTGTCGACCTTTGTTCCACCGCGAGCTTGTCGCAAAATTAGGTATGGTATCTCTCGTAATTAGGGATTACTACATTTCGCCAATTACCTTGCCATGGTTAGGCACGACTTGTGTGGCGAACTCAGCTCGGTAGGTCGAGTAGCAAGCCGCTGCACCAGGATTTATAGTTAGCCGTGGAAGAACAAAGTTCCTGTGTACGAATACCTAAGATCACGCACGGAAATGTGGCATTCTTTCGAGTTGTGCGAGTATCGGCCGGCATTCTTCCACGCCGATAATACACATGTTGCATCACCCATGTGTCGGTGGCGTATTAAGAGTGCCGATCTTTGCACGAAAGATAGTGCATACTCGAGACAGCTGATGCACCGTGCATCTGATACTAAGCCATGGGTTATGATGTATCTTGATACACTCGAAAAATTTAATGAATGACTATTTCAAAGCATTTACTTCAGCCAGTTCTTACCTATTTGTTTGGCAGGTCATCAAATATATTTACATTAATTGTGCAAAAAATATAATAGAAAATTAGTAATTATATATTTTTTTATAACATAAATAAATTATGATAATTAATTTTATTTACAAATGTTTCAAATATTCAGGAGCATATTATAAGTTCTTTTTTTCTATAACATATATTGTGAATTATATACATTAGATAATGAGATACGTTTCTCGGATACGTTGGAAAAGATGGACGCAAAGGCATCAAGTCTCGTGTCTCGATGGTCGTATTAATTTCCGCTGACCTACCGAGGTCAAACTCCACCTGTTTCATCCACCCATGTCCGATGAGACGTCGGATCCCGGATCGAATTTGGTTTTGATTTCTCCGCTTTGTGCACCGGTTTGAGCGTGGGCGAGGATCCCCGCGGTTTACCAGGCTCGTCGACCTCGCCGATTCCGAGAAGTCGAAACGTCCGGTCGTATCTCACACGAGAAAGGGGGATTTCGTGCACTTCGGGACCTCTCTACGAATAATGTACACCGTTGCTCATCGTCCAACCCCACGACCCCTGGGGATAGAGGCGATACCACGATTAGTAAATCGCGTGTTATCGCTCTCCTTTATGTTTTCTCTCTTTCTTTCTCTCTCTCTCTCTTTCTCTTTCTCTCTTTTTCTCTCTCTCTTCCATTTTTCTGTTCTTCGTTTTGCATTGCTTCATTATTCCGTGTATGTTTAAAATACGCTGTACTACTCGCGACAAATCGTCCCGAGATATCGATAAATTATACTATACGTACTTACGTGCAGATCTAAGTTTTCCGATACTTTTGAATTCGTAAAATATATCAGCGGCTAAATTTACTGGGCAAGAAATATCTGTTATTGAACGATATTTGTCATTTTTGTTTTTGAATCAATCATACAATTTGATACAATGTTTCAAGAATAGATTGTACATTTAACAAAGATGCCTGGAATTATCTACGATATTAACAATCATTTTTTAATAGCAAAATTATTTATAATATCAATTTTAATTTATTTAGAATTTTGTTTTTATAAACGTAAGATATATAAAATATATTAACATTTATTAAAGATTTTAAAAATATTAGTTGTCGCATGCAGTCAACATTTGCTTAAGAAATATAAAATTTCGATTTGCTGAGAAACTAATGTGCTTTTAAGCTTACACTTGTGTCTCCCGCTGTTCGTTCTTCTGGATGGGTCTTATCTTCGAGGACACTCGTTTGTGACACGGCGTCTCGATTAGTATACGCCGAAGAGATGGACGACCAGAGCCTTATTTAGCCACAATAGAGCCAATCAATGAAGGTTAATTATTGTCGACGTCAAAGCCATTTGGCTCGTTACTTCGGTGATAAATCGACTCGGTATCGGAAAGTCATCTTTTTTCGTTACGTAAAATCGCATGTTTGCGCTCTTTTATTCGTGACTCAACGAGTAACGAAGAACATGAATGAAAGCAAATATATTCTTTTTTCTGAATCGTTACATTTCAATGAATCCAGTATTTTCATGTCTCGAACAAGAAATTCTCATTAAAGTAGATTATAAAATTCGAAATATATTTAAGTAATTTGTTATAAATATATTGAGTTGTAACTTTTTCTACTACAAACAGTGATTTTTAAAAACATTTTTAGAATTTATTTTCTCGAAATCACATCATTATTGTAAAAAATATTAAGGATACGTTTCTTAAGATTTCTGCTTACGTGTACCAGCAACATATTCGAAAAATTAATCAGTAATTTTTTAAACCCGATGCGATAATTATCAAAAAAAAGAGAAATTGAGGAAACAGAATTTGCGCAGTCGCATATCTCGTAAATAGACACGTTTGCTCGAACAGACCTTGTTATTTGTCAAAGCCTCTTATTAAATGCTTTAAAGATCGGTGAGCACGCAGTAAACCACTGCCTTTGAATTGTTCGCGCGATTATCGTTTCGTCCTGCAGCCGAGAGTGAAACACCTGATTCTATGGCGAAATCTCTACGTAAATGATCCATCTTAGATATTCTAAAGTATATATATGGGCAATTATACTAATTGAATATCAACGAACTATAGATTGGGATACGGACATATCCGCATCAAGCGTATTATAAATAGTTAGGAAACGTCATGACCAAATGGACTTTAACGCATTTGATCTTTCAATTATACGAAAGTATTTTAGCGTTGCGGGAGCTATATTTAATGCGCTTATTATGGATGGCAGAAGCTTTTAATTTTATAAAACTAGTAATTGGCAAACTACGTATAATCTCATATGTTTTGAATTAATATATTCTTAATGTTTAAATGTTTAATAATTATTATTTTATTATTTTTTAATTATGTAAAATAATGTATATGGCTAATGTATATAATGTAAATGTAACTGTATATAATGTATATAATTAATGTATATAATTAATGTATATAATTAATTGTATATACATTAATATATATACTGAGGAAAAATGGTTGCATAATTTAACTATAATTTATAGTAATTTTTGTCAATTATATATTTTTTTGGGAGAATTTTATAAATATAATTATTATTACTAATATTATAGTAACAACTATAAGAAACTGGAACTTCTAATTTAACTTTAATTATTTTACCATGCAATTATAATCACAAATATCAAACATTTCTTTCTCAGTGTATATTTATAATTAAAAAAAGTATTAAAAAATAAATTTTATTTTATACATATTCTGTAATATCATGTGATACACAAATTTGTAATGTAATGTTTAAATTTTAACATAGACATTTATATATTGCTTGCAATCTGAGGATCTCATGAAGCAAGTAAGTATATCAAGCAAGTAAATTTATCAGCTTAATAGAGCGATAAATCAGGTTGATGTGATTGATATACAAAAAATATATTTGAATAATAAAAAATTATATAAAATTTTTTATAAAATACTTGCGCTATAATTACGATAATGTTAAAAAAAATCGCTTTAATGATTTCCGTCCACGTATCTTAAGTAAATGCAGCGATGAGGAAGCGGCACTCCACGTCATTAATCGCAGCTTACAATGATGGAAGTGTATCCATCTATTAAATACATGGTTGGGATACTGATTGAACTGGATCTTGAGTAAGAGATTGATATCAAAAAGGTGGTCCATTGACATCTACCATGGACAGACCACACCCGGAAGAAGAGTCGTTTCGTTTAGGTTAATATGGATGAGGTGTATTCCATCCTGGATGGATGGATTTATGTCGGCGAGCTCCGTTGAAATTACAATCAGTGTATATCATTCTCGAGATTGGTAGAGATCGTCGCAGTTCCAAATTGGAACACCCACGCCGTTGATAAATTTAGTTTTTGTTGCACGTTTTTGATGATTATGCAAAGTAAAGATCACATAAATTGAGTTTCAATATAAATATTCCTTAGTCTCTATTTAAGGGGAATTTAATAAGGTAAAATGTAGGATACATTTAGATGAACATATAATATAATTTGAATATGAATCATATAATATGAATCTAAAACCATGAGGGTAGTTATAAAATAGCAGAGAGAAATATTCCTGTGAATACTTTGCGAATTCGCTTTATCCGTCACATCGTACATTATTTTAAAAAAAGTCTATATATAAAGTTATGCTGTGATACTTGAAATAGAATTGCATTTTGTAGCTGTAGTTTTTATTACGTTTATAGTTCTAAAATAGATCTTTTTGACGGTCGGTAAAATGATCGGTATGCGCATTAGGAAATACGAAGATGTTCCTTGTGTTCACGGGCGCCTTATTAGGGTGAGAAGCGAGGGTGAGGCTTCTGATAGGTGGAGTGTCGTTGCAATCCAGGCAGGTAGGCGCCAACAATGCCGAGAGACTGTCAAGAAGAGAAAACCGTCGACACCGCGTTAACGACTTGCTGCCATGTAGGGCCGCGACGCTATTTCTCGCGCTAAGGTAAAAGCCTCTCGAGTTATCTTGAGAGAAAGATAGCTAGAGAACGAGGAAGGGGAACAGACGCGACACAAATAGAGGAAAGGAAAGAAAAGGGATCCTATGAAGCTCCAGCCTCGGCATTCATTGCTTCGGCATGCAAAACGGGCGTTGTCCGTTTCGCGAAAGACAGAACTGTAGGCTCGCGCAAGAGATACGAATGCACTTAAATTTAACAGGCAGAGCAAGAACGAAAAACTATACACTTCTTATTTCTTTCTCGAATTTTGTTAATGAAAACACTTTTCGTACTTTTAAAGTAAATAGTACATGAATTTTTAGAGAAATAAGAAACTTCGTTTCTATCTGTATGCATAAACTATCTCTATTTCCATTTTTAAATATTTTGTTTCACATCCCCAACACTGCTTATTAATATATAAAATTAAATTTAAAATACACAATGCAAATGTTGAGTCTGTTGTCTTGCATAACATTTATTTTGGCATTCTATTCAATTTGCGTACACGTCGGAATTTACCGTCAATCTCCATTACGTAGGATACCTGGCGCTAGTAAGGATACTTGGCGGACAAGTGCATCCTTTGAACATCGCTTATTCACGCAGGTGCTCGCAGCCGAGACTTGGAACTATTCCCGACTGTATGAGCTTCAGTATCCAGTGTGTCGTAATTCACTGTTTACAAGACTAGTATCGGCAGTAAGTATTAAACATCACCTTTGGTTAGCCAACTGAGTTTCCGCGATTAGACATCAAAAAGTACGGAACGATGGTTATCTTCGTTATCGGATCGATCCTTACTTTTGCGGCATTTATATTACACGCAGAGCACGTGGAAGACACCACCCTGTGTATCGATGTTGATAAATATCGCCATGGCGTGTGCTTGCAATCAGTTGTATGTACATACATATATACACTTGTTGGGTCTGGTCCCGGGTTCGGGTATGCATTTGCTTAGCGTGTTCGAGTGTGTAATCATGACTCTCTCGCTTGCGCGATCTTGGAAAGGTCCCCGGAAAGTCGGATGTTATTTCTCTCGTGCGTATGTTTATCGGCAAGTTATATAATTCGTTTAATTGCGCCTTAGACACATGAGCCCATAGGATCTCGAGAGAAGCTAACCGATATAAAAGGGAATAAATGTTCGAGTTTTCGCGGCGCATAAGCAAGATCGAGACTATTTATCGGGATTTATTATATCGACAGTGAGCTTATTAAAAATTCGAATGTCAATAAATTGAGGGCTACCCTTGTCGAAATATAGCGAAGATACCTTTACGTGATTTATACAGTTTTCGGGTCGGTTTCATTATCTTTGGTTTGCTTGATCGGTCAATTATTCTATTGGAATTAATCAATTTGATCGGCTCAATGGACCAATCACAGTTGACACATAATTAGCCGATCAAGCTAATGGAGACGGTGAAATCGATTTTTTCTCGAAGATTTTGCGTAGCCTACGAAATTGACATGTAATATAAGAATTTTACGCAAATCTGTTATTTTTTATTATTTTCTGATCTGTTATTTTCTGATTTTTTAAATAATATATAAAATGTATAAACATATAATAATGCATAAAAACTTTATTAATCTTCAGTTATTGTAATTGATATTAATTTCATTTAATACAATTTTACGTTTTAACAATTTATTATAAATTTGTTATAATATTAAGATAGAATTATATATTGCAATGATTATAAATACCTGCTGTTTGCCATGCACGCAATTTATAATAATGCTGTCACTATTTAATATTATAATTTTGTTTTCTTTGTTTCATTTCGTATTTCGAGTTTTTCATAATTATTCCGCAGATTTAAATATTTTATGAGAAATATTCCAGACAATAATATAGATGTGTTACGCGTTCTTCATCTACAAGATTCAGAATGCGCTGCAGTTTGATATAGCAGCTGGTTGGAACAGAGGCAAATGGAAGTCGTTTTCCTAGAAGGTGTCTCAAACGCGAGTAATAAGCCGTTCCTATGGCTATCAGTTTTAATTTAATTAACGGTCGTCCGTACGTCGTAAGTCGCTAATTGCAAGGTACGAGGTGGCCAGGAGTGCCGCGGAGACACGAAGGGCGGATCGTTGAAAAGGATCGCCGATCGATCTTCCCGACGCTCGCGAGTCCCTTTTTCGAGGATGCACCTTTTACCGGTCTCTCGCTCTTCTTTACGATGACGTTTCACCGACGAGTCTTTGAAAGGACAGCCTCGCTCGTTTCGATGCGCTCTCAGGTTTACTGTGATCAATAATTGGAACTGGGGAGATAACAGTGATCGGTCGATGAATTACGCCAACACAGAAATAATCATTGGAAGAAATAATTATTGGATCGTTAATATTGTCACAACGATGGCGTAATTCTCCGAATCAAGAATTTGAAAAACAATAGCAAGGATACTTGAAGCAGCTGTTTTTTTCACGTTGGAATCGTCTAAATACTATTGATACATAATATAATATCAATATTATGTTTGTCATAAAATTGGATTGCATATGTATACATATATTACATAATTTAATTTAGATATAATATGTTTTCTAAAGACATAAACTTATAACAAATTTGTTTAAAAAGAATAAAGTCTGATTTTGATTTCGTGATGATATAATTGTAATACATAGCTACTTTATTGTGATATTACACATTGATTATTACTGTCTAATTAACTGTCACACTAAGTTTTATTTAATTTTTGTTTAATAATATCTTCTATTAATATGTAGTAATAATATTTAGAACAAATATTTAAATTTTTTTCGTTTCAAAGAAATGAGAGAAGTTGTAGTCTGTAGTGATTTGAATCATATTTGATACATTTTTTTTATTCTTCTCTCAACATCGGTTCCCTTTCTTTCTTTCCGACCACATAAATTTATACATTAACCGCGTGTGGTTCTGTTCGTCTTTATACTAACTGCGTATACACCGATCGTGCGTGCAACGCACGCTGTAATGCTAGTGCAAATGCTAAACGAACGGGAAGACGAGGTAGAGGGAAGAGAGCCTCGTAAATTACGACGATCCGAAGGCGCAGCCACGTAACCGAGAGCAAAGGATGAGGGGAGGACAAAAAGGAAGAAGAGCCGATAGTAATGAACGAAGTAATGAATTTCGCTAAACGCCACTCCTTTATGCGAAGACCTCGTAAATGCAGAGAACTTACGCATGTAGTCGCGATCGCGCTGCTACTTCCGGTCAAACCCTTACGTTAACATTTTTGTATTTTGAATATGCTTCTGAATGTACGTCGACCATTCATTAGTCTATTATGGTTTTGATTTCAAATATTGTGCAATCACTGCAAATACAAAGAACACAGTGTGCTAATAAAGATTGCCGATTCATCCGTATTAATTAATCGATAATCGATTACACATTGCGCGACAGATGTCGATTCGATTGGTCGTCGTATCGTTTAGAAAGCCAGCTGTCACTTGCCGTCTTCCGCTATGATAATAATCGAGACAGAACTTATCATGATGAAGGAAGAATAAATGAACGTTTGAGATTTACTGAGATTGTAGGGTCTTTATAAAATAAGTTTTTTAATGATAATAAAGTGAATAATTATTTAGATAGGAGTGTATATAAAAATGAAAATATAGAGTACATTACAAAATAAATTTATTTAATAAATACTTTCTATATATTATTAGAATATTTTATATGATATTTTATATGATATAAAAATCATAATCTTTTACATCTTGATTGTGGGATGATATGCTGTTAATAAAAAATGTCTCCAGAAACATAATGCACTACATAACTATATTATAACTATTCTCTTATAATCAATGCAGAATAGAATTCTAAATGACAAAGCTAATTTAGGATAATTCACCGTTGAACGAACGAATGAGGTTATCGGGTAAGAATCGATACTAATTAGATATAAAGCAAGAATTATATGATATAAATTCCAAATTTCTTCGCCTTAATAATTACGAGCGTTATGGCTTACCGTAAATCAAACATTCAAGACACGCCGACAATACTCCTGCATAATTAATCCTGCATGCGCTGAATTTCGAATTGCTGGGAAATTCAATAATTCAATAAATTATTCAATTATATTGGTATTATAAATTCATTCGAAGAAACCTCGTAAATGACGAGGCTCTCTTTCGAGAGACTGCTGCTTCCAGCCAGGTTGTCGTTCGCGATATTCTCCCGCCTTCGACGTTTTATACCGATTGACCACCTGCAGGTATGCGTTCTGGAATTGATATACCACTGTGTCGGGAATATCATAAACCACGCAACCTTTGCGATAAGAAAACGCAATGTTATTAATGTACAACAACGCTTTCATGCGACGAAAAAAAATCTGTCACGTTATTATCTCAGTGCGATTGCGCTGGATGTCATTTAACAGTTGGCAGAAATATAAAAATAATTTTCGCTTTGTGCCTCGTGCATAAGAAAAAAATCATACTTTTAATTCATTACGTGTTCTGTCGCCTTTGATAAACATCAATAGATTTCAAGTAGCAAACAAAGGAATTGATTCTTTTGATGAATTTCCTAAAGAAAGAATTGCAAGTCACTTAGAAGTACATCAGCTTTACTAGATCTAAAGCTTATTGATTGTTTTTTAAACATTACTTCAGTTACAAGTTGTCTAAATCATAAAAAATCTCTAGTTGTTTTGTTTTTTATAACATCACTCTGAATGGCATAATCCTATACCCACTTATTACAAAATTTTTAATCGTTTTGGTAGCTGCAGAACAATTTGTATAAGTTATTAAAATCAGATTCTTTTTAGTAGGTGTCTAATTTTCATTGTGCTTGATTTATATCACTCAAAACAGTTCCTTTATACAGAACTATTATATTACGTAAACTCATATTTAATGTCAGCTGCTGTCGAAACGACTATCCGCCTGCGACATGGCTTGTCCAAGTGCCAGCAGCCCCCGGGGTGAAAAATTGACGGTAAATCGGCGATTTCTGCCGACAGGTTATTGGATACGCGATGTTTCAGTTTCAGTTGCCGACGTACAAGTCGGCGCAACAGTCCACTCGAATTTAGGACGGCCACGAAACCTACATTACGCGTTATTTATCGCGACAGATATATCGCCGATGAAAACAGTCGAGTCGTAATTTCTTCGCCGATCGCCACGTGAACGCGCGCGTTCGCGCCACGCGGGTGGGTGTAGCTACGCCAGGAAAATGCCAGTGAAAGTCTATCCAGACGATCGCTCCTACGACGATTCTCGTCCCACGTGCGCCACACCGGGACGACAATCGCTTCCTGATGAAGCGAACCATTCGATGCCCCGCACGCGGGCGGCGCTCAGGTTCGCGCAGTCGTAACAATATATAATAGTTATCGCGATAATGCCGTAATACGTGCCCCCTATTTTATGCTCCACTATATCACCGGCTATCTAGCGTAATGGCGGATTTTATACCCCTTGCGATCGCGTTCAATAATCGTTCTTCCGAACCATATCTCGTTGTAACGTTGCGACATCGGTATTATTCAGGAGCGCCGTATTAACATAATGACACCGAGACGTAATTACAACACGTTAAGTTTGCAATAATTCATACGCGAAAAATGCACTTGTGAACAATGCGCGGACATGGCGGCGGTATACCTTATACTGTTTTCTTTCACATTAATCTACTGAAATCACAGCTTATAGCAACGAACCTGGTCAAAGGAGTGCCAGACTAATATTTCACTCTCAATTTCCAATTATTATCTCCATAACATGATGTATGTACTAGTAAATGACCAGTTAGAAACATTGCTGAATGTTCAACTTCTTTTCTAAATCCCATTATTATTTTATTCATATTTATCTATTGAATATCAACTATAATAATTGCATTTTCAAATGTTATTGACTTTCATGTAAAAATACATTATTTAAAATTAATTATAAAAGAAGAATAAAACTTCGTAATAATGATAATTGCTCTTAGTAAATTGCTTTAATTATTGAAGCTACCTTCAGCTGAAGCTAACATACAGTATGAGTATGGTAAGATAATATCATGTTCTTTTTTTTAATTATCAAAATACGTTACTTTATGTGATCTTAGAAGGATAAGACTGGATCATTCTACGTCCGTAAATCGATTTGACACTGTCGCAAATTTCGAGCCGCTTCTGAGAAGAATCAGTACAGGCATTCGTATGCGCGCGTGCGATAGGTCGCGAACTATAAATAGTCGGCTGTTAGTAGGTGCAACAAAGGGATGCCAGGAAGTCGGAGAGCCGTGCCCATGCAAGACCGGTCGCGAGTTTTCGCGTGTGCGCGCGGCGTGTTGCACGCGCGCGCAACTCACGCCCGCGATTATCTTCCGCGCGCGGAGCTTGGCGCGGAGGCTCGCGCTTCCAAGCAACTGCCTGGGTGCTTCGTGGGCAGGCAGTCAAGGTGGGCAGGGTTCAGGAATTCCTAGGCGTGCGAGAGTGTCTGGCACACATCGCCGTGCATCGCTCGCAGCCCGGAAACCCGGCAAGAGGTTCTCTCGAGGCCGTTCGCCGAGACTCGCAAGGACGTTGCCGCTCGTCGAAGAAGATTCTTGCGAAGCAGAGTATCCGTTTGGAATCATCGTGATTAGCGGTTACCCTAGCTAGAGTTAGTTTTGTGTAAAGGATCGGCTTCCTTCGTGTACCATCATTCCGCAATGGATCAGATTATTATCAGATATTGCTTTCAAAGCAATTGAAAAGTGTATTTTATTATTCTTTATCATAGCTCAGCCAAGTTAATTTAGTTAAATAAAAATATTTTTTTTATAGCCTCTTTTTTCGAAACACTTTCTCGGATCCGCCGCGTGCGCACCGTTGGCAATAAATACTCGCAGGCAACATAATTCTTCGGAAGGACACCATGCGTCATGCTAGATTGGTATCAGACGCGTTATCGCTCGGCGCAACTTTACAGTAAATATTTTACTCTATCTAAAAGGGCCCGACAACTCTTCCGCCGGTTCGGTTGTGTGGCACCTTAAAATATATCCCTTGGACAAAATATTTTACATGTTTTAAAATCTAGAAGAAAGAAAAATTTCTAGAAAATTTGAGAAGACATTAAATGATTTTCCGAAACAGCCTTTAAATTAAGAAAATTACCGATGCTCTCCAGATAAGCACTTGTTATTTAAATAGTTATAGTTACACTTTAACTCACGTATACCATCTTATCGTTGAATCAAATGTCAATTTCATCAATCTATTTTATATCTTGAGTAATTTGAGTATCTTTAATCAAGATAAACAGATTAAACTTCAAATAGGAATAAAAGAAGCATGTTCTTATTACCGATTATGTCACGATAGAAATAAACAAACTATGTTTTTGTTGATATTAGACTAGAACTTGATATTATTTAATTTAATTTTTTTTCCCACTCACGAAGTAGTCCAAGCATTTTAGGAATCTCTCTAAAAAAAATTACGCTGCAGATTGTTCCAAAAAGCAAATGGATATATATAATTGTTGGAGACCAGGATTAATCGCGTATCAAGAGCTTCAGCGGTAGCCGAATGTTCCTCCAGAAAGGAATTTCTGGGGAGCCGTTTGTACCCCGGCGAATCGGCGGGATAGCAAAGGGCTGCCCTCGACTTCGCGAAAGAGGGAACCGCCGTGTTCAACGGCATGTTTTTCCAAGGTACGCGGAGCCGCGATCACAAAAGCCGACGTCAGTTCCGCCGATAGAGAGATTCCATTGGGCCTTCTGCTGGCTTGGATCTCGCTGCCGGTTGCCGGTTGCAATATCGACGAACGACGATCTACCCAATTAGTAACCATCGCGAATACCCATTAGCCCCGAACGAACTATCGACCAATCTGCTGCCGGCTCCAAGCACATTTCACTGCCGTGCATTCGTCAGCAAAAGCACACTTTGTTGCACTATCACTATTATATCACTGAATAATGTGACACTTAAATTTGATCTTAATTTGTAGTACGCGATCATTCGTTGGTGATTCTAATCTCTGTTTGTATAAATTACATAAAATAATCGAGGTTCGAGAACAAACTTCGTATTTATGTAAATTTTATTATATAATCGCTTAGAGAAACCAAAAGATATCGCAAAAGAGATCATCGCTAATAATAGTTATTTTTGCGTTAACAGGATGTACGTGTCAATCTATTAAAATAATATTTCGTTACATAAAACGATAAAAACAATATTGTGTGCGGTTCTGTTATTGCATTTTAAGAAACTCGTTTTTTTTCACTAATAATGCAAATTGTTCGAAAAAAACTTTAATCTTGCATGAACAGGTGTCACATTCAACAATCTTTGTGCACGCAGCTTAATTCTCGATTGGCAAAAGAGTGCTTTTCAACGCAGGCTTTCGCCGATGCATCCATTGCCCTCTTGCTTCGCCAGATTGTTGATCGTGATTGCAATTAGTAACCCGGCGGGGGCCCTCTGTGCCTCGGAAAGCCTCCAAGCCCCTTCGGCAGCTAATACCGCAACGAGCGGCAGCGTTCTTCTGGCCCTCACCGCCCCCGAGCATGTCAACCGGCTACGCACGAGGAGTAGGGGTCGACGAGAACGAGGACTGTAATGGACATTTGTTAAAGAGAGAAACAACCGGTCAGGACCTTGCCGGGAGACATCGAGATATCGAATCTGTTTCGCGTAATTACCCGGACAGACGCCAACTTCGCTCGCGGTGCAACTTACGTAACAACGAGACTCTCTTTTCTCGCATGCTTGCATCGATGTGTGAAATAATAATAAGTAATTGTGCGAAGAAAGTGACACTCGGTGTTTAGATTTCAAGATCAGCAATAGTTTTAGACTAATAGAACCGAGATCTTATATCAGAGAATATAATTGTGTTTGGGAATAATTTCGCTTTCTTCCACGTCTTATTGAAACTGTTTCAGCACATTTTATCATACATATTTAATTATTTATTATATATGTATACATATACAAAAGATTAATATTTATATGTACACGTATAACACGTGAGTGAACATCTTTATTTTATAAATGGCCAATTTCTGAATGTATACCACTTATAAAAAGTTACATTGTATATTACATTAACATCGCTACTTAAACGTAAAAATTTTTTGCAAATCTGGTTCATATAAATCCATTTATGTCGATGATTTATTAATTGTTAGATTTTCTACAAAATTGTTTCCCATTCCACGATTAACGTGATGTACAGTGATGTACAGCTTATAAAAGAAAAAAAAAGACTAACTTGATTGAATAATTCGAATCCTTGGCGACATTATGGTTGTTGGAGAACGTGGCGTGAGATCGTCTACGCGCGATATGTGTCTATGGATTAATTAAAAATGCAATAGGCAGCGAATCTTCTCGGTTCGCCAGCAGATGCGGATGGTAAGATAATAAATAGCCGGAATACTTCGAGTCGAAATTGCAAGTGAAGATCTAGAATGGAGATCGAGACGAAGCGAGCTCGAGCGAGCGGGGTGCGTTCGCCAAACGATCAGCTCGCTCTAGAGAAATCGATTCGCCCTCGATATACACACTCCCGATGGCTCTACCGCATACCGCCCGATGAAATATCGGAACAGCCTTTTATATGCAACGTCCCGTAGTAGTTAACCTCCGCCAGTCGGTTGATTGTACGCGCACTCACACACATGTTCTTCGCGCGACACGCACCGTCGCCGTGCGTACACGGCTCATGTGCGTAGGCAGCGGTGGTAACGAACAATCAGCGATGCCCGTTATAACCGCGATTTTATGTTCCAATTTGCAAACGCGACATTAAAAGCTTTCTGGATGTCGGCAACCACTGGTGCCACCGCCACCGCCGTCGTCGTCGTCGTCGTCGTCGTCGTCATTGTCGTCACTGTCGTCGTCAATTGCCGATCTTACCCTCGGATACCAGTTTCAACGAGAGATTACGGTAAACCAGCCGAGTATGAAAGCGATCACGTCGTAACGTTCATCATAGAAATAATGTTTGCGTTGAACCGCCCGCACACGTTGAAAATTAATTTGAGGTATCTCGAAATTAGAAATTGGATTATATACGATATACATTTAAATTTCTGGTTCTGTTTTGTTTCGACTAAATTAAATTAATAATTAATTTTGGCATTATTGATTACCATCTCGCTACGGTTCATATGTTTTTGTTAACTTAATTGATACTTTCGAGATATTGATTATAAAGTAATTTCAAATTATTTTTTACTTTCCAATTTTTGCATTTCAACCTTTTTTTATTTCATTCGGAATTTTAAAAATAATTCACACTTTATGTGTATAGCAAAATAGAAATTTACATATATTTACAATGTATACTAATAAATTTATATAAAAGAAGTATATGAAACATTCTTAGAAGTCGCAAGATAATTAGGACTTATAAAGATTTAATCGCTATTCTAATCACTACGATACTGTTAAGAATTATGCCGTTAAAACGAGAGTTCGCTTTCGTAATGTCGCGGTTACCCGCGAATTGAAAGTCGTTCCTGCGTGATTAATGACGATATACTATCGATCGTTGCTGGTACGCACGAATTGGATCCATAGCGATATCGCAGAGCGATCTTAAGCTCTCTGGCGAGCGGAAAGATGAGCTTTCGTGACGAAGGGAAGGTATAGGAAGAGGCGGCGGTTAGGCACCCCATTACGGGGTATAATTTACATAAACCATAAACATCAGGATCGAACAATAAACGTAAATAATTACCTATATTCTTAAACTGTCGTAATAAATTCCACGCATCCATCGTTGCGCCGCTCGTTCCGTTTGCTCGTTGTTGGTTTCGTTTCTCGCCTTCCATCGCGCGCTCATCGTATCCTATAAAGAATTCTTTTCTCACTCACTCCTTTAATGCGCCTGTACGATTTCTCTCTTTTTTTTTATTCTTCTTTTTTTTCTATGTCTTTCCTTTTCTCGCTTCGGTAAATTATATTTTTATGGTTTATACGATTGCACACTGATTACGAAGCGAGTTATCGATTGCCTAATACAGCGCCTGCGTACGATGATTCATTATGAACGAATTTCTCCAAGTGGATTGTACCAAGATGATAATTCTGCGATTGAGAATAACTCGATTTAATTTGGTAGAGAAATAGATTTTAGTTTCCATTATTTTATTATGATGACTAAAAATGTCACGTCATTAGAGACTGATATTTTTTTAATACTTTTATAAATAATGCGAGATGATTACTGAGCAACTCTTTACTCATGATTTTTTTATTTTATATATTAAAAAGTGTAATGTAAATACACACATACAAGTAACAAATGTACGATTGTTTGATTTTTGAGAATAGATTCTTTTTATTTCTTATAAATAAGCTAATTTTTTCAAAAATTGCACACACGGTTTATTTTTCACAAAGTTATCAAAGAAAGTATCTTTCATGATATTCTCGTTATGTCACGTCCACAATCTAGAATGTATCAGCGAGAATCTAGGAATTTGGGAAAGAAGAAACTAGAAATGCTTTGCGACAAAATCTTGCGCGTGGTTCATCTAGATCAAAGGTTCAGAGTTAATCTCCGACTGATGAAATCTCGGATTCATTGTGACGTTCTGAGCAACCCAAGCACATATAAAAGCAACAGTGATTCATTCGGTCGGAATAACGTTTTAATTAAGATAATAGAGATAGTTTTATTGCAAAATTTTTTCTATATAGAGCTTGTCAAAATATATCTTTATTATAACATAATCACGTGTAAAATATGTTTTTATGACACTATTCAGCAAATGTAACTGTTAAAAGTTTTTTTTTTTTGTGACAACTGTCGGATATAAAGTTACGGAATTGCAAACTTGCTATTGGAGGTAGCGGTCAGCACGTGCCTCGCTGCCGAATTGTTTCCAAAACTAATTCCTACGCTTGGAACAAGGAGTACCATCATGGTCAATACCGTCGTATCCAGAACCTTCCCGGAAATGAGATTAGTTCAGATGTTCGTTACATTCTCCACTTCGTTACTGCGACACTCGTGGAACTCACTCGGGGATTTCGTTCTGACTAGGGGGAGATTTCCGATTATTTTTTCCATTGAAAAGAGTCGCACACACCATAGCGCAGCGGCGGAGTTTAAATTGCCATGAATTCGTTATTGTAACTTTGCTCCAACGAAATTGCAGATTTCGCAAAATTGGTTATGAGTAATTTAAAAATTACTGTATCTCAAACGTAGATGATACGTAGAACATTTTATGTCACATTTGAAATAATAAATGTATTTAATTTGGAATTTACTTTTCCTTAATTTCTCGAAATATGGACAAAAGATAAATAAAATCAATAATGAAATCAATAGTTCTCATATTTGACTCTCATGCAAACATAATTAAATTTAATTTTTAATTAAATACGTTGAATAAAATATTGCAGAAAATGAAATCCAATCAACTCATCAATTATTAAAACAGACATAATGCAAGTTGAATACTGCATATAAGAAACATGGAGAATATAGTATAATATCTTGATACATTTTAGATATATTTTACATAAAATGAAATATTGTTCTAACGGATGTCACATGCAAATAGTAATAAATACAGAATGAATAGCATTGCTGAATGCGATCGTTCATTTGCACGTTGCATTCTTGCACATGTGAAATATATACGGCGAATGCCTCTGTAGCGTCGCGCGATATCGCGTCGTTTAATTACTGTTACGATTAACAGCGAATCTGATTTTTGCTCGCGAGCCATGCTGCGCGCGATAAATCGGAGGCACGACGTTACGACTCGCGTTATCGCTCTTCTCGCGCGCGCATTTCGTCTCCTCGGAACTGGTTTGGCACGGCACGGATGTAACTGACTTGGCGCATCCTACGGTGGATGTAAACCAACTGCTAAACTAGTTCCGGCCGCGAGAGCCGAAGGGTCCGCGATGTAATCAAACTCTTGAATCGGGAAATCTGCATAAACCACGAGATCGGATCTCTCTCGACCGAAATCGCGCCAGCGGGAAATGCACGTCCCGTCTTCGGATATAGGGGCGTGCAGATGACAGACTTCGAACAATCCGATAATTACTGGTGTCCGAAAGTTTGTTCTGTTGTAATTACGCGGGATGCCGCTGTGAAAAATCCCTGATGTAACGCCGCGTCTTACTCAGCCCGACAGTCAGTTTATTATGCGATGGATTTAGGGGGTGCAAAGTTAATATCATTGCAAGTACTCTAATATAATTTTCTCCGCCAAGATGCTATCGTGAAAACTTATATATGTTTTATAAATAAGATTGTATTTTTCTTAGGATTTCGTCAATATAACTTAATATTAAAATAATATAAATATTTTTATTAAATTATAATATATTTATTATACTATAGTTTTTTTAAAATAATATATTTAAATTATAATTTTATTTATGATAATATAATATATGAAATTTTCTTTCTGTGAATATCGTGCAAATACTTTTATGATTTTTTTTATTATCACATTTTCGCACATAATGTAGTTTTCCTATGTAACTTTTTGATAAAATATTTTTATTTTTGTCATTTTATATATTTGATAATGATAATGATAATATCGTGTTTTGTGTCATATTATATTATTATGTTTTACTAGTTTCTTTATATACATAAATATTTTTAAGGCATATTTTTTTTCCAACTTTTTATTTTATTTTATTGTTTTAAGAGACTTTTTCTGTTTTAAAAAATACGTATACTATAAATATATATAATAGTATTGTGTCATTTTATTCAATATTTTATACTGCACATTATTGATTCACCTAGATTCCACGATTAAAATCCGTCGCTTTCGCCGCAACGCAAATAAATCTTTAATAGTTCGTTCATATATATAGTTTGTGATGAACGGCGAGTTTGTATTTTTGTTACATCGTTATTCTAAGTAAGATCCAAGCCCGAGATTCACGACAGCCCGATTGCTCGTACGATTTATCTGCGGTACCTAGGTACGATCATGCCCGGCCATTAATCGATTAATCAATTAAGCGGTCGATTAATTATCGAAGGCGAACGTGCCGGCATGGAGAGATAGGAGGCTTAAGACCTCGGTAATTAAATCGTCGCGTCGGGCCGAATTGTTCGAGAGACGAGAGAGCCGAAGAGCAACGTCCACAAATGATTTTGTCGTAACGACGTGGGATATCCTGGACTGGCCTCTGCCCGGCTAATTAAGTCTTAGTCGTATTTGCGTGCTTCTTTTGCTCGTTGACGATCTCTCTCTCGTGAAGCAACCGGCTCGGGACGCTACCATCTTCAAGGTTGATTCACACGGGGCGACGTTGGGGCGCGTTCGCCAGGTTCGCGAAACATTATTAAAAAGTCGTAAATCTTACCGCGGTTTTAGCGAGACGCCGTGTCTCGTCTTAATTGCACTCTGCTGTGCTCCCTTCTTTTACACTGATTCTCGGCACGAATGATTCCTGGCCTCTTGTCTTTCGGAACTTGTGAAATATTTTGGATGGAACTCAATGCCTTATCGACGGTACACTGTGTGGAAGAAAGACTCCGTCATTGGACAAAGTGAGACGTGTGTAAAAGAAACACACGCTCCGGCAATAAGCGTGATAATTGAGCTCGCGTTGGACACACGCATTGATTTATTAACGAAACCGTCACTTCCGTCACTGTATCTTCTATAATGTTGCAATAAGATAATGAAGCAATTTCTCGCGCTTATCGATCGCTCGCGCGCGATTAAATTCATAGTAGACTTCCATTTCTAATTAAGAACTCTATTATCTAGGTACTTTCATTTTGTTTAATTGCGAGCCTTTCCTGAAAGAGTTCTCGTAAATGATAATATAATAGCTGTTGCTTATCTTTTTTCTATGCCTCACTGAGAACCACTGCGTCAGCCAAGTAAGACGATGAAGGGGGAATTAGCGATCGTGCTCGTCGACGCAGTCTGGCGTCTCGTATGCGGCGGCGTCGGCTATCGCGATAAGTGTGGCGCGGGCGATAGCGCGAAAGCGCGTCGAAAAATCCATGTGTGTTCACGGGGACCGTGTATGAGCGGGCGTGGGAACCGCAAATAGGGACCTTATCGCGCCGACGTAAGAATGATAACGATTTTTTGCTGCTGGCAGCTCCCGAAGGGAATCGCGCGAAACATCTAGTCGACCGGTCTGCGGGTCGTGTTGGAATTTTGTGTTCCCCTCCCTCTTAGATTGTAAGAACGATGGAGTGTACCCTTAGCAGAGCTTTCGTAACCGGCGGCATGGATCTGAATTGCATCGTAAATCGACAACATGACGTCGTTGTTACAATTTTTTTTCCGCCGATACTGTCGTTATTTGCTGATTTCGGCGCGCGATACTTCGAACAGAGAGGAGTTCATGCATGAAGAGCGTTGTCCCGTTCCTTTCACCGCGTGTTCCTACCCCCCTCATGGGAAAGTACACAAATTCGAAAGTGTAATGCGGCTGGATACACTGGCCGCGAGATTACGCATGTTAACGTGCTTCTCATCGATGGGATCGACGTTTCCGTGGAATATATTGAGTATTTCGTCTCCGAAATAATCTCAAGAGTTTTAAGAATGGAAATAAGATATCTTAAAGAGTAAATAAGATAAGGATTTTCACCTAGAGAGATCTTAATACAACAGTGTGTGTGTGTGTGTGTGTGTCTCAAAATTATCCACTGATTAATTTTTTTGGCGATTAGATCTTTTGTACCTAGCACGTTTCAATGCATCTTGGAAGTAGGAACAGGTAGAGAACATTCTGTGTGTACCGGGGATACCGTTATACATTTTCTGAAGCTCCGCTAATAGACGCTGCGTGCCTCGCTATCGTAATTATCGGGTTGCCGCATATATGAATCGTCGATTTTAGTTCGCACACACCCATCCTTGTCAAACCCTGTAATTTCACCGGAATTAATCGCGCAATCTTCTCAGATCTTTAATAGAAGCAATCACGTGCATTTATACGTTTTACGAACGGTAGTCCTTGTGGCCAGTTCTCAACTTGTATGTATATACGGGAATCTAGCGTGCGCATCGGGAATCTCAGCCGCGTTTTCTCGATGCAGCGGCGCATCCGTGCAGCCGGCGCACCGCGACCCGACAGAACGCTCTGTAATTTACAAAAAAGCGCGAAAACGGACTCCACCATCTGGCGTCTGCGACTTGGCTCGCGTTTCTGAGAGCGCAACCACTCTCGGTCGCCTCCTCGGAGTCGTGGAACGGCCGTAAAGAGAAGACTCGCTCGCCTCGAGGCCGCGGGGCCTGTGATGAATTTCTCGCGAAATGCCTGACATTAAGCTACGACGAAGTTCAGCGCCCAGGGCGCGTGCCGTGTGGCACGTATATTTGTAATTCTAATGGAGAGAACGCGCTCGTGTGGCGGGGCCCGTTCAAACCTCTCTCTCTCTCTCTCCCTCTCTCTCTCTCTGCTATTTCTTCAACATGTAATAGTCGAGCAGGAATTTGGGGCCCAGGGCTGCGGTCCTCCTGGAAAAGGTGGGCCCCTCCGAGATAGGCGCGGTGCGCTCCAAGATCGTCCATGACGTACACACCCACCCTTTAGTCCGGGATCCGCTTTTAAAGCGAGGGTCCGAAGCCGCTCATCAGCTGTACCGGATCTATGTCGGCGAGTCAATCCACACTGTGGTCTACATCGTGTAACGCAACATTATACGGATCATGTCGCGCACATCATAAATATTACGCGGGATTACGCGTTATAATAACGATTTAGTAACGCATCGGCTGGAATACAACGTTAGTCATTATTGTGATTAGGACATAAGATCGGAGCAGTACGTACTTTGTTAAAGAAACGTAAAGAATGTTCCAAAAGTAGATGTCTTCTCACCGTTGCTGAAATTTTTATGAGAAAAAATGATTTAGATTTATGGTTATTAATAATTCGAAAATAAACATGCAAAGTACGGACTGCGAACAAATCTTGATACGGTTGTTACAATTACTATTATTTTGAAAGATAGAAGAAGAAAAAGGAAGAAATAAATTATAAAATTTAAATTTTGATTTTCTTCAAGAATTTTTGGAATATTAAAACTATTGCATTTTTTTTTTTTGCTTGCCAGTCGGTTCTGCTGATTTTCCATAATTATAAAAAATATTGTACATTAGAAGTACTTCTGAAGACATCGGTTTCAAGCGTGATGCCATGTGAAGCTATCATTCGTTTCGCATTCCACAACGTCCTTCGACATAAACGGAGGAATCACTTGGAATCCGAGCGAATACCTAGCGTAATTGAGCATGTAATTAAAAAAGGGCGCGATAATGGTGGCACAGTAGAAGTCGCACAAAGCGATCAAGCACGCAATTAAATCGTGTAATTGAATCGACCGAGAGGGAAACGATTTCCACTCGGCCTACAGTCTCGTACGACGAAAGACATTCTCGATCTTCAGCGCGGCTTCAATTTCGACGCGAAAGATCGCTGTTTAAGCCGTCGATAAATAAAAGGTTATTGCGCCCCATTCAGCACGAGCGGTGGGTCCCGCGGGGTCCCACGTAAGTGGGACAGCTTTACGCAAGTTTTTATATCCCGGGCATTGTCACGGGCCCCATCCCATCTTGCGCGGATTCCTACCTGCCAGAGCATCGTCGTTCCATGGATCTTCCTTTAGGCCGACCATTGATATACGCCGACCGTAAAAGCACGCTGCCGCCCGATAATGCGCGGAGAGAGAACAGGCGGAGGCAGAAGGGCGAGAAAAGGGCGAGGAGGACGACCGGTGTAGGGCCCGCCGTCGACGATGGCTGTGGCGACGACATAAATAAGGGTCGTTGGTACGTGCGCGAATATAACTGTTCTCGAAGTGTGTACACATCGTCATATACCCCGCTTACCGTTGTCTTGTCTTTCTCGTCGCCCGGTGAGAACCGCCGGAGGCGTCTTCCGCGGCACGCCCGAAGATAATGGGGACGTGCCCGTGGTGTGCGCGAGAGCGCGTGTTAAATTCTTTTTGCGCGTGAGTTGCGCTTCTGAAGTCGTTGTAGCGGAGTGAGATTTTACGAGCAAATAAGATCACTTTGTCGCGCGTTGTGACGTCACAATCTATGCAAATCATTTATCGATTATCGGAGAAAGGCGGTGCATTATATAAGGATATTGATTTAATAGTCTGTGGATTGTAGACTTGTAATAATGTCAGTCAGCTTATATATATAGATTATAGATTACGTCGTTGGGAATTATCATTGCGAAATACATTCGTAAGAATTATAATAGTTCGGCGGAAAGTTCAGTCGAGAATTGAGGTCTTAGAATACAAGAGAATACTTGCTAAAATGGAAGTAATTATTGTCTTAATTTTACATTGACAAATTAATATGTGATAAAATTAAGTTTGGAAAATGTAGTGTTAAAGTGATTAAAAAATAATATTATATATTATATAACGTAAAAGTTATTATGTACATATATATTAACAATCTATGGAGGAATCTATGGAAATAAGCGCGTTCATAATTAGCTTATAACTTTCTCGTTTGTTGTAATTTATTGATATACCTCGCACACCCTGTAGAGCGCGGTAACACGACAATTTACTGAATCCCCGATGACAGAAGCATTCAGTAGGCCGACGAGGAATTAGAAGATTATAATTGGATGCGTACCGAGAACCGCTCAGTGGGAGCTGTAACGGGAAGCCCAAATAATCGTGTGGAGCGGTAGGATAACGAACGTCAAGTCGAATTATCGTATTCCATGGGTTTCTGTCAGTGCAGCCTGTAATCTCACCGACAATCTCCAGAATCTTGAATTTTTTCTCCATAAGTTTCTCCCACGAGCGCAAGCTCTCGGCTCGAGTGAGCGCAAAGCCGCGAGCTATCAAGGCCCGCGGGTGGCAACGTCGTTGATCGCCTCTCCGTATTTTTCTCGAATAAATTATACGTTAATGAAAGGCAACGCGTTACCGATCGTAAAGGTCCAGGCTGGATGGCGCGTTAGCGCGTTACGATCACGGGGAATCTCGCGTGGGATACCCGTGAAATTCCACGATGCGAGCGTTGCCAAAAGCGCCGTTTCTCGAACCGTTAGTCGAGTTAGCATCCGTCGCTTTAAATTACAATTGGACGGCTCGAGCTCGTTACCCATCAGAAATGCCGCCAGATCGTTTATATGGCGCAATTTTATGAGCTATTATATTTAATCATATTATGATTAAATATAATATTTGCAATCAAAAGTTTCAAAGTAAATAGAAACAAGAATGAATGGGCTCTCATGCTCATGAAAATTAAACTTATTTCTTAGAATGTTAGTTTCTGAGAATTTTATTAGTCTTTTATTAGATCCGTTGTTTAAATTGATACGGAGTTGCCATCTTTCAGTGGCGCTCGAAACCTGGTCTACCAGCTACTCGTCATGGTACTAGACATGAGAAACATTATTGAAGACTCTTCGGCATGAGCATACTTTTATGCTTAGTTAGTTTATGAGTTTAGATTCAAAAATTAAAAGATGTTAACGCAATCGATTGTCGATGATTAAATTATTAAAATGAAATGAATAAATTAATGCAGATTTATAGAAGATTTATAGAAGAATATCAGTTCTGGATATGTCAAGTATAGATTTAAAACATGCTTTATATTGAAGTTATAATTATAATATAATTGCTAAATAAAAAGAAGGAATTTGATTATGGAGAGCATTAATAAAAACATTAATAATTAGTCTGAGTATAAAAGAAATGAATTTAAAAGACGCATTTTTTTAAATATTAAAAGATATAATTTCTGGATATAAAACAATAAATTGCAAATATGTATAAAAATTTATTTTGCATTGCTAAACATAAGAGCATTAATAGTAATTATTTGATATTGCTTTGTCGGTGAACAAAGTATTTTTTATCTCGATTATTAAAGCGGTTTTTAGTTCAGACATACCCGTCAGATGTCGACAAAGGATATAGCTTCATGTGAAGTTAACTATATCCACGTCTCGTTTAATGTTCTCCAACTTATCATATTCTGAAAATATAGGTTTTAGTGTTCTGAATTTATCGTATATACGTAAATATACAATAAATTGTATATTTACGTATATATATTGTATATATATTGTATTTTTATTTTATGTATTGTATATTTATTTTTTGTATATATACAAAATACGGGAAATAATTTAAATGTTTATTGTTACTTTTAGTATAGATTTTTAACAATTTTATCACAATATGTTATTGTAATAATGCAATCTTAAGATAAGAATTTATAGATGAATCTTGCTTAATTGATTGTTAAATGTTATACATATATGATAAATTACACGATGATAATTAAAAATAATCTTTACATTACAGAAATTATTGTAAAAATGATCAACATTAAAAATACAACAGACACAGATTATTTGTATTGTATCACAAAATTGAAAGAAAATGTTAAACAAAAACAGAGATATATAAATATATTTGTATATGAATAGATAAGAATAAAAAAAAGAGATAAATATTGCTAGATTTCTAAATTCAACGTATTGTGAAATAATGAATATGTGAAGACACATCCAGTGCGGATTCTATAAAGAGAATTTTTAAGAAATCAGCCGCTACGTTCGAAGAGAACAGTGTCTGACATGATGTCGGAGTGAACCTTTCGAGTAAAGTCAACGTGCACAAGCTTTCACCAGAACAGGCTACACCTCCAAGCTATGATCGGGTCTTTCCGTCGCTCTCTTCGAGATCTTGTGTTCTTCTCCCGCTCCTCTTTAACAATCCGCTCCTCTCTCGCACACTTTCCACTTCGCGATCGAAACCGACCCGCTTCCACGGCATCGATAGATGGAAATCAATGATTTCAAATCACGTTGTCATCGCGAACAATTTGGTATCGTCATTGATCGCCTACGCCATTGTTTCCTGCATCACGTAGAGCTCCTTCGAATATCCTATCATTTAACTCCCATAATTACGATTCATACATATATCTCCGCCTCCTCCTATGTAAATCCGTTTAAGGCGTTTGAAATTACACGTTCGTGAAACGCGAAATAAGATGTTGAAGAAAGTAGAATCGGACAACATATTGATTGTTTCAGGTCGTCATAAAAATCTAGGAGCAATTTTGATATTTAATTTTTATTCAAGTAAATTACAGAGAGGAAAGAGAAAAGACTAAATTTACAAATTTTTTAAAGAGTAGAATATATATCAGTACGTAATAGATATAAAATGTAATATTTTGAATTATATTACGCACAAATAGAATTAAATTTTTAACTAAAAATATTCTGAACAATGCAAAATATTTTGGATTTTTAATATATTTCTTGTTATAGTTAATTTTCACAAATCAAAGTTTTTAAAGTACACGCACATTTAAGTACAAACATTTGCGTATAATATTTAATTATTTATTAATTCATTTAGTTTTTATTATACAAAGTATTTAACTCAATACATTTTATGCATCCCTTAAAAAGAAAATACGCAACTGTTTTATGCGAGATTGCGTAATATGTTGCTACATTAAAATCTCTATCAGTTGATTGCACAGACAAAATAATTATCCATTCTAAATAAATATATTATGCTTTAGCCATTTAAACGATATTCAACCTCTTTCCTCCCATGAGGAAGGAGACGGTGGCGCGGTCGTTCGTGAGTGGGAGAGGGAGAGAAAAAGAGAGAGGATCGCCGGCGGTACCTCGACGGTCAGAGAAGGAGGAGGAAGACTGGCCAGGATGGTGGTGATCGGCTTCGGATCCACAAGTGGCAGTCCATGGCGCGGGTAACCGGCGCAGAGTCAGTCACCAATTCAGCCAGTCGGTTGTAGTCAGTCGGTACCAGAAGAGCAGCTCCGTTCGCGGGGCCGCGCTCTCTCGCGCCTCGGTTCGCTCAGAAACAGATTTGACCGTTTTTTTTCACATCTCTCTGTCGGAAATCTCGGCGCGGCATCTTGGCTCGCGTTTCGCGATACACGATTATCCGTGCGGTTTGGGGAATCTTCAGAGTGGCTGGTAGCGCGCGAACTTAACAGTAAGTGCGCGGAGTGTTTCGATATTGAGTGCTAGATGAAGACGTTCTTCTCTGGTATATAAGTGATAAAGTGTCGGCCGCGAGGGTTCAAGAGAGATACTCGAACAGGTCCTTGTTGGCGCGAAGCGATATTCCAGAAGAAGCTGCAGAAACCTGATTACGGATGGTTAACGTGAGTATCGTGTTAAGTACATCGAGAGTACGTGCGAGAATGTAGATTTATTAATGCTTATTTTTTTAATCTTCTCACTTGCTCATTTATTAAATTAATTCATATTAAATTAAGGTATGCCTAAGTAAATGTATAAATTTTAATAAGTACAAGCTTTTGTCATTTTTTTATCTTGTTACGCTATTGCATCGTTAACAAATAAAAATGTAGAATTAAAAAGTATATATATATATATATATATATATATATGTGTTATAATTGTACTAATGTATTTCAATTATAAAATACTTACGCGTACATTTTATGTAATCTCTAATATTTTGTTGAAAGTAATTATACATTATTTATATAATGGATTTATAAGATATAATGGATATATAAGAATGGATTTGGTAAATTTTGCTTCAGTTATTTTTTATAAAAATTAATTGTAAGAGAGAGAGAGAGAGAGAGAGAGAGAGAGAGAGAGAGAGAGAGAGAGAGAGAGAGAGAGAGAGAGAGAGAGAGAGAGAGAGAGAGAG
>JANQDE010000001.1:4170731-4195394 GCA_037157785.1 Cephalotes varians | reverse complement strand
GAGAGAGAGAGAGAGAGAGAGAGAGAGAGAGAGAGAGAGAGAAAGAGAGAGACTGATATCCAACACTAACATATACTAATATATGCAGGTATATGCACGGGTACGTGTCAAGTATTCATGCACAACATATTATAGTTTAGCTGATAAAGCTACGAGATTGTCGAAGAGAAGGAGAATATTTTCGAAATACCTTCAAATAAAGAGCTGGGTCCTCATTTATGCCCAGAATTTACCGCACTTTCAGACGCAGCTCTTCTTCGTTTTCCGTGAGCTAAACTAAAGTGCAAGGCATGAGAGAACGTCGCCACGAGATTTATTAATCCGATATACATTAACCATGTATTACTAAATGGAATGCGGCCCTTGTACATGTTGGGTTACGGAACTCGAGGTTTACATTCTCGCGTAGGCGATGCGGTTTTCTTGGTTGATCGTGCCGTCATAGTACTTGCAATAATTATCTCTTTACATTGTGAAAATTTATTGTAGATGCTGGATTCGTAGGATTCATACTGTCTCTTATCATTCACCATAAATGTGAATAATTATGTTTCAACTGTAGGAACGCGTTGAATCTCCAGATCCTGCGTTTATAGTTTTATACTGTGAACTTATCTTAGGCAAGGAAAATATTAATAATTTGATGAGCATTGCTTGATGCGAGAAACGGGAGAAGAAGGAATTGCAATTCGAGGCGAAGAATAAAGCAAAAAGAGATACGATGAACCTGAGGTAAACTCAAGGACATCGAAGGATTCTGACTCGCGCCTCTTTCCTTTCTTCATCGATCTGATGAAAAATGTAAAAAAGTAGTTTTTTTGAACAATTCGAACATTAAATACTTTACGATACTATTTGCGTCAGAATTTCTTAGCGTTACTTTCTTTTTCCAGAAAAAAGTAAACGTAGTTAATTTTAATTTTCTAAATGTCCGTTTAATATAAACAGAATTTTTCTAATAAAAAATAGTTTGACGTGTATGATTAATCATGTTGAGTAATTTTGCATAATAATAATTTGATAATAATGCATCTTATCACATATGATACGCGGAAATTAACATACGATTTATACGAAACATTATAGATAATACTTATATAATACAATAGAATTTTAAATTTATAATTGAAACATTATAAATCAATTTAGATATATCGATAAATCCGTTAACTTGCGGAAATTATTAGTCATCTCGAACCGTCCGAGGAAAGTGTTTCTCGGAGCATGAGGATCGTTCAGGGTCGAAGGAGTCAATTGTAGACTCGAGCGAAGCTCGATTCAGGAATCACGATGAAGAATTTGAGCACGATCGTGAAAAGAGCGGTAACCCCGTCAACAGCATCAGAAAAACGACTAAGTGATCCCTTGCTGAGGAAACTTGACTTGGGCGAGTTCCCGTAAATCAGTATCCATTCGAGATAAAATTAGTGTCAGCTATAAGATACTATGATCCCAAGGTACGTGGATTCGTTTACGAGGGCTGGCGAAATGAAATTAAGCAGCACGCGTTTCGAGAAGAAAACAGTGATTTATGACTACTTGCGAATATCCACGATGGCATTTGCATTACCAACGTAATTTGTTTCTCATAAATAACTGTTTTATCTTTCGCATTTGATTCACTCAACCATTTCAAATGGAAGTTGAAAGTGTACTAAAAAAAGAAACCAGAACTAATTTAGCTTAAGATCGATTTGCGGAAATGTCAAACGGTTTAAGTGAAATTACGAACCTAATGCAAGAATGTTATTAATTTATATTTTACTTTATTAGTAATATTTTCGACAAAATATTCTAATTGTTTCTAATATTCTAATTGTTTCGGGCAAATCAAAATGATAATAAAACTGAAAAATATCTTTTGAATCTTAAATTTAATCCGATTTTATTTAATATGAAAATAAAAACTTAATGAAATCTTATATTCACCTATAATAAGTAAATTATTATATTTTGTAGATTATTTAATTAATTATAAAACTGAATTACAGTACATTAGTATGTCTTCATTTAGATTATTTATTCAAAATTATAAGTTGTAATTTTATGAACATTTTTTAATATATTTATCTTTTAAATCAAAATTGTATTTTAAAATTTTAAAAATCAGTAAAGTTAGATAAATTAATTTATTGCAAAATATCGCATAATATTGAATAATAATTTGCATACGACATTGAATCTGCTTCCTGAAATTAACTGTAAGAAATACTTGAACTTATCGAAGGCTGATATATGGAGATAAGTGGAGAAAAGCCTCATCACACACTATAGTACATCAGACACGGCATATACGAAGATCTGCGGATCATGGCAAGTAGACGCGTGTGGAAAATCAAGAATCGCGTTCCTCGATCGACCAGCCGATAACATAAAGGCGCTTGCACAAATTTCCGCCATTTGTCAAGAGAGTGGGAGCACGAGTGGTTGCTTACGAGTTGTTTGATTATCGTACAAAGAGATCGCAAATAAAAGACTTCGTGTAAAGAATTACGGAATGAACTACTTCAAGCAAGAGGGCTTGAACACGCGTTGTTAACACGAAAGCATACTATAGAGAACGTATAAAACAAAAAATAGTTTGCAAAATCTTTTATCTTTAATCGTTTATAACGAAATTATAGCGCTTTAACAAAATTATAGTTACCTCAATCGTCTCTTTTATAATCAAATTACTTCCCGTTAATCAAAGAAATCATACACGAAGCCATGGATGAAAGTCTAGCAGGTTTCAGGTACTGTGTGCATTATGTGCTTTGTTGTCACGTTACGATCAGGAGTGCTTACAAGTGAATTCACTTTCGATGTCAACGTGTAATTTTGCCATCAGAAACACGCTGACGTTAAACGAAGTGTTATATAAACATTGATGCTAGTCATAACGAAATAACGTGTCATGATGTAATAAATCTATAATACTTTAATATACGTACTTTCTCTGTGAATTTTTTTCAATTATGTAATTACAAATTTAATATATATATGTACGTATACATATTACTGGAAATAAAAAAAGAGTTATTTAGTAATTCTGTAAATTTTATAAGTTTTGATTTTTTAAATATCAATTTTAAATAATAATAATGGCATTCTACTTCAAATTGAAAGGTTGCTGTGATAAAAAAAATCATCATATTAAAACAAGAAAGAGATATTTCATTCAACATTCAACATTCTCTTTTGAATTGGTTTACGCATATTTTATTCAGAAATTTTCTTTTGTTAGATTTTATCAGCAAATTTCTAATTTAAATAATTAATTTTTATGTTATAAGTTTCACTTATAAAGTTCTTCCGCTTCAACAAGATTACTAACGTTCTCGCGTTCACCCGATTTTCTGTATTATTAGGCATTTAAATACGTTAGGTATTTAAGTTTCTAGTTTCGCACCGATTTATTAGGCATTATTAGGCATTTAAATACGTTAGGTATTTAAGTTTCTAGTTTCGCACTTTCTAAGTTTCTAGTTTCGCACCGAGTGAAAATGCTGATTCTTACGCCGCGGAAGTGTCATGCCTCGGAATTCCGGTAGGGAAATCGCGCGTATGAATTGTCGATTATGCAAAACCACTCGCGAGATCGTTTCTTAGGAAGGAAAATCGATCGAAACGATTATCCGAGGTGACGCTAAAGCGAGATATCATTACGCTCGACTTCCAGGTAAGTTGAGACGTTAAAAAATGCCACCGCGCCGGAACAGCGTTTCGAATTGCAGTGAATAATTCTCATAAGAGCAAGAAGATTGAGGAGAGAAAGTGCTTTTGTCGAGAGACAGTGCAACCGACAGGATCCGACAAATTATGCGTAATCAAAATTACCGTCATTTTCGTTTCGTTTTGTACTGGTACCATCATGAGAGCTCGGTTTTATTCGCGGTCGTAAATGTATCTTGAAGTACCACTGTATAAGCAACGATGAAAATTCAACGAAAGATACTCGGAAACTCAAGATAATTTGTCATGCTCAAATAGAAAGTTATTTGTTTTATATTTCATTTCAATTTTTTTTCTTCTACTCTTTCCCTTTTTTGTATATTTGTTATATAAAAAAATTTTTTAAATAAGTTTTAAAAATAGATTTTATATGTACAATAGATTTTATATGTACACATATATATATATATATATATATATATATATATATATATATAAAATCATATACATATACATATATAATTTAAAACACAAGCATATATAAATTTGAGATATAATCTGAATGATTATTCGATATTTACTTTTGAATATTTACCAAGAATAATAAAACTATTCTCAAAAAAAATTTTGGATATCACGAAATTGTACTAATGAGAAATCAATAATAAAATTTTTCTAATTTATAACGGCGGAATATTATTGCTTTATAATTGTGCGATGTAATAGTAAAAGAACTGTTTTGATGAGCTAAGCAACACAGAATTTACGGAGGCGGCATAATTGTGAAGGAAAAAAATGGAGCGAGTAATATAATAGAGTAGAGGAAATTAGGGTCATAGTGCACGAGGTTATGGAAAATGCTCGCTGTTGAGTACCGTTATGCAGCATGCATCTTAGCCTATTCGCTATATCAAGAAAATAACGTTGATAAAGCTAATGAATATTTTTACTAATATTAAAAATAAAGTCATTCTCTTATGCTCAAGATAAGATTCTCTCTAAAATTAGCTGTTTTCGCTTGAATAAAATAATATAAAAAATAATTCTTGATATAAAGATATACTCTTCTAAGATTATATATTTTAACTACTTTTCGTAATATTTAGCGCCGAATATTGTCGACTATTCAAAATTTTATTAATTCTAAATTTTGTTTTTGTAATATGACAATAATTTAACGAAAATTAATTAAAGGACTTTTAATATTAATTATATGCAAATACAACAATATTTTTATATGTTTATATTATTTTTCTACACGAAAAAAATAGATTAATTGCAAGAATCTGTGTGTGGTAGCTAAATGTGTGTGACATACGTATATGTGAACTAAATTTAGCTATCACACATAAATTTTTTGCTATTGCAACTTATAATCTTTTTCTATCATTTTTTGCCAATATCTGTTTTTACAAATCTGTTTTAGACGTAAAAGAAGAATTTTTGAAACTTATTATATATAATAACTAATGTTCTTGATATGTTACAATTTATTTATTTCTATGAATTCAGGTTTCTTGTAAATTGCATTTCGTAAAAAAATTTGCTTTTGCACGCTCGATCAGTTTGCATCAGGTCGACTTTTGGCGATCAAATGATTGGCCTTGTTCCTTTTGTGGCACGAAGTGAACGTATTAGTATTGCCTTTGGAACATGTGATCGACGTAAAATTTTTCCGTTCGAGAGACTCGTCCATCTTCTTAAGTTCTTACGAAGAGTGACGTGTCAAGAATTGCGACAGGAAGAACGCAAAAGCTCTCGTATTTCCGCACGATCATTCGCCACTTTGCAGAGTCACGACGAAGGAGCATGCTTTTTCGCCCTGCGAGCACTCCGCTCGGATGCGCTTGAGTCTCAAGGCCATGTATGCAAGCCTGGCGTGAAAATTCTCTGACCAGTAGAAAGTATACGATTAGTCATCAACGATCGCGCTCGCTTGCGTAGATATATCTATTTGTTTTTAAGCGGCAAATTATTTGTATTCATTGTGTGTATGTTGGATAAATACAAATATATAAATATTTAAGAAACTCTCTTCTCTCTCTCTCTCTTTCTCTTTAAATAAATTGTTTTAGAAAGTTTACGTTCGCTGATTGTTAAGATTTAAAATCAATTTAGTCATTCTGTAAAAAAGTTCTGAAACGTTTTTGATAGTCAAAAAAATTGAATAATGGCCGATAATATAAAAATAAAAGATGTCTCTAGATGTCTTATATTTTTTGAATGGCATCTAGAAGACGTATCCGAAGCCGATGCATTTTACGTGGATTCCCGAGCAACCGCCTTCCACTAAAGTGAACACTTCGAACGATCTACTATACATGTTAGATATATAATAGCTACCATATATTCTCGTACCGGTCGAACTAGTTTCATGCTTGGTTCTCTCTCGCGGCCTTGAGGCGCACGGACCACTATACGGCGTGTCGGTGATCGTCGAAAGCCTTTATGGCTTACCTCACCCGACGTGGACTGCGGATCCACGATGGTACTCCTTGGCCTTCCGCAATTTCAGTCATTATAACCGTACCTCTCGTGCTGCTCTTGGACAGATAAAGTGACTTCGAGCTTGGGATCAAGAGCTATTTTCGAGATTTACGAAATAACAGTGCGCAAAGCAGACCACTTCGGTGAGCACTTCTTTGTGAGAGAGATTCGTGCAAAAATGTTAACTTTGTGTTAACTTTTCTTTGTTTCTTATTCTAGCAATAAAAATGCCGATCTTGACAATCTTGCGAGTAACTTGTAAAGCTTTCTAATATCAATCTTATTACCGGTTTTACAGTTATCTGGTTAAATGACGGTTTTAATCCAATTGCGAGAAGTGAATGTAAAATATTGCGAAAATGTTCGAGCGCATGACACATTTGTTGATTTCCGCAAATAATTTACCGCAGTGCAGGTGCAGCGAAAAACGTAAAACTGTCTCGTGATCGATCTATTACGAAAGGGAGTTCAAACGTATATCTCTTTGTCAAACGACGACAATGCAAACTGGCACGCCTCAACCTAGTATGCCAAGGTAGTTGCACGTGACAAAACAGAATTGCTCATGGTATTATCAGAGGGAGAGAAGCACCGAGAAAGAAATACGGGAAGAAACGCAGTGACTCGGTACTGAATGAGCGTGACAGGAGGACCTTTGGTCCGCACTAATTATCCGCTGCCGTTTTATTACGATCTTAATTGGTGCATCACGTCAGTGGAATTAGCTGGCCTCGGAACAATGCTCGAAACCGGAACACGGCGGCGCCCCGACGAGTAATTGAGTATTTCGCAATCGTGACGCTTTCACGACCACGCGCGCACACCTTCTCCCGCATTATCGCCTACGCGGTGAAAATATATTATCAACGGCCGTTGCAAAATATAATGACGGTGTTACGACTCACTGAGGCGTGGAGGACATCTCCCCCGTTGCAGAAACGATTCAATGACCAATCACTGTGATGGCGACATTTATCCCGCAACAAGAAGAAACGAGGATAGAATAATAGTCAAAGTCTGTTTCGAACTGGCTGATACGAATATATAAAATGATAATACATATTTCATAAAGCGAATTAATCACCTTTTAATAAATATGCATTCGTTTTTTATAAGAAGCAATAAAGTAAAGAATTTGAGAAGAAAGAATTTTGCAAATTAAAATTCAGAAAGAAATATAAACAATAAAATTAATTTAATTTTAAATAAAAAATTTTAAATTAAAAATTATATTATTCATATATTTACAATATTTATTATTTATAAATAAAATAAAATGTTATTTTTGAGATTCTTGTTACTTAAAGACGTAACTTAACTTAAAAAACGTTCCAAGTTAATAATAAAATATAAAAAATGTTTTGTAAATTTATCATATTATATTATATTTACAAAACATTTTGTAAATATACATCATATATTTAAATATTTTTTACGTAATAAGATTTTGAAATATAAGTGGCATTCCACAATAACTTAACAATAAAGGAACAAATATTCTACGTTCGTAAATAAAAAATTTCTTTTTTGCTTCCTTCTTCCTATGTTGATTTATCACATAAGCATGAGGCTTAGTAGAATGAGTATCGAACGTGTTAATAATCATATCGTAACTTGGAAATTCATTAATATTAATGAATTTCCAAGTTATGATGTGTAGCGCGCGAACGATGTTTTGCAGAAGAATATTCCGCTCGAATATCCGGCGTGCCGCCGCATCGGTAGACTATTTTTTAATTTCACATTGGCGTTAACGCTATATCATTAAAGCCCATTAGACAAGCCAGCATCATCGCTAAGCTTGGTATAAACCGTCGATATAAACTGCCAATTCATCATCAACTGAAAAACTGCATAAAGTCACGTGTTACGGACGCGGCAAGTATGGCTAATCGCCGTAATTTATTCCGAAAGCCTTCACTCGTGAAGAAGTGTCAACGACTTTTATTTCCTGCTAAATACCACGTAAAAAAAAAAGAAGTCATTTGGCGGTGAAACTCGAAGAGAGAGAGTGTTGACCTGGATACAATGTGTTCGATGAGCTTGAAATCTTTATCGACGCATATATCGAGGTCACAAACGCGTCGATTAGCAAATATGCGAATAGGTAGTCTGCGAAAGTGATTTGCTGTTCTTGCTCGGCTGACAAGATATTATTATAAGATTTTTAGGAACAGTGAGCATCTACCTTATGAAAGGCAACATTTTGCGAGTCGTTGAGAGCACTATCGAGGGATCTATGGAGGTCAACGAGTGGTACGATCGTGGCATAGAAAATATATGCAAAAAAATTTTAAACGTTTTCCCGAAAAGTGTCAAACTAGTATTTGCGGCGAAATATTTTCTAGAAGTGCTATAATTAATATTCTTTGAGGTTTCATGTTTAATATTCTTTGAGAGAATTATCTCAAAGGAATACGTGAGAAAGTTTTTAATATTCTTTAAATATTAAATATGAAGATTTATAAGATATTGTGTATATCTAATATCATCCTCCCCGCCCCATGGATTTACGTTTCTTATTTAGCGAGTCAGTTTCTTTTCAAATATATTGTTGTCAGTATTATTTTGCATGAGAATGTTTAGGAAGTTGATTGTACTCTCATGCAATTTAAACATTTGCTAATGCTTATTATTAATTGTCGCAAGACCGCACTGCGGTATTTCGGAATTTTTTCTTTTGCTCTGTAGGATGTGTCTTAATTATAAGATGAGAATGAGAGAAGAATGAGGATACGATACGCGGTTAAAAATACTGTTAAATTCTCACCCTCTATTAGTAACGAGCCATTAATATTAATTAGATCGCGTAATCTTTTTATTTAATTTAACTAGGAAGTTCTCTGTCGAAAGGATACCAAGTTTTTGTCTTTGTACGCACTTATAAACAGTTAAAATTATTTTAAAAAAAATTCCAAACAGTTGTAATTAGGGAATAGCTATCATGTGTATGCGTGTGTGATTTTTGTTTTGATCAATATAATTAAAGATAAACATTGAGATACATTACAATTATAATCTTGTCTCTATATAAAATTTAAATATTAAATAGCATTTTTTACATTGTTAATTAAAAGATGATTTGAATAATTTTTAATAATATAATAAATATTTAATTGTTTAAATTAATAATGACGTTAAGTTCTAATTTCATTAAAAATTATTATTCTGTTTATGCTATTTTTCAGGACGTAATGAGCGAGTACGAACGAATCAAGCGTTCGTGCTTGAAACGAGGTGAGCTCTGGGAGGATCCAGAATTTCCAGCTACACAAGCATCAGTTTTTTATCACCAGACACCGCCGTTCCAATTTCAATGGAAAAGGCCGAAGGTATCTTTTTCTTTTTAATTAACATAAACTTATTTTTTAGTATTTTAGTATTTTTTTAATTTACATGAAGTTATTTCTTAATAAGGTTTTTTAATTGATTAAATGTATAAAATTATATAATTACTTATGCATACAATTTAATATACATATAAATTTTTTATTAACATCCATTTTATAAAAATTAAAATTTAGGTATAAATTAACTTTGATATCTATATGTGTTCAAAGTTTTTTCTATCAGTTAAAACTAGGTCAAGAATGACACATCTTTTTTGTAATCAGAGTATGAACATTAGAAGATTTAGTCCTTTGTTAGTTGATGCAACGAAGTTGTTTCTTTAGGAGCAATTTGGAACTCTAAATTAGCTTCTTTAGTTCGCTCCAATTCCTAAAGAACGGAAAGACGTGCAACATGGAACTTAGGAACCGTAACGGAAACAGTTTGCAACCTTGACACGTAGTTCTGTCGCCTGCGTGCTTATAATCGTGGAACAGCATGTCTTTTAGTCAGAGCAAAACTAACGGAACCATTCATTCTACTACTAGATCTTGATATATTCACAATTATATTACTGCACTTTTTTTATAAATAATAATATTATATTTTTTATAAATCTAATATATTTAAGATAACTGAAATACTATATTGTTCTCTTGATTATTTTTTTATAATTATCTGTATATATGAAAATTTGTTAATAATAAATTTATAAAAATTCATTAATAAAGATATTTGATCTTTTGGTTAATTTGCGTTAAGCATTGGGATAAATTCAGAATTCTGATTTCAAACTCTTATAATCTCATTTCTAATGTATGAATAGAATGAGATCTTTCGAAGTTTACAGTTCGAAATAGTCGTGATTCTAGAATATTGAAAGAATCAATTGGCGGGATCAACGATCCTGCGGCATTAGTTACGTAACTTGCACGATGAGATGAGAAATGAGCGAATAGCATGTGAAGTCGTCGACGCGTAACCGGGGTCTTTTCTGCTTACCAAACAAAACATTGCGTGGCCGTGCACCGTCGCGTCGAATATAATGATCGCAATAAAAGTCACTGACAGCTACACATTCCTATGACAAGGTCAACAATTGCGTGGAGAACGTGTGTATAGTGCACGCCGCGCTTATTAACAGTCACCGAAAGATCGCCCTCGCGGATTGCGATTCCCGTCACGATCGTGCCCTCGGCCGGAAATACGCGCCGAAAGAGGATGGTATTACGCCAACACGGGATGCAACAGTTGGAGAACAGTTATTTAATATGGCCCCGATTATTGTGATACGGTGCTTCGCATAGTATCTAGCATTTCTTCATTTGGCACAAGGTAACATAATCGAGGCGTGTACGTGATTATTTTAATGAATAATTATTTCTTTGGGCTGTATAATTGTGATATACACTCTAGCGAAATTAACAGAATGTAAATGCTTTACAAAAATATTTTACAAAATGTATTATAAAAATTATATTGGCAAATTATAGTGTGGACCAAGCAATGTCCTGTTAATAGTGAGCTTATAAATAAAAAATCATCAAGGATATAAGTGCCACTTTATAAAGCAGATTCTTTTTTTACTTTTTAGTTTAATGAGTTTAATTTAATAGCTTATATATATTGTATTTGTATTTATTTTACATGTTTGTTACGTGCTTGATAGAAACATATGTTAAATTTTAATGTATGTTAAATTTTATAATGCTCAATCGTTACAGTATTATTTACAGTATTTCTATTTTTACTTAGTAACAGTATTAGTAATTACAGTATTTTTATTTAATATTTTTTTATGTTATTTAAAACTTTATGCATACTTAATCAGTACTTTTAAAATATAATTGCCTGGATTCTTACTAAATGAATGAAGTTGTTTTAAATAAATACAATTCTTTTTTAATGAGAATCTGTTAATGTATGAATGTTAAAAGCTATGTTGTAATGATTGTGACAATGAAAATGTGAATTTTAAATGATACTCAGAATCGATTAATTAATCATAATGTAATAAATTGTAAAGCGAAATATCTTATTTACTTTGAAGTAATTTTGCCGGAAACGGCAAATCGCGTTAATTCATCTCGAAATAACAGCGTGAATCATGAACACATCAATAGAAAAATATGCAACGAGAATCACTATTCTTCGAAATCAGCATAATATAGAACCTGTTTCACATTGCGCTGCTCTATTATGCCGGGTAAATAGAAGTGTGCAACGGAATTTTTATACAATGAGGAGTTTTGCGGTCTAATAAGTTTAGTAATACATAATATAATATACGTAATGTAATATAATTTCATATAATTAACATTAAAATTACATTGGATTTTAATTCTATAATTTTAAAATTATAATATTTATAATAATTTTTTACATAAATATGTGCATACGTGTATACACTTAACCTTTGTTATTACGTGTATTATTTCAACGTTTTATTTTTACTGATGTTTTGTATCTCTAATTTTTCTTTATGTTATCTAAATAATTTATATAATTTATTAATTACTTAAAATTTTTTCATAATTATTAGCGTCAACAAAGCAAAAAGAGAAGAAAGATAATTTCTTTTGTTACAGGAATTATGCAATCGGCCTATTTTCGTCAGCGATGCGCCGGCTCAGTTCGACGTTATTCCTGGAAAGATGGGTGAGTGTGTATAATTTTCTTTTTAAAAGATAATTGTACTCTACTCACATGAATTTGTACGGAGAATTTGATGGGAAAAATGTAGAAGAGTAAACTGTAGAAGAATATATTCTAAAGGCGGAATAAAACGTGTATAAAGGAAGGCATCAGCATATGATAGAACTGATCGTTCCGCTTTTGTCCTTTTCTTTTTATCCTGACAATACGGAATTTCTTCGATAGACATAATGATATGTTCTTATACGTGTTTGAAAACCTTGGTTTCTAGCTAACTTCTTTTCTTTTTGCGTGATGAAAGGTTACGTGAGTTCACTAAGTCTGTAATAAAATACTAAATCCTCACATCTATCCGTTACTTAAACTTCGGCAGAATATCATTATAATTATAATTATTTATATAATTAAAAAACCATTTAATAATATATTAATTAATCAAGAAAAAAGTTATTCGAGAAATTTGTAGTTTTTGTTTAATTTATTTGATTGTAAAATGATGCAGGTTTTGTTTCTTTAAAGATATGCAACTAACTTGAAAGATAATTTTTTTTGTAATTAAGCGATATATATTGAAAGAAACTTAAATGTTCTTCTTTGTTAATCTTAGATGTTATAAGTGTAAATTTTGTAACTAGAAAAGCAAGAGCTGAGTCTCAATTGCAGTGACATAAAAACATTGGTATTCCTATGTTGCATATCAGATGTACGTATAATTCATGTAAGTAATATCAATTGAGTAATTAAGAAAGTGGTAATATACTCGACGTCACTTCTTAAACCAAAGAATATTACATTTTAATTAAGTATGACTTAATGTCTGATAATATCTGTAATTAAATGATCTAGGATGACATTAACAGTATAATTGTAGTCAAAACTTACGCTTGTAATTTAATAGATGTAATATTTGATATATATATATATTCAGAACACGGTATATATTAATTAAATTAGAAAGTTGTGCCAAATACTTGTACGTGCAACTTACTTAAGAATTTATTCCGCTAATTATTAAATCATGAAGATAGTACACTTGTTAAATGTTACGTATCACATCAAACATTGAAATTATTTTCTCGCGATATATTTAAACGCTGCGACATCAGCAAATAAGATGGTAAACAAATTCGTTAATAATGTTAGTGATTTAGCATTAGATAAACTTTGAAGTTCTCGACTTCCGCTGAGAAAACAGGAAATCGAACTGAAGAGAGGAAATCAAACCAGTTTTCATTGCTACTAGTACAGATTGACAGATAATAATCATGACACTTTTTTAACATAATTATTATAATTAAATTTCACATTCTTGAGAAGGAAATTCTGTTTTTAATTTTTCTTTGGATAATGAAGGTATAAATTAGTCTAAGTGCTTAAGTGCATTAAATTATAATCACGATTTACGTCTTTTATTTTAAATTATATTTAATCTCAAATATAAAAATGTATATAAAATGCAATTTATTTGTTTTATTTATTTAATTACGATTATATGATCTACTTTTACTGAAATAAATTTTAAGTTTTTTATCAGTTTAAGTTTGTGCAGTGAGATGCATAATACCTGTTACTTATTATAATACGTTGCAACAATAATTTTGCTTTCTTCGGATTTCACCCTGTCTGCAAATGCTCATAACTACAATCGATTCAGAAAATTAAAACGGAATACGATTTTACTTCGTATGCGAGCTAATGCACGGAAGGTTCTGCGATGTAATTTCTTCTTCGACTCGAATATAATTCACGAGTGTTGCACTGAGCCGCCGGAAGTCGAGCGCCCTCGAGTAAGCCATACGGGCGCATTCTTGAAGATATAACTGCGTTCACTGTAGCGCGCGCGAGACGTGTCCCGTTAACGTGTACCCAACAACACGCACAGTCAAGCAAGATGACGACATGTAATAATTTGTACCGACCTACATAGCAGCACAAAATTCGGCGATCTACCTTCGCAATCCGGTGTGTCGACATGTCTGTCTTTCGATTGTAATAAACCTTGATCGAAGTAGAGAGTTATTTTGAGCATATGTCTTGAGTTAAACATAATATATGAAGAATGAAGAATTAAAAGAAGAATAGAAGAATGAATTAAAGGAAAAACAGAAAAAATGAAAAATAGTTATATAATAAAGAAGTTGTATAATAAAATTATTATTTTGCTTAATGAGAAAAATAGTATATTTCAAAGAATAATTAAAAAAATATATAAATCAGAAAATAAAATAAATAATTAAAATAATAATGAATGAAAATAAGAGAAAGTGATTATCTTGCATTATTACTTAAAAAACTATAAAATTAAATTATCAATTACGTTTTTTTAATGCTCTTCTGGAGGCTGATCAGACGTAACATGATAATTATTATCGAAAGTGAGCAATGTAAATCCGTAAGCAATTTGTTCTTATTTTCCTCTCTTTCCTTCCGTCGAATGACAAAAAGCTGGTAAAAGCGTACGTTCGATCAACGATTAGACCTTCGAAAACGAAAGTAAAGTGAGTGAATGTTGCGAGATAGAGCATAGTGTCGCTCTTGGATTCTAGATAATTTTCACGACATTCGACGAACATTACCGATTTCATTTTTTTCATCATTTTTAATAATTAAAAAAAATGAATTTATTAATCATGCAATTTGCAATTTTTAAAGAATGTTAAACATTACGATAAATCAAATTCCACCTTTATTTAAATAATATTAAACAACTACTTTAAAATAAAATGAAAAAGAATTATTGAAATGGTTAAATTATATTATATTAATAATTTTGTTAACTTTCAGAATCTTTCTTAATTAACGCGTATTTTGTTCTCAGATTCTTACATAAATCATTCTTTTTGGCAAGATGTTAAAATGATCAAACAAAGATGAAATAATGAAAAAGCAATTGCAAAAAATTTACTGGAGACATGCTCAGATCATTTCTTGTTAAAACAAAATTTTTTTATTTTATGGAACATTTAAATTTTACAAACAGGACATTTTGTAACATATTATCGTTTTATTGCTAGGTGACAAGTGGCTGGTGTCATGTCTGGGAGTGCTGCACCTTAGTAAAGGTCTATTCTACAGGGTGGTACCAGCCGACCAGGGTTTCGGCAGCGGTGGAGAACCACCGGGCTCGCCGACCGCAGAATACGCCGGGGTGTTCAGGTTTCGATTGTGGTGGTGTGGCGCGTGGGTGGAGGTTCTCGTCGACGACAGATTACCAGCGGTTCACGGAAGACTGGCCTTCGTGCAAAGTCGCCATAGCGATCAGTTCTGGCCGGCGCTGCTGGAGAAAGCGTACGCCAAGTAAGTTTTCTTCGGTTATTTTTTACGTTAAATCTTCACGGGCAAATGAATCCACGGACAGATAAACCAGAAAGATCTCTACAAGAAATATAATGCTCTCTTGACCCAGATAAAACAGATAACTAAGAGAGTTATTTATTGATGAGTTAAGTGATTATGTGACTTTGATCTTGATTTTTCTTATAATGTTTTCCGGATTAATACAGAAATTGTATTTTTTACTTGAATATTTTATTTTGTAAAAAAAAGAGAGATTCCCTTAAGTTATTTTTATTGGTAAAACTGTTCTATTATAACCAACAGCAAATTTTTTAGATGGATTATAACGAAATATAGAAACACAATATATGACAAAATATAAAATAATGAAATACAATATATTTGTAAAGCAAATAATTTTTAAAGGATAAAAGAACTTGATGACAAAAGTGAATTTAGATTTTTATTAATACATGAAAAATTTTTAATCTGTCTAATTTGACCAACAAGCACTTTTATTCGTAATCTTTGCATAAGATTATAGAAGTAAAGACATTGTGTTCGTTACAACGAAGGTAGTTTTCGAGCCAGTTTGAGACAAACTGCCGTGGGCGGCGTAGGCGTTCACCAGGTGGCTATTCAAGGTGAACTCGCGCGCAAAGATCAACCTTAGTACGTTCGACGAACTTCGATCACCACCGCGGATGTAATGAGTGCGACCGCGCTCTGAGATTCTAAATTTGGCCAACCTTAACACGTTGGATGGAACCTTATAAGGAAATGAACTGATAACAATTATAATATTTTTTCAAAATAATAAGGTTTACCTTTTAATAATAAAAAATAATAAYCTTTACGTCGCAATTATTATTTCTGTAAAATTGTTAATAATGTTAATCATGTAGAATTAAATAAATTAAAAATAGTTTCCAAGAAACATAGTTCGGAACAGAATCAAATAAATGGAGATTAAAATTTTTCATTGCACGGATTGAATATATCTGTATAATATTTTGTTCGAAATAATTTTACACTGAAGGAACAGGATTTTGCGTGCATCAAGTTTATAATTAATGCACAGTGTATTACGGCACGAATATGTTGAGGCTCTGCTCGTCGTGTATTTTGATAAGCAGAGCGAAAAGTGATCCGTTGAGATCCATGACGCGAGTAATCGAGACGCGCGATCTCTCGCCACGAGATAGAAGATGAGTTTACGCGGACGGACGGACGACGATGACCGGTTCTGTCGGAGGTCCTTGCTCCTCTTCTTAATCTTCCTCTGATGACCGTACCTCCTCTCTACTATTTCCTTTCCCTCGTTATCCCCGCCATGCACGTCTTTTTTCTTCCTTTCGTTCTCTCTTTTTCTTCTCGATTTCTTGCGCCATTATGAGTGTAAACCCTCTTGGCGTTGCTCTCGAAACTGCTTGCAAGGTGATGGCATCGAAAAGAAAGATGACCTCGTCCCTCTCCAGACAAAAGGGATTTGAGAAAATAAACGACGATCGAGAAACGATTGTTTAGCGATCCTTGCGTAAAGTTCACGTCGAAATTTTGTTTCGCGTGTATTCCTTCATTACATATATTTACTTATCTATTATTTTAAGACAATAGAGAGAAAATTACCTATTTCGACGAAATGAAGAATGATAATTTTCTCGTCCCCACAGTGGGAATGAACTATGTTAAGCATATTACGTAATTTATGCTGCAAAAATAATATTCTTGCTTTGTCATTTACGTACACATATGTATAATATTATATGGATATTATTTTTGTTACTATTAAATTTTCTACTTAATGTTTAATTAAATTTTAAAATGATATAAAATATTGATTATAATATTTATTTAAAATTACAAAAAATAATATTGAATCAAATTATATGACGAATTATATGATGAATTATTCTACAGGGATTGAAGAATCTAAACATTTAAAAAATTCTTTTAAATTTTATATTTTTTAGATTTAAATTATATTAAAAGTTTATACATATCGCTGCTAAATATTAGTTTTTAAGAAGTTGTTAAGAAATCCTGAATAAGACTCAGTAATTGCAAGGTTTTCACACTGTTCAACTATCACTGTTTATTTAAATAATGATAAGTTTCATGAAGATGTGCATCCGTTACACTCGAAGAGACTCACGTACATAGATGCTTAAATAAAAAAAAGACTTGATTTTTCTTATGCTAAGGATGCATTATTTGCCTAAATAATATTAATCCGCATGAATCTCGACGTCTAACAAAACATCACGCTAGCAAACAATGATATGTTTCCAGTTAACAACCGTGAACGCACACTTTGCTATAATTTCATCATCAAATGCACCACTTTTACGTCACAATACACGTGCGTAATGAGAGAGCGTGGCTGCGCCTTGGCTCACTTGGTGAAAGCAGAACAGGATGATGACGGGTTTCAAGCGGGAAAAATTGCGTTATCTTTTTAAAAGGTTTGTACGCGGTAACGCATGTTGCAACTGTACAAACTCTTTTTGTTTAAAATTATTTTTGGTCATCATAATACGATCATTATTATTTTATATAAAATTTTCATAGAATTTAAAAGTTTATCATTATAATATTTACATTTTTTTAATTAAACACACGCAATAATAGCAATACAGTTTCAATCTTACAGTTTCAATTTTTTCAATCTTATTAAGATGATCTTACAATAAGAATATTATAAATTCCATTTCGTATTGTTAGTATGTTCACGTTAGTATGATTCAAGTCTAATTTTTAAGTTACATGTAACATGAATCAAACCATGATATGTATCTCATTTTTACATGGACGTATTATTGTCCATGAAACATTAGCTGCCGCGTCAAGGTCGTGGCTCGTTAATAATTGATCGCACGTTGCAGATTCTCGGCGACTTCCGCCCATCAGCGTTGAAATACATAGTGCAGTTAATTGATGCTGCAATTTTGATTTAAAACGCAATTCGAGGCTGCTAAAACGACTTCACTCGCGGAAATATAATTTTCTATTGCAAATGTCGATCGTTTACGATTACGGTAATGATTGCGCGATGGAAATATTATAAGTGACCCCGCACAAGTGTTGTAATGCTTGCATGTTGCAAGTTATACACGCGTAATAAGTTTAGCGCGATAATGTTTATGATTCCGTGTATGTGTCAGGAAATACCGCATCACGCATACGCCTGGTAGTTTTCACGGTAAAAAATTGTACAACGTAATTTCAGTCATTACAGTATGGAATAATCGTGCGATGCATTATGCAAGCGATTAGTCGAATAATTCAGTCGTAATGTAATCCCTACTTTGTGTCTCATAACTGTACGTGTTAAACCGAGAAGATTGCATTAACTGCCAAATTATCAATAGCATATACATTTCAATATATTTGCAAGTTGCGTTGATTTTTTGCGAAATTCTCTGTGAACGTTGCAAGATCGCTATGTATCGGTTATATTTATCCTACTGTATGTTTAGCTTTGTTAGCGCAAAGCAAATATGGATTGCTTGATTAATATCATAGCATTGAGCATCGAGACTTGTTCAATTTACAGATGTATCATCGACACACTTTCGCATCAACGCCATATATTTCCACATGAAATCGCGATATGTCGACGATGAATTAATCCTGCAATAGTGTCACGTCGTGTACGTGAGCTAGTAAATATCTCAACGATGGCACACATCCACGCCAGTATCAATCGGAGAATCACGAAGAATGAGAGAAAGAGACTCGTTCGCCGACCTTTCCTCTTTCACCGCGACCCTGCTGTAAATCTGACCGATCCAGAACGATCGGTCAACTTTACTAGTGGTATTTTCTGACTCGGCAGCATTTTCTGACATACACTATAAACATACATTATCACGCTAAACTTTTAAACTAGTAGCATTGAGAATCGGTTAGAAAGCACGTGCGCTTCTTCGCGTATCGCCAATATCGCGCAAGAAAAATATGCGCAACATGCCTCTCCGTCGATTTCCATTAGAAAACATCGATTGGCTCCTCTCGGATCTTGCTCGATCGGACAGACCCCTATCATTGTTCGTATATTTAATTCGTTTTGTAGAAAGTCGTGTTGGAAAATGTCATAAATTGCACAAACACGCCCGTGGAACGGAAATTGAGTAAATTAAAATTTCGAAAAGTGAAGAGAGTATTAATTTCATAAATTATACAATAAAAATATAATAATAAATGTGTTATAAAATAACTTTTAAAAATATAATATACATATATCACTTATTTATTGTATAGTTTATTTTTACGTAATATCTTACAATTTTCATTATTATATATTTTATTTGTATTAATATTAAATTTTTATTACTAAATTATTATATTTGCTATATATTGATTAATCTATGTAAATTTACAAAAAAATGTATTTTTAAGTTTCTAATTTATAACATATTAAAAACATGTATAAGATGTGTATTTTCATAGTTTTAAACAAAATATTCTACAATTGAAATAATCCTGATTTCGTACACAAGAATTATTTTTTCTGCGTAAAAATGGATGTATTAACGATTATCAAATTTTGTTGAGAATAAACTTCTTAAAAATTTTGAATTTGTCCTTCTTATATAGAGTCACTTTTTTATAAAACTACTTATACTTCTGAAAAATGTATTCATGTAAAAAGTGTAATTTATATTTACTATTTTAGTATTCTAAATGCGATATGTAACAGTGGATTTCCGCGACAGTTTTCAACACGTGTTTTCTCCATTTTAACTCCGGATCGAAAACATTCAACTTGAAAAGAAATCAGGCAGCGCCGAGATATTTTGTCGGCTCGATCGTATGCGGACGTGACTCGCGTGCACGCGGCACGCACACGCTTGGCGCGAGAGTGTGTCTGGTGAGGGTACACAGGGCCTCGATACTTTCACTTGGCAAGTAGTCGGTATCGCTGGTTGCCAGCAATGGATCGGAGGTCAGTGCACTGGTGACCACAGTCCACGCTCGTATCTGCGAGCGCAAAACGGCCGCGAAAGCATGCCGATAATCCCTTGATGGATGCTTGCCAGTGCGGACAGCCGCAAGTTGATCTTGCTCCGTTCGGCTCATCGGTATCACTAAGATCTCGCTATTCGCATGTTCGTAAGATTATGCGAGTCATCGTGCATGCTAAGCGGTTGAGTTACTTCTCGATCTTCGCTTTCTATATACGCAAGAAAGATATACCAAACGCTTACGTAAGAGAAAATAGAGCGAGATCTGACAGACCAAATCGCGTGACGCTCATATGAAAAGTTGTTAATTAAGAAACGAAACGCAAGTAAAGAACACTGTCGATGTTGTAAGGCGTGCAATAGAATTTATTAGCGATAGCAGCAGACCGGAAATAAGAGAGTGATAATGGCCGGTTAGTGAATATTTCGCTATTATTTATTTTTTACAAGTAGATGCCGGAATGTAATGGATTTCTGATGCCTGTTTCTCATTTATGCATATATGCATATTAATAATTTGCTATTATGTTTTTATATTAATTTAATATTATTTTTCAATACAATTATTGCGGAACACTTCAACTCATTTTTTGTATTATATATTCTGACATGATAATAAATGTATAAATATTATGATCTTCCAAATTTTTCATAGCATTATTTTAATTCAAATAATATAATTTTTGTATAAAATTGTCGATTTGCTTGAAATCGAAATTTAATCATAGAGAGAATTAAAAAAAAGATGAATAAAATAAAAAATATAAATTGTTAAACAAGTATAATAAATTGAGCCTATTGGATCATCCTCTAGACTCTCCGCTGTACAGTTTTCTGAAAGAAAAGTAAATTTATGATTATACATCATCATCATCATCATCATTATCTAGTCATGTAATGATCTCAAGGATGCTACTGCGAGTAGGATGTAATGAGTACGTAGTAACAGTGAAGGCGATTGACAATGATGACGTAGATGATTGGTAATAGAGCGAGGCAACGTGACAATGACGTTGCATATATACGTGCGACTGCATCGCTCCGTTAGACAAACGCGGAACGGAAGTACATCAACAGGCAAACTTGCTGTTAACCGCGTTGAGTCACAAAATGACAAAGATAGAATTACATAGTTATTGCGGTTGTACCTTCGGTCGAAAGTGCGGCGACCCTTTTAACTCTTGTTCTTCTGCATGTTATCAACAATCTATCAAAGTTAAAGTTTATTATTAATTTATTTTACTATTATTAAATATATATTTCATAAAAATTTGTTGTGCATAATATTTATAGAAAGATTAAGTAACATCATCATTATATCATTATTATGCTGTATCTTTCAATTAATTTTTTTAATTATTAAAAATTATATTTAATATTTTTAATTTATTCCAATGAAAGAATACATTTGACTTTGATTAACACAATAAAATTGTTTACTCTGAATTATCAAATGTGTTGATTAATTACATGGATAATAAATTTTGCGTATTATGGTCTTACGGGAAAAGGTAAGATAGAGCGAAATGGGAAGGAGATAAAAAGAAGCGCGAGTTGACTGCAAGACCGATCCATTTGCACGCTCGGAATATTTTTCTCTGGGTGTTACGTATGTTTTCCTTGAGAAAATACCCAGGTAACACCCGTGATCGTGCGTGTGAATGGTTACGGTTTTTAGATTGACTTGAACACACACAAACCACAAGCGCATAACAAAGAAAAGGCGTTTGAAACGAAGCGAACTGTGTGAGCCCCGTTATCTCCGGAATGTTAATTCCCGCAGGAACGGCACATGTAAGGAAGATAATATCGTTTACACATACACATATACTCCCTTGATCTTACTCCAAGTTCCGACAGGTTTGCCGAGCATCTTCGTGACCTTCTTCTACTTCTCTCTATCACCATCCTTTCCTTTGCTCGCGCGTCGCATAGGTCAGGAATGGTCCCGCAATAAAATATCAATTATATTTTCCATCGGATTTAATATTGAAACCATTATCACGGGATTGTAGTCATGGGTTAATGAAATTATGTTTCCTCTTCGAGTTCCACGTAGAAATTCATCCCAACGATTCTTACGCTTTGATTTTATCATAGCTGTATACCAATATTTATTTTTAAAGATATTTTCATGAGATTTATTTATTAAAAAAAGAAATAATGTTCAATATGTAAATACTGTATTAAAATATAATTTATAGTTATATGTGCGAAATCATATATTTATAGTAATTAAAATTATTAGATTTATTATTATTATTTTATTATTAAATCTTATTTCAAGTTTACTATAAATATGGAGAATAATTACAAAAATATTTAATAAGAATTTTCCTTATATTTGAATATGCATCATATTTCTTGAACACGAATGCCATTAATTATGATGAGATATTACACTTGAGACATCAAATTAATCAAATTAATAATGTTCACTTGCTTATAGTAGTGACATGAAAATATTAAGAATTTCCTTATACGTAAAAACAAACATTCAACTAATAATTCTGTAATGTTTCTAGTCGAAAGTCTGTAATTGCGATATTACCGTATTTAAACATCAATTCTTCTCGGATTGATTCGATGAAAGCAATTCTCGCGTAGTTTGTAATAGTACAGTATAATGTAGTGTCAGTGTTGGAAGGTCGTAAGAGGAAAAAATCCGGCTTTCCCTCATCCGGTAGAGTATCCAGCGATTCAGAAAGTCTATATCACGTTTTCTTTATGGTATCAACAAATATAATAGTATGAGAAATCACCGATCGATCTTTGCTGTCTTGATAAACTCACGGCTGACGAATGATGGCAATCTTATTATGATTAATGCACGTAATTTATTACTTCAAGATTGAAAATTATTTTTTCTGAGTATTTACTTGTATACTTCATTCATTTCGGTCATTTATTATTTCCACATCTTAGGTGGTCTGAGTATAATAGCACGAAGATGAAGAATTAAGCATAGATTAAGTCTGTGAAATTTTGATATCGGATTATTATCAAATAAATATTATGTTTCATTATTTATTACATAATATTTTTATATATAAAGTTTATTAAATAATATTTATGTAATATGTATTGAATTATTTACACAAATTTATAGAAAGTTTGATGCTTTTTAGATTATTAACATTTTTATTCGTTATTGTAAAGATAACGTTAGAATTGCTCTAAATAAGAAACATTGTCTTATGTTGTTATATAAAATAATTTGAATGCCATTTTCAGACTTCACGGTTCTTATGAGGCACTTAAATATGGTACTTTATTGGATGGTTTGTCTGATCTCACGGGTGGCATTACCGAAAGCATCGCGATTCGTCAGGATCCCACAGCTTGTGGACGAGCACTGTCAAAACTTTTGGACATGACGTCTCTTATTACTTGTACAGTAAATAATAATCAACAGCAACAGGTACATAATGTTTCAAAGAGATGCAATTCAAATTTTTTCAAATATTTTACTCATACGTATATTTTTTATCTTAGATACGTGCCAGCACAGAAAAACTCGCTAATGGAATACAAATGGGAATCAATTACAGATTATATGCGATTGAAAGGGTCAGTATATTATTACTGCATTCGGCATTTTTATATAAATTATAAGAACATCAAAAGAAATAAAAGAAAAATATTTGAAAGAATGATATTGATTTCGATGTATGTTGTAGGTGGAAACTTTTGGAGGGGAAGCGGTGCAATTAGTAAAGTTAAGGAATCCACTTGGGCCTGGTGGAGAATATATCGGTGCCTGGGCAAGAGGTGGGCTTGAATGGGAAGAAGTGCCAGTGATAGAGAGGGAACGGTTAGCTGTAAAAAATATGGCCGAAGGAGAATTTTGGTAAGTCAAAACACAAAAAATTTATACATCGTAAACAATAATCGGAAAATTTATTAAATTATGGTCAAAATAAAATATTGTGTTATTGTGTAATATATATTGTTATTTATTCACTGAGTATAAAAATTGGAAAAACTACGGACTAGATATCACTGAGTTCCCGCAATTATTATAATATGTGTAAAATAGACTTCCAAACTTTGGAAATCCAACTACGTGTATTGTATACGAATTGCAGGATATCATATTCAGATTTCGTTAAAACGTTTACTCACCTGGAAGTTGTGCATCTGGATGCTGAAACTTCGAGAGATGAACCGTCGTTACACAGTAAACACACTTGGCAAATGAAATTGTATCAAGGCAGCTGGAGGAGAGGCGTCACTGCAGGAGGATGTCGAAATAATCAAGGTTTGGTCACTCACTTATTTTTTCACGAGAGAG
>JANQDE010000001.1:4080353-4170611 GCA_037157785.1 Cephalotes varians | reverse complement strand
AGAGAGAGAGAGAGAGAGAGAGAGAGAGAGAGAGAGAGAGAGAGAGAGAGAGAGAGTCTGCATATCGTCCTCACATTATTGAAATTACAATTATATCAAATATATAATAGAAAGCGATTGTAAACAGTTGATTCGATATTTAGTCTATTTTATATTATTTAAGAAAGTTGTATAAATAATTAGCTAACAAATATGTTTTTTCCTTTATACAGAAACCTTTCATATAAATCCACAGTTACATCTTATTCTAAGTGAGATGGAGGAAGTGATTGTTTCATTGAATCAACATTCAATTATGGAGCCGAAAGTAAGAAGCTTTTCCAGAATATCGCGTATTCAACGTGTCTCTTGTCAAATTGGCTTATCAAATTTTCGCTCTGTCTACAGGTGATTGGTTTTACAGCGTACACGCTGCCGAAGAACAGTACCGAATCGATAAACAAACAGTTTTTCAAGAAGAACAAGTCCTTAGTTAATTCTCAATACACGAATAGTCGACAGGTGAGCCACAGGTGTCAGCTCGAGCAGGGTGGTTACCTGCTGGTACCTACGACCTTCGAGCCAACTCAAGAAACGAGTTTCACATTACGGGTCTACAGCAGTAAGCCTCTAAAACTCAAGTAAGTATATGTATTTGTCGATGTTATATAGGCTTGTACGAGGCGGCACAAAGGATCGTATGGCCGCCTCAGTGCATTTAATGTGCAGCATACATTAACTCATGAGGACATGTTATATACGCGCCTTCAACTATACAGTTTTAAATCTTTTTTCAGCATATTTCAAAGAATACACCAAGTAATTGCCTCTCCTGAGCACACATTTTTAAATTAAACAATAAATTAAATATTTTTTTAGTAAAATAATTTGCTGTTTTTGTTTATTCTTGAATCTTTTCTTCTTTTTGTGCGTATATATGTAATTAATATATAATATATTACTTTATTATTAAAATTGCTTTATTTAAAATTTAAAATACATAAAATTTTATGCTTTTGTATCATTGCAAGTCAATATTCCCGTTTTGTATTCTATTACAGAACAAAAAAGTGAATGGTAAGATTTCATTTTTTTACACACATAGTATTTGTCAATGTTTCAGATTGTTAGACACTCCGCCATCGTTAATGAAATCGGCAATCGTTAAAGCACCTCCGCTCGAAGGGAAAGGCTTCTCTCAATACGAAGCTGTATTTTTGCAGCTTGCCGACGAGCACAGAACTGTAAACGCCTTCGAACTGCAGGAGCTTTTAGAAGCCTGTTTACCGAATGGTACGACGTGCTTTTCTTTCGATCGTAAATAAAATATATAGAAAATACCGAAAGTAAAAATGTTGCGCGATTAATTTAAATAAATGTGTTTTCTCTTTAATTTCTAGATTACATCAAAAGTTGTGCCTGCATGGAAGTTTGCCGACAAGTAGTGCTCACTATGGATGTATCCTCTTAATAAAAACTTTATTTTTTTAAATATATTAATTTTTTTTAGTATTTTTTAATCGCTATAAGTATGGAATCTGTCTATAGATTTTTATTTGATAATTGCAAAGTTAGAATATAACTTTGTGTAATTTGCTTAATTAATTAGAAACATCAAGTATTTAATTAGAATTTTAAATAAAATTATTTGTTTATTTTCTCTGTTGGACAATGAAATATATAAACAATAGTTTCCTTACATTTTCTGCGTCCGTAAACAGAGTTCTGGCAGTGGCCGTTTGAAGTTTAATGACTTCAAAGATCTTATGTGCAGTTTAAAGTACTGGCAAGCTGCTTTTAAGAATCACACGAAGGAAAAGACGGGTATACTTAAGGCGGAGAGACTGCGAGATGCTCTATTGGAAGTTGGTACGTAAGAAAAGAATGTAATACAGAGCTGTGGAGTTCTATTTTGTCGTGTAATTAAAGTTTCTATATCTCAGGTTTCCAATTAAATACGGATGTATTATCCATTTTGATTCTTCGATACATGAGGAAAGACGGTACTCTTCGATTCGGCGATTTTGTTTCGGCGATTTTACATTTGAGCGACGCATTTGGTACGTTTATTATGAGACGCTCAGTTAGCTTATGTAATTTGTTTATAGATTCTTAAATATTTTATATTAATTAAATGTCTTATATTCACTTAGGAATATTCGAGAGCAAGGATCCTTTGCAAAATGGAACGATAAAATTAAGCTTGTCAGAGGTACATAAAAGTGCTCTTAAGAATATAATATTTGCTTTCGCGATTGCGAGTCATAAATCATTAGAAATTATACTAAGTTATGGATTTTTTTTACAGTGGCTGAGATCATCTCTGATGTGTTGAAAATGTCAGTCAGCGTAAATCATGTATTTTGTGAATCGTCTGTAAATAACATTTTTTCTATTTCGACATTAGATGTAAGTTTTAGCCATATTAACGAGTGCCCATCTATTTACCACTTTGTAAAATAATATCATTGTCTTTTACATTATCATTGATCATCATTCCCTTATGTAATTATTACATGTTACGATTAAGAAACTATGTATGATACATCGTTTGTATAAGAATATCGCACTGGATAATAAAGTTAAGTTTATTTTGCATAGTTCTTGCTCACTTTTTATTAGATTTTGACGTACATATCTAACTAGATTTAATAAGCTATAAATTTTTTTCGAATAAATATAAGTATAAATAATATACATTTTTTTGTTTAATTACATAAAATATTAAGATTAAATGCCAGACTATCCATAATTAAAAATTATTAAATTATCAAAAAGTAGATTAAATTATCAAAAGTAGATGCTTTGAACTCAAGTATATGTTATTAAATAAAGATTACAATATGCTATTAAATAAAGACTACAATATATGTGCAGCGGAGAGGAAGGAATATAGCAAAGTTACAATAGAAACATTTATTTATAGAATTCGTTCGAGAGATACAACGAAACTTTTGATATCTTAGAATTTATCACCTACTCCCAACGGCGGAGTGAGGTATAATTCGCGCAAACTGATTAATTTCTTGTCCGAGTCGTCGATTCGATTCTCACATGGTCTTTCTGATCGAGAGTTTCATCCTGCGCGAATTATATAATAAGTGCACACGAGACACAGATAGGTGGACGGCGATATGTGAAAATTACCAGGAACAAACTGACGTAAAAGCAATCTCGTCCGTAATCGTTTATTCCAGGCCGGTTATTCCAGGCAATTTCAAATGTCCCGTCTTTAGACTTTAGATGATGCTTTGATGAAGGAGACTGCTGAGTGCGTTTTAACGATAGATTGCAGCTCAGCATATAATGCATCGAAAAACACGTACGTTCGACATCAATTATGTCCTCATCGACACCTGTCACTGCGAGCAACATATTCGGATTATACGTGACTCTCGATCTAATATTCTGATGAATTCCACAACTCCGAGCTCGTGAGAAATTTGTGCAAAACTAGAATGGTTTTGCTGTATAAAATATGCGTAGTTTTAATATTTCTCTTGATATGTGTAAGTTTGAGTTTCCAGAAAGTCCAGAGATAGATAATTCCTTTACTGGCAATTTAAATTATTTAGACTTATTGCAGTTTAAGGGTTTCTGACAACTTCATAATTTTCAGATTGTGAAAAAGGTAACGTTAATATTGATATCTTATTCTATGTTCATTGATTATGCATACATGTTTTAAATCACATTCTTGAAATATGTGATAAAGCAACTAAGAAATATTTAAATATAAAAGATAAAAATATAAAATTATATAAATATAAATTAAATATAAAAAATAATTTTTACGTATTCCTCTAAAATTTGTGGAATTGTATATATATATATATATATATATATATGGTTCAGAAATAAAAATTTATAAAATTCTGTGAACTACAACAAAATATTACAAAATAATGGTGCATAATTTTTTTGTAAAATATAAATTCTGTAAAACATTATAAAGTGATCAACTGGACACGATCAGGCATTGGACTTAAACTAGTGTAAATAAAAGAGTGCAAGGGAGAGATTTCAGAATTTTGTTAATTATGAGCGTCATGTATGTTGCTCGTAGGAACACGATATCGATTCTTCTTTCTAGACATTGTAGAGCACGTGTTTTCGTCGGTGCGATGAGAGAAAGGAAGACGTTTAAAGGTATACAGCCGGGGTTCACAGTTTCACACACATATTACGATCGTTTCCAAGAGAGGAAGACATCGAAGTTTAGAAACAGTCTCGTGCATCTGCGAAATGACGCTTTATCTTCACGCAAATATTGGATGGCGCATCGCTTATCATTTAGATATTTACATGGTTGTGAAAATTTGCAGCAAGATAATATAGATCTTAAAGTAATGACCAGCCTGTTAAGATTCGCTAATTTTATCAAGTAGAAAAGTCTGTTTGTGTATTATGGATAATTAACGGCGACGAACAGATCATTTTGCAATTAAATATATATAATGGTTATAACGAATCTACTATTTTTTATAAATAAAATCGCTGTATATATAGTGCGAAGAAATATAATTCAGGCTCATATTAGAACAAAATTATTATTAAATAGATTTTTTTTACTGTTATTAATGTTTAATTTTCCTAAGTACAAAAGATTACTGCAATTTACGTCAAACATTTGATATTTTTATGATTATTTATTGACAACACATAATTTCTGATTACTTCTTAATATAACCGTGCGAATATATCTTCCTTTAAATAAAACATAATCGATATCCGCTGTCCGTCGCCTTTGTGAAACAGGTATCGAGGTAGGTTTATTTTGAGCCTTCGCAAATGTCGACGATCAATTGAGCTTTCGTATGAGGTTCGAAGAACTTTCGCGAGCGTATAGATCATAGTAAATAAGATAATCGAATTTTCGCCTTGAATCCGCGCTCTCGGCACCGGCTGTCTTCTGGCCATGCCCACCTGCGCGGAACGGTTGTGTTGGCATAAGATTAATTTGAGTATCGGACTGTGCGTACAGTCGATCGATCAGATTTCCGTGACCCTTTGCACGGAATTGATATCCAGAGCACAGTTGCCGATCGTGTCCAGCGAGTCTGGAAGATATTCCTCGAGCGGCGTAATCCCAGCTGTTCTCAGATCGTCCCTCACACGTTCTACCTAATGCAATATTAATAACAGTAAATGCTATGAATATTAATATTATCTTGTTAATAATACTTTAGAATATTAATAATACTTTATAAAATTATTATGCTATTTATGATCTTAAGAAAATGCTTTAATAATATTCTTCTATGCTATTTATGATCTCAAGAAAATGTTTTAATGATATTCTCATCTTTGTTTATAAGTTACTATTATAAGTTTGTAAATTGCGAGCAAAATAATAATAATAATAAATTTGTTGTCATCACGCTTATCAAATTTAAAAGTGACGATTTATGAATACAACTGAGGAAAGCTATATAGTTGCGCAGTCATGTAATGTAGCGAGACTAGCAATACGTATTGTTACGGTAGAAAAATGATGGTATTAAGGCTCGCCGGAACAGCGTAAGGAATATGCAACCGCATCTTGGATCTTAATCGACTCTAACCTGTGTGAGGACTCGTAATAAATTCAAGCCGGCGACTTTCTTTAGGTCGAGCACGTTCCACTTGCCACTCCGGAGAAGTTCGGCGAATAGTTCGGGATACTTTGAAACATCTTCGAGACCACGAGGAGTTCTACGGAGAGAGAAAGAGGTTTTTAATTAGAAACGTGTTCTTTATTTTTCTTTACTGCGAAGAAAATTACACGAAATAATTTATTAAATATTTGTTAAGCTAATGTACAATATCAACGCTTTTACGATAGTTGACATTGCAGAGTTTGTGATAATTAAATTCCAGTTTAAGTTCACTGAAGCAATATCGAGCTACAAATTATTTAAGAATTAAGACATGGTTCCCAATACACATTTTCAAAGATATCATTATTCCACGTCGACTTATTTAGTCTCCAACGTACTTGTTGATGCCGTCGAAATCTCCGCCGACTCCGATGTGGTCCACGCCAATTAGGTTTCTAATATAATAGATGTGCTCGGCCACATCCGAGACGCTGGCTTGAGGTCCGCATTTCACGAAATAATTGTAAAACGTGACCATCACCAGTCCGCCGTTATCAGCCTGGAAACAAGCACGTGAGAATGGAGCGCGTAATTCTATAGTTGCGCGATTTGAACGTGCCTCGCACCGTCGCACCGGGAATTTCAAGCCAGCTCAATGAGAGGTGTAACACGTAATTTTCCGCTGGTGCACGGGGAAAACTGTACTCTAGCCGCGCCTTTGCTTCAAAAACGAAACGTACCACCCTGGGGCGACAGAGGGATCGATAGAATCGACGATAGAGCGCCAGAAAGGGAGACCTCGTTATCGCGGTACCGCATTCACCATCGACTCGGTGCCGTTAATTTTCGACCTTGATAATTCGCCTCTTAACGAGCTAGAGTGAACTGGGTGCTCCTTAATGGAGCACAAAACTCGACAATAGAAAGGAATCGCCGCCAGTAAATGTTTCGCGCTACTATTGGAACTTCGCTGTTCCAGGATAATTATCTGCCCGCTGAAAGAAGATCTGAGAAAGGCAGACAGACAAAGAGAAAAGAATTTTTACCTTTGAAACATCGTGTAGCTCTTTTGTACATTTTTGCCAATTGTCTATTTTTGCATGTACAACGCGCGAATTTTGCCGCAAGAAAATCATTTAACTTGCAACTGTCATTTCTATGCAATTATCGGTGTAATTATTGAACAAAATGTTTTGTACAAAAAAAATGTAAGAATTTTTATATAATTTTATTTAACTTTCTTAGAAATTATATTATAATTAAAAAAATGTCTTTCTTTTTTATTTTCAAATAAGAATAATTAATGAAAAATAAGAAACAATGTTAGGATTTTAGAAACTGTAGAAATGCTTATCAGTAAATGTACTTACCAGTTGTTTAAGAATATCGTCGGGCACATTTCTGGAGGAATTACAAATAGCGAACGCAGATGAGTGTGAAAAAATGAGCGGCGCTTTACTGACTCTTAGAGCATCCCTCATAGTTGCCCTCGCAGTGTGACTGAGGTCTATCAGCATTCCGAGCCTATTCATTTCTTTAACTACCGTCTCGCCGAATGTTGTCAGGCCTCCACCTGAAAAATATTGGTATCGATGTTATTTCATTGTTCATGTTTTTATGGAATTTACATTAAAAATGTAAATAATGTAAATTTTTAAAATTGTTACTGTATGAAAGCTATTGTATCATTCTATTATTTGTTAATATAATATCATATATATTAATCTTTAGTACTAATTTTTTATTTAAATAGTGAAACTGTTACGATAAATTCTATATGTCAAAGAAAAAAATATGTATCATTCTTTAAAAAAATAATCAAAAAGAATATGTGTGAATAAAGACTTTTTTTTATTTATTTTAAATTTTTACTGAAGTTTAATTTCTTGACTACTTGTGGATCCATGAATCTTTATGAGATTAAGTTCGCAAGTTTCAGTTCTGCTCATTCTGAAGATGTTTATTCCAAACTTGCATCTAATTTACCATCTTCATCGTCGTCTTCCACCGACGAACTTTTTGCCCATGGAGTGTTGCAGGTGTGTGTCAATGTAAGGTATCGTACACCCAGCTGATAAAGTGTTCTTAAAACGGCTAAACTACTTCCTAGACTATGCCCACCCTCCACTCCAATCAGGGAAGCTATTCTGCCCCTCCCGTGAGCCTCCAAAATTTCTAGAAGTCAGAAATATATAGTTGAATAAAGCCTGTCAATTTGTTGATCGCGGCACATTATTTTCGCGCATTCAACGTCTCGCATTACGACGCTGTACTTACCCCTCGACGATGCAGCGAACTGCATATGCTGGGAATATTTTTCTATGAGCCTCTTAATGAGATCCACCTGCTCCAGAGTCAGCTGGACTGCGTTAAGATGCTGAGATTCGCATGGCACGTAAGCGGCCCAAAACTAGAAAAAAATAATCATTATATATAATTGTCGGAAAAGATTGCGCAAATAGTTGAGAGCGACCGTTTCTTTTGTATAATTAAAGAGAAATGGCGAAAACATTCCGAGAAATGTGCGGAAGATGTGGCATAGAAGAAAAGCATATTTTATTTTTTTAGGAAAATATGTTTTTAAAGTTAAAATATGTAAGTTTCAATTTTTATTTATATTGGAAAGACCACAGATTAGTTCTCGAAGAGAATATTTCTATATTATAATATTTCTATATTTTTTACATATATTATAATAATAATATACATTTATTATATATAATATACTATTATGTACAACATGTAATGATGTTAAAAATGTGCAAAAGAATGTAATTTCCGGCCACAGTTACGCAATACCTTTACAAGAGAAGAATGCTGGAATCTGCAATGTTTGCGTTTGAAAAAATTGTTTTATCTTATGAATCCCCGCCTCGCACAACTTCTCACATAATTGTTACATTTTATTAAAATGATATTTTTTTCTCATTATTCTCACCTGTATACTAGGACAAATATATCGTTTTCATGTGTAATTTTATTTCAAATTTTACTAGCAAGGAAAAAGATTCAACAAAATTATTATATAGTCTTATATTTATTATACTTAGCATACTAGTCTATTTCCCTTTAGGTCACTATCGTTTCTACAATATATGTGTGCGCGCAAGCATGATACGCGCTTAATGCTCGCATCATTCAGACCTAACGAGCTCCTGAGTGCTCGCATGCAATGATAATCGATGCATTCAATCCGTCACGCTCATAATATCGCCGACATCTGAAACTCGCCTAGTCATCTCTAGTATGGCGAAACATCCAAGCCTAGCTTATTACATTGCGTAACGTAATTCAATTTTTGAATTTTGAATTTTTGTAATTCAATTTTAATTATATGGATAAAGAAATGTATATATATATATATATATTTTTTTTTATGTACTCAAAGTTCTGTCTAAAAAATGTAAATTCCAAATTTACACATTCGTCTATCAAAGTATATTACTTATTAAGACGAAATTCGATCATTATTATTTAAAAACTTTTTTTCAACATTTGACTCCGTAGTATCTCGCAATTACCTGTCCGCCAACCATGCCCTGCCGTAGTCTGACCAGATCAGTCTGACTCCAAGCGCTCTTGCTCCAGGGCGTGACTTGACGTAGATCCCTGTCGAAATCGAACTCTGCCAACTGGTTATGAAGGAAATTGCGGATGTTCCACGGTAGATCATTGTGGCCATCGATCAAAGGCACCTCAGAAAGAACCTGTCGAACGGTTTCCAATCGCTCACGCGGCGACGTCAGGAGCGCGAGTTCTCCATCCGCTGGACGTGGCCCGACTCTGCCAACCCAGGTGCCAATCGACAGTACAATCACGCTTACTGTCCATACACCACTCTGGCCGCCACTCTGCACAACATAATGCAATAAATAATCTTCTATATTTTGATTGTGTTTAGAAGATAAGGATAATCATTTGTACAAAGATTGAATACAAAATGGATAAACTTTTTTTATTGACAAGCAAGATGCATATAAATTTTAAATATTAATTAGAATACAATTAATTGGAGACGTAATTGCTAATTACAAAATATGACAATATAATATTATTAACTAATTAATTATAACAAAGTATATTCTATAAATATGTTGGACTTTTTTATTACTTTTTTAAATTATTATGCAGCATCCGTTTTAGTATTGTGCAAAAATAAGCTTTGTGAGTGTGATTGCTATCTATAGCCACGATAGCTATCTATTATTACCAGAGTTAAAGAGACTTTTTCTGGGCAATGTGTTAAATAAATTACCCAGGGGTAAAACGAAAGATGACACAAAACAATTTAATACTATGCCATAAAAGTTTTTTTTGATACATGTATTCAGCACAGCATATGAGAATATTGTTCCTGCGGGATTATCTCGCGTAATGAAGATAGACCGATAGGGAAACAACAGAAAGCATAATAAGAAGGAGAGCATAATAATAGCGTCCGCCCGTTGTTTCTGCATCTTGTATTCTTTGAAGTCAAAGACCTCAGAAACGAGTGGTATTTTCGAGAAAGAGACACGCGGCTTTGACAGAGATTATAAATTATTAAGCCTTGCTCATCCAAGCGATGCCAGTGGATGTTTGCTTGTCGCCGGGATTTGAAATTCACGGGAACGAAACAGTGAATTATTTCTCGAGCAAGGTATCAAAGCTCTCGCTGCTCATTTTCCAAGGTTCTCTCCTTTGCCAGCAAGATAGCTTGCAAATATGAAGGAAAATCGTACACGATGGTCGGAGTTTAATCTTCGCCGTAAGTAAAATCCCTAGTAGGACGAACCGCGATACCTTTTCACATGAAAGAGTCGAGCAAATGAAACATATCCTTTTGTTTCGTACATTATTTTATTTATGAGCTTATTGAGCAAAAGGGGAAACACGCTCGCTTTCAGCGAGCTAAATTCCTTAGAAAAATGATTTTATTTCTTCTCAACGATGATTGATTATAGGAAGAAGAAACTCACTTATCATGCATCATTTACATCGAAGATTTATATTTTTGACCTACCACGCAAGTACTATTACATTAAATTTTGATAAAATAATCATTTGACTCAATCTCTAACAAAGATAAACGTAAGCTTTTTTGCTCATCTGTACTTTTATATCTTTGGATTTTACAGAATCGAATGGCTCAAATCAAAAGTACGTACATAAAAGGTTCAATCGTACCGGAAAATATCCGCTCCTGAGAGTCGAGAGATTTGTGTACAAGAGGGATTAGCTCAGTTCGGTGCTAGTCATGTACGAAAGAACGAGAATTACTTGAGTGCTGAGCAATGTCGTTTAACTGTATCCACTGCCCGACCAAACGACGACCCGTACTACTCGTTGACCGCGGAAATGCGGTCTGTTCATACTTGGCTGGCCATACACGTCGCTTTCTGCATCGACCGGGCTCCAAGAAGAGCTTCGATGTTGTTTGAACTTCCGGCGGTCTTACGGAAATATTTGCGCGAAGCTAACTTTAGTTAGCAATAATCATTACACGGAATTTGCCATCATCACATCATACTTTCATAATATTTTACAATGTTATTAAATGGTTGCGTTTTGTCAAAGTTAAACGTAGACAATATTATTTTCAATAATTCTCATCTCAAGGATTCTTTGCAAGGAAATAAGTTCAAACAAAATTTTTATTGTTTTGTAGAAAAATAATTTAATTTCTAGATAGAAAATTTATATGCAAATTAGAAATAATAATTTATTATAAAGAAAAAAATTTTTTCGTTATTAAAAAGTGATTTTTTTTTACAGAAAGATAGTTCTAGAATTCCAATTTTGTTATAAAAATTTCAAATAGCAATTGATTGTCCATGTAAAGTAATGTAATACGATTATCGAAATGAGGGATTTTTGTTCTCGTACCACGCGAATTTAATGGAGCGGGCAAAATGCCGAAATGAGATATAAATCCACTATGACGTAACCTACCGCTTGATGATTAATGAATAGAAAGTGATTTAGTGCCATGTGAACGATATTGTTGAAATCCCATACTCGCCGATTCAAACGATGATTATACGATCGCTCGCTTCTATAGATGACTGATATTGAACCGAATCTATTCAGTCGCATTGCTGAATAGTAACATTACATTCGTCACGTTTAGCTTACCATTAACTACGAATCGATATTGGTTTTATCCGCTTTTGAAATAAATTTTCATAATGTCGCGCACGATTCATCTCCTTCTATGGAATAATTCATATAAATAACTTTATCTGGCCTCCACTTTTCAGATTAAATTGTTGATTTCCACTATATATATATATATATATATATATATATATATATATATATATATATATATAGCATATACTTTAAAGTATATAGACAAAGTGAGAATACAATCGACTTTTAAGATTTTTTAATTATTTAAAACTTTAGATTATTTTCCATTTTTTCTAAAAATGTATATTTTTAAAATAATGATACGGCAGAGATACTTGAAAGATGATAATATACGATTGATAATGTGAATGCAAAACAGTACGGCTCACTGCGATATTCATCGCTGAGAGCTATTCAAGAGGATCTGCCATCAAAATTTTGCATTAAGCAGCACTTGCCACAAGTGTACTTTCATTTTAAAAACTAGAAAACTAGAAAGCACATTCTGCATGTGAGTTTGTAGTCTACCGTTAATATCCTTGAGTATGGAAGCGGAAGTACAGAAGAGAGAAGTTGGAAAAAGAGGCAGGAACAGCAGAGAAAGTCTTGAACTGGCTTACATCCAAACGTCAACTGTAATAAAAGACCGTATTAAAAGAGTATTGTTGAGGCGAGCTATTGAATGTGTTCATGCATGCATTGATGTTTTCGAAGATTTAATCTATGGAATTATTTACTAAGTCAGCCGGTTTTGTTTATTATTATTTATAATAATATTCAATATCTGTACCTGTGATATTATTAAAAAAATATTGCTATCTTATTTTGCTACTTTAGATGAATTTTGTTACTGTAATGTATATTGATAAATATATCTGTTAATTTTATTATAATTGAATATAATTATAGTAAGTATAGTAAATATAATTATAATAGTATATATTGAATATAAAATTATAGTCATTGTAATCTATTATAATTATATTCAATACTATAAAATAATTATACGAATTATAGTAATAATTATAGTAGACTATATTTGAATAAGTATTGTTGTAATATATTATTTCTACTCGGATAATAATTTAATAATAAAAATTACTTTAAAAGTTCACTTTGTCGCACACATTCCGCTATTTCGTAATGAATAGATAATTTGATCCTATCTTGCCTATAGATTAAGAGTTAAATTGGGTAGTCGATTCGCTATTCCGTGCTCGTTTGCGGAGTCGCGACATTGCTCGTTTCATAATTAACGTCAGTTTAACGATCGACGCCGTTTGCTCATAAAAAAAGCGACGTGCCGCAATCAATTTAAGTCGCGAACGGAATTCTAATATCTTTTCTGGCGTAAGGAAGATTTTAGCTCTCCAGTGCGCACCGACATCCACACATGAATTTCTCGGAACAATTGTGGGCGTAACATATGATATCGAGAGCGTGGTTTAGTTTACGCGAGTAGTATTCGTGCACAACGTCATAGAACGTCGTACGTACGGGAACGTCGTTACATTCGTTATTCAAGTGCTTGAACGTAGGCGAGCTTCAAAAGGGGTCATGCGAGGCAAACTGGGTTTCGCGGCACTTTTAAGTTTCACCGGGAATATCCTGCGAGCGAGCGAGCGAGCGAGGGAGAGAAGCGAGGGAAAAATTACTTTGTAGCTTCGCTTCCCGGGGGACATCGTAACGTTTGAAATTGCACGGCGGCGGCGCACGGACTCTCCCTTTCTCTCTTTCTCTTTTTCATTCTATCTTTTTCTCTGTCTGCCACTGCGGAACTCAAAAAATTCTAAAAAAACAATCGGAGACTCTCGATCTTCCCGCAACCAGCTTCGCTGGAGCCATTTCGCCGGGACTCGCTGTTGGAAAGAAAAATTACTTCGAGATGTTTTTCCAAAGACGTCGTTCCGCCCGAACGGCGGCATGCATTTTAACGCGTTGAGAATTTATATGGCGCTGAAGAAACGGAAATTTGCAAAATTTCTGCCATATGTCTCCCTTGTAGAATTATGTATTACGTTTATGCGAGACCAGGGTCCGTTTAGCTAAAGTAGTTTTAAAAACCGTATTTTACACGCGCGATACACGAACGAGACACGAGACATTAAATATCGCGATGCTTACAGAGATCTCTCTGTTCTCTGTTATTTGATTCCTTCAGATTTTTCAATCACGATCTTTCGGATAGAGCGGGTGCATATAAGTGGAAATTCAGAGGCAAATACGCGAACATAAGGCAAGTGAATTGGAAATTCCACAGTTGCAATTCATGTTACGTGACTGGGCGCAATATTTCATGGAAATTTCTCTAGGGATAGAAGCGAGGTGAAGATGGCGGCCAATGGTCAGAGAAGTGATTCGTATGTTCTTAGAGCGTCGAATCTCGCCAGTGAGCATCAGCGATTAAAATGTAAAAGTTCTGTAAAGAATGCAAAGTGGCGGAAGAATTTTTTAAGTAGTCATTATCGTATAGTCACAGGAAAGAATTTCATTTTTGTATGGGTATTTTATAAATAATATTTATATTAACTTTATATATTATGTATATATTTACGTAATATTTAATTTATCATGCGTACTCTGATTCATTATTATCATGCATCAAGCAAATTATTGTAACTTTAACTTTTCTAAATTTCTAAATTTTCCTTGTGTTGTCACTTAATTAAAAAGTTTGAATCTAGTTTAAATATTTAAATGATAATTTAAATAAACAAAAATTATGCGATGCCTTCTATATAGGTTCTACCTGCCTTGTTTCGCTGTCAAAAAATGTCACCGATGCATATTTTAGCGCGCGATGCGTTCTCGTCACAGTTGCAATTTTTCGACGCGTCCAAGCGAGCGCAGCCAGCAGCGTGGTGATTTGCGACGGTCAGGCATTACACATGTAAGCAAGGGGCGCCAGTGGCAATATTCACATCAAAATTGCGACACTTGTCACGTGGATACGTAACGCTGATCTGTCACGCGAATGTTTTATGATTCCGATTTGATAGAAAAATGTCAGCGCGTGTGCAATCCCGTGAATAAATTACTGCGCCCGTGATAATACGACGAAATCGGCGAGTGGATTTACGCAACAGCGTGTATTTTCGTAGGGGCGATCTTTAGCTCCCTGGGAAAAAAGCGGATGCGATTTTCACGCTATTCCTGTCGCCGAAGGAAAATCGACAACTGGCGCAAATGGATGGGGTTTGGGCGCAATCCGGAGAAGCATCGGCCGCGGAAGCTCCCGTGAAGCGCGATAGTCCTGCGAGAAAACATCGAGACAAAAGAAATGGAGAAATCCGCTTGGAACCTGCCCTTTATTCCGCTCCGCTTCCTTTTCTCTTTTCTCTTTGCCGTGACGTGTTTTGATTCCCGGGTATGCGCGTCGAATTGCAGCTCCCTAGATTGTAACGTTCGTAATCGATACGGCCGTTTCGGCGGACACTCTCGCTCTGGCTCGTAAATATTTCTCGCACATTTCCGAGTTGGCGCAGCGCGCTTGTGTTTAAGTTAATTTTGCAGATCACTCGCGTGATACGGAGTAAATTATGTATGAGATTTTCACATGCTGGAGATAGGAATCTGGCATGTGGACAAAGAGATTTAGAGTACACTGAATATGATCCAGAAACAGAGCTGAATCGTTATGAGAGATTTATATACTTCTCTTAAAGTTTTCTTTTATGTTTTGTCATTTTCCTCTTATTAAGTTTATGTTATATATATATATATATATATACACATATATACATATATGAAGAAAATGTATATGTTTATTTCTCAATAAAAATAATAACAAATATATAGGATTTATTATTAATCTTGTTATTAGCAACTAGAAATTGTCACATAATCTTTCTATAATAAAAGATAATTGCATAACATAACTCAATAAATTTTAATAATTTAATAATAAATAAATAGTTCTGTTTATTTTGCTGGAACATTTATATTGTAATTTTAATTAAAAGGCTTCTTATAAGTACAATTAATTGTGATATATTTGCAATATACCATAAATTGAAGCGAAACTTTTGAATTAAATAACTTCACTACTATTTAATTAGATATTCCATTATTCATATCTATACAGTAGTTTTATATTATTAAACGATCACATAGAAATATCACGTTTAAAAGACATAATTCTTTATAGCTCACGGAAATACGCGATGAGCAAAGAATGAAATGATCAGAAGAGATACGTGATCAAGAAACAAAGAACCGGGAAAAAAAAGAAAATTGTCATAAACTCAAATTGTCATGAACTTTTCAGTTTCGAATCCGAGGACTTTGTTATTTCTTTGGCAGAAGATCGTACGTAGCGAACACAGCGAGGGGAGTGCAAAGAGTGCAATTTGTGTGTGGGTGTAAAGTATAGTAGGTGCAATGTAGGAAAGGATCAAGCATTGGGAGGTAAGATGGCTCAATGTGAGAACTTCGTACATGAAACTTCGAGATTGGAAATATTTCGCGTTGCTACTTCTCCATTCGAAGTCGCGCTTTGCGTTAGTCTGCGTTAGTGCGATAGCTTCGCCAGAATTTAGATCCGCATAAATCAACAGATCGAAACTTTTTCGCTGATTGTGAGTAGCGTTCGTTCTTTTCATAATTTTGGTGTGTTATTCCAATATGCAAATATATATAGTAAAACCGCAGTATTCTATGTTTAATGATTCTTTTGATTTTAATTAAAATTACAATTTTTATTATGACGCAATAATTTGATAACTCTAGTAGAAATTTAATTTTAATAATATTCTTTAGAATATGATTAATGAAACACGTATGAAACAGTAACTTTCAGAACAAACATTTTTTCTTCGATATTACTAAAACCTTTAATTTAAATTTCTATGTTATTATACATATTTTTTAAAATTATATTATTTGTATAAATATGTTATATATTATTTTATTCATTCATTCTTAAATACAGAAAAATGTATTAAATAAATTAAATAAATATTATTAAAAAAATTAATTAATTTGTATTCGTAAAGCAATTTTATTGTATCTCTCGCAATCTAATCACATAACGAACGTTCACAAAAGTTTTCACAATGAGAAACGTTAACAATCCTGCCTCACGGTTCAATAAAGTTATGCGGTTTGCACGGATTCGTAGATGCTGTTTTTTTTCCGACTGCGTCCTGTCATAAGCTCTAGTTTAAACTAATCTCACTACGTTTTACTGCGTGCTGCCACGAGCGATATGCACGCACAAAGGCGTGATTATAAAAACTGTCTTCTTTCTCTCTCTTTCTTTTTCTTTCTCTATTTATCTTTCACTCGTCCTTTATATCTCTCTCTTCCCCGCGTTTTCTTTACATCTCGTGTCCCATGTGCATCTGCGTAATTTCTTTTTTTTTTTGGTAATCCGGTCTCGTTTGTCGCTGTTAATTAGTCGGCTAACAAGTGTCTGCAGTCGTTCACAGTCCGGACTGCACTACGTACCACAGATACGTACGTTGACTGAACAATCGTTATAAACCCTATAGCGTTGGCTTTAACTGCTTTCCAGCCAAACGATTACCGAATTACGACCACGAATTTATTTCCGTTTCAAATCGGTCGGTCATTTCTATATTTTTCTCTTTCCATTCAATCAGCAATAATCGATAATCAACCCTGTTTTGGCATATTAACGTGCGCTAATTAAAATATTTTTAGCCGTACATTGCTCCGGTTGATGTGCATAATAATTTGCTTTTTACATGCGATTGACTGGGAATTGACGTTAATTAAAATAAATTCACATTATACGCGAGTATTGCGCATTGAAAGTAGATTAAAATGGTGGTTTATTGACGGGAAGTCGATCTGTTTTCCATAACGTGCAATGGCGGGCATACCTTACACACACACACACATACACACACACACACACACACACACACACACACACACACACACACACACACACACACACACACAAGTGCGTTTACTGAGTCCTTTTAGATACGCTGAAATAAAATCTCTTTGTGTATTTTTGCGTGACGTCAAACGAGCTTTCAACTATACACGCGTATTTCTTCAGACCATTTTTTTTTTCATAAAAAACATCAAAATTCGAATCTGTTATCCGCAACAATCGAATTCAATTTGCGTAGTGATACAGTTCTGTAATCAATATTCATACTGGCGCGATAAAACTCCGTCTAAAAATGTCGATACAACGTAGATACTTTTTTTACTTGAAATCAGCAAAAAAAGTTTGCGCCGATAGGGCGGTGAAATTCACATGTGAAACGTTATTAACTCTGTGATATAACGTTCGCTTGATATTTAACACTATTCTATGTCGCAGGAAAGGTAACGGATTGACGGGCTGGGAAACCACTTTGATACAGTACCGGAGTTGTGCGCGAGTTTCGAATCGATGGTGGTAAACCGCATCTTCAACGCACGAATCGCGCGATCCAAAGTTCACCGAACGCCTAAGGTCTAAAGAGAACTTGATTTCCGATGAATTTACGGCATACAGTAGAAACCTGGCAAAACAAGTGTTATATGATCTTTTCGGAAAACTTGCGATTAAGCGATCGTGCATTATTCGCATCGCTGCTGGCATTAAATGAAGCTTCACAAATTACCTAGATTTATTTGTTAATCAATATTTGAAAAGTTAACTCAAAATTTATCAGATGCCATAAATTAGTGACAAAATTGGTGACACTGATCTTTAATGTGATTAGAATAATTCTAAACGATAAAGGCAACAATGCTTTGCGTAGCCAGAAATTCTATTTTATTAAATAATAAAATAAAAATATATGAACAAACTTTATTGAACCATTATATTAAATATATTTTTACGAACAATCATAATATTTAAGAATAAAATTCGTAATATTTTGTTCAATAAATCGTCAGTTATTTAAAAACTTGCTTATATTCAACTTATTTTGATCCGTATGAGTAAATGTTATTTGAAAGATAAAACGATTAAATTACCATATATCACGTTGATGCATAAACAGAATTTTCAGTTTCAGTTTTTTTAGAAACCTGTGCGGAAATGTCTAACTCCGTAAATGCTACGCGCATGAAGTATGAGGGACATGCTTCTTCGTGGATAGAACGCGAAAACACAAAAATGTTTTGCTTACGAGAACAGTCGATTGCACTCGTGTAACGACTTTCTACAGTTGGATAGATTGAAATGTGAAAATAGCGCCGAGCTTTGTGTAGGCAAACAGGAAAACAAACCAGCCGGGTATCGGAAAAGCATACGGTGCTTTCAAACGTGAAATATTGTTGCATGGATTCGCTCAGCACGAATTTGCGCACCCAATTTTAGTACTACTACCGGGATAGTTACCGGTAAGAAAAGAAGAGCGTTATTATTTTTATTGATTCATTTTGTATTGAGAAAAAGATATTTATGGAGGCAGCAGCTAGGTTGCAAACCTTTTGTAATGCGGGATCTCAACAAAATTTATATAGAAAATTTATAAAAGGTAAATGTTTTTTTTATATATATATATATTTTCATATTTATTTTATACTTATTTTTATATATATTTTTAATACAAATGTCTTATTAGCAATAGTTATATATAACTACTCTAAACTGTAAATTTTTTATTTTTTATGCATATTAGATTAATAATCACAACATCTCTCCTGATTTTGTTTGATAACAAGATATTTTTTTCTATTCAATAATTTTTTAGGTACTTTTTTTATCTTTTGCGTTTCTCATACGTTTTTTATGTTTTCTGAGTTATTTAGTTACAACCTAGCATTACATATCAATGATATTTATAACTTTCGTGAATAATCACAAGAATAATAGTATAATAGCCGTATTTTTTAAATATATATTTATATAGAACTAACTGTCGTTACACGTTAACGTAATAATTTACGCTTATTGATATCACAGAAAGCTGCATGTGCATTGTCAAGTATAACTTAATATTATCCACACCGCAGGATAGTGCCGCAGCATTCGAGTAGTAGCTGTGACTAAGGCCAGATACTCGTGGCGAAGTTATGCGCAGCATTTGCCCGCGAGGACATAACTCCGTGCGCAAAGTTGGCAGGGAACAGCGTTGGCGTCCCTTCCGCGCTGGAATAACAAACTACCCACGTTACAACAGGAAGCGCCAGAAATAGATGCCGAATTCGATTTAAATCAAGCCTGTTAACTGTTTATTTTCACAAAACTTTTTTTATTTGTACTACAGATAAAAGATTGTAATACGGATGAAGGATTTTTAGATAATTAAATTACTGCACATTATGCATAAATAAATAATATTATCCTTAAATTTTTTAATTAAATATCTTATAGAAATATATAACATGCCTTAAAGGTTATAGATTTTATAATATTATTGTTCACATATACATGTATGTATAATATTAATATTATTTTACGAGAAAAGAGGTAAAAATTGATATTTTATTCTATTCAAAGCTTGGATAGAGAAAAAGAGAAATTATTATTATCAATAATATATTATATGCACTTTTATTTAAATAAAATTCTATTCAAATAATTTTTCCATCACTCTTCATTAACGATATTATACTCTAATTCCATTTTTATAATTTATTAAAAAAAATTACAAAAGTATATAAAGTTAGAATTTCAAAACTGACAAATTTTCGAAGAAAGTGTGTTTATAAAGACGTTAGTGCTTTTTCATTTCGCGTAGCAACATTTCTCGAAATTTACATGCATCTCTCACGTTCCAAGCTAGTGATATTGAGAGGTACACATTGAAATATACGTTTCATTTTGTAAATTTGAAGACTCACTGCGCATAGCGCGTCTTCAAATTCCGAGCACGCGAAATACATCTGACGTGGAAAGAGACTACTCGTATAGGATTTGCCTGAATATTACGTATCTATGCCGTAGCCTGCATCGCGTGTACGTGCCCCCATACACAATGTCAGGCGCTGCTGAAAATTTGTCGGTGAAAATGCGCGTGATGGATGTTGAGTTATACGTATTCTTAGTATCGCGCAATGAGCCAAATTTCGAAAAAAATTGATTTTCTCGTAAGATCTGAATTTATAATGTTTCCTTCACTATATTATATATGCTATGTGCTAGAACTGACAAATAGTCACAAATTCCAAATTATCAACAATATGTTACGATTGAAATATTAAATAAAATTATGGAAAGTTATTGTATAATAATTATTTTTTTAACTTAAAAAGTTTAAAATTGTTTACAAATTGTTTTATTGATTCTTTACAAATTGTTTTATTAATTTTTTGCAAATGGTTTTATTAATTGTTTTCAGCAAGACTTCAGCACTTTAGTTTTTTAAAATTACAAATAGCTCAACAAATTTAAAAAATTTTATAAAAAATAAAACTTGACAAAATTACGCACACTTTGATCATTAAAATTATTTAAATAATTTAAATATCAATATATATAACATTATATAATATATCAATATACATAATATCAATATCAATAAATATCAATATACATAAAATTTATTTAAAATAATAACAATTCCATTTTTTGTAAAATTCTAAAAAAGCTTTTAAAATTTATCTGGTAAAATAATTATGAACAAGTTGATATAAATGCATTGACATAAAATTTAATATTAAATAATAAAAAAATCAATAATTCAATTTATATTTCAAAATGACAATATACGATTTGTTACTACGCGCAATAAGAAATAAAAATTACGTGCGACTCAAATTTATCGATTAGGAGTTTGTAACATGGCATTCATAATTCGAACAGTTCGCGGAAATTCATTGCGGAAGATTCAATCCAACTTGCGGAAAGGATTGCAATTAAAAGCTTTTTAATCCGTCTATTCATCCATTAGAACTGCGCGATATGCAAAATTACTAGTCGCTTGATCCGATCATGTATTTGATTAAACCAAATCGCCAATCGTTATTTCCTTTTTGACTTGTCATAAAATAGCCGAACCAAACATAAAAGTGTTCGTTGTAATTTTCACATTCCACTGACGAACAATATTACGTAAATGAAACAAACGAATCTCATATAGACACACAATTCGACTACCGATTGCAAATCGATAGATAAAAAAGTGAAGTTTGTTACTTGGGACGAGAAATAATGGCGCACATGTACTCGTTTATCGGAAATTCTTACATTGTAGAGGTAGAAGTTTGTTCTCCAGCATTCCTTTTTTTGCTGATCGTTGTTAGGTACATATGGCACGCTTCTCACTGCTATAACAATCGTTTTTAATGAATCGTACTTGTAATTCTTGCGGCAACGATAGAAACACAATAGCAGAGACTGGATGCGGTGCAATCTGAATTCAATGTACCATCGATTTTGCAATCTTACTATATTTTCTACATTATTTACACAAAGTTTAAAGGTTTCGTGGATAAGTTTAAAAATAAAATCTAAACTTACTATATTCCATCGTAATAATAGCAGTTTAGTTAGTTAACGTGGTTAATAAAAGTTACATCTGATTAATTATAAGTTTTTACGAAGTTTCTCATTAATCAAGCAATTTATACTATGTTACGAAGCTCATTAAGGTTATATTTTAAGAAGATTTTAACTTCAGCGAAACGAAAAAAAACCTTAAAGAGAATCCAAAGAATTCAATCCGAAGATTCTTTCATAATAATATCCAGTAGATATTATAAAGTAGAATATATACAAAAAAACATACAAAAAAACATAATAATTACATTGTCTTTAAAAGATTAAAATTATGTCAAATAATATTTTTACCGTTAATATTTAAGCACTTACAGAAAATTAATTTTACCGTAAAGTAAAACTTTCATATACAATATTTCTTTTTAATATAAATCGCTTTTCTCTTCTCTCTCTTTCTCATTATCTTTTATCTATTTTCTGTCTATCTATTTATCTATCTATTTATCTATTTATTTCTTTCAGTTCTGATTAGAAAATTTGAAGAACAGACCCGACTTCGTTTCTTCTATCGAGAAATTTGTTAATATTCTGTAATTCGTAAATTAATGATTTCTACTGCAATGCTCTTGGGACAACTCTTCATTATCCACGAAATCACTTGTCAACGTCCAACTAGGAACACATCGTCAAAGTGTCGCTCATTATCGGGACTATTCTTTTCGTCGCTAAAACGTACGCGGCATTTCACGGGGCTGTCGATCACGTTCAATCATTCGGCGCATGCCATCGTCTCTAATTACACATCGCTCTTGCTGAGTACTTCTCATTATCGAGCACAACATAGTCTCACCGCGTCTCCCTGGAAGTATTCCGCATTTACGATGGATCGATCTTCTTCCGCGTTCCAGGCCTCGCTCCGGCTGAATTAAGTGCCAGCACTTAATTATTTAATAGCCGGCGGGAAAATGCGATCGAGAAGGGAATCGGGAACGTGACGATTAACAGCTGCCGTGCCGAGTCTCGCGAATCGTGCGCTTATGATAATGAGGCTCGGGTATTTGCGACAATAGCATTTTCGAGTTCCTGCGCGTCTGAAAGTGATTTGGCGTAGTAGAAGGGTTTCTCTTGCTCTGTACCAGAGATTAAAGATACATGAATTTAATATTTTTTGAGCTTTAAAACATGACAAAAAATAATTTTGAAATTTGCGATGAAACAATTCTGAAATTCCCGAATGAAGCAAAAAAATTTTTCTGAGTTTGCTGGTGTCTTCATATATCTATTTAAATATTTAGAGAACAGAATATTTGAAATCTAAGTCAAATATAATCTGAAATTCAAATATTATTGTTCCAATATTTTATTATTTGAATACTTTTGTTTTTTCGTAGTAGTTCGTAAAGCTTTTTCTTAAATTTATTTTACTCTTTTAAAAGATATTGTAAAATGTTTGAAAATAATCTTTCTTTAAATATTCATTGTGGTAATACTTAATTGCATTGCAAATAACTGCATATTCAAATAATGCGAATATAGAGATATTTTTGCATCTCGGATAATATTTTCAATATTTGCGTGTGAGAGATGTGTTTATTTGTCAAAAACACGATTATTTGAAGAATAAATTATTGTTATTATTAATACTGCCTATTTTGTCGTTCATAACAAACTATTACAGAAATATTATCGAGATTTATCAAGTTAAATAAATTATTAACTCTGTAAAACTATCGAGGATTCCGTATACAACATAATCAAACTTAGACGTGATCACAAGGGAAACGTTTCTTAAAGTGTCCGCTCTAATAATAATTCTCCGGGAAAAAGAGAACCGAGTGGAAGAAAAGAGGAAACATTTCGCGAAAGTTAGACACTCGTGACAAGGATGTGAAAAAACGGTAAAGGGAGTAGGTTGGAAAGGAAAGGTAGCGAGAAGGAATAGGAAAAACCACGAAACTTTTAAACGGGTCAGGAGGTCTTGTTCAAAAAGTCATTCGCGAAAACTACGCCCGCAAGCGTGATATCGCAAGAAAATTCCTTTTTTTCTCTCTCGATCTCGATAAAAAAAGGGTCTGCGGAAACTTCAATAACCCGTGCCACGCTGGCGTATCCCAATATTTAAACAACGTTTCAGTCGCCGCGATATTGTCTCGCATGAATGGACACCTCGCAGAAATTGATGTCGCCGTAATAGCTTTTTTGTTCGTCGAGCGAAGTCTGGAATCAGTCCCAATCTCGTCGCGAGGTCGCATTTCTTTTACATGCATCTTTTCACGTCTCGCCGGCATATTACATAGCCGCACGATAGAAAGTATCGATCGCTAATTTAATACTCTCGCTGAGATTGTATTGAAGGTACTGCGACTTTTCTTGCGGACACCAAACAATCGTTATAGACTTACTTCCTTTCCAGATTTAACTTTTCAATAAACATTTATTTCAATAGTTTTTTCTTCTTTCTTTTTTAAGTTTACTCTGTTCACTCAATTTACTCTGTTAAACGAATATATAACAATAATAATATTATTACTAAATGTAATATGAAATGGATGCTACTTTATTAAAATGCTATTATATACGTAAAGTTGTTGTATTTATAATAAATTGGACGGATCGATTAATTATAATACATTTTTTCTTTGTTACTGTCAAAAGCGGATTCTCTGATAAAACTCGTTGTAAGGAAACTCAAAGTTTTGAAGTATCGGACCTTGTCCCTGCTCATTAAAAAGTTTCTTTAGCTTTAAAAGTACGAGAAAAAAAAAAAAAAATAGATAAATAGTATCATTTGAATATATCGGATTTATACTATTTTTCCAGCAGAGAAGCAAAAGTCTTTTTTTTTATCTATTGACATTATGATTTTTAAGTGCTCTCCCATAATAACTAAATAATTTCTAAATAAAACTTAAAGAATTTGATGTATGATGTACGTGCTTGTAATATTTATAAAAAATCTATTAATGTCAATATTATTTCAGATTAAAATGCAATTTTTAATATAATTAGCCAATAAAGAAATCATGTATCATATATATATTGTGAAACTTATTCGTGTCAGCGCGATGAGTTTAACATTGGAAGAATTTCCGAGAATCACGTTTCCCTTTGTTCGTCGAGACATTGTGAGAAAGGCGAAAATATGGCAGCACAAAAAACTTGCATTCGATACTAACAGATAAATCCATCGCGTTCCTATTTTTGATTGATTAAATTATAATCTTGCTTAGTTCATCAGTAATGATAGCAATACTCAGCCATTTCTTTACGAAATTTTGTTCAAGAGTCGTCTCTTGGATATATGTAACATACATATACATATATTCTTACACATAACATACATACATTCAGGTTTTCTTTTCATTATTTGTCGACGACTTTTCTGAAGTTCTCAATCCCGATTCTGATTTACAATTCTCCGCTTTTCGTCTGGTTACCACACAGTGGTCATACATATTTAATCGACACGTGACTGTTCGGATAAAATTGTTCTTTCCTTCTATCTTGCTCTTGAAGCTATATTGGAGTCGGTTGTGAGACCGACGTCTCTTTACTTCGCCTTCGCGTTTCCTCGCGAGAGCAAGCGCGGGCAAGCATCGAGTGCGGTACCTTCAATTCGTAATCAAGCCGAAGTTCAACCTCCGTACTCGCGACGATGCTTTCTTCGGAAAGGCACCGTGTCTCTTGTGCGGGACAGAAAGTTCGGGACAGACATCTCGTCTGAGCCAGAAGATTCTCGCTCTACTACTTCCATGATTATTGTGGAACGGGCGGGAGGAGAGGGAGGATTAAGGTTTACATAACGCGGCATTGTTATTAGATCCGAGTTTCCATCAGTGAAATAATAGGAGCTGAAATCAAAATGCCAATATATGTTTTCTTGATATAATTTCGATTTTATAATATATACTGTACGTTAATTGTATACAATATATGTTATGTACTTATATACTGTGAACTGAATAATTTATGAAAATGTTTACTCTTGTAAAAAAAATAATAATTATACAATTGTTAAGAGCATTCAAGAGATACTTAATTCTAATCTAAATAGAATTCTAATTCTAAATATGAAATTTAATTTGAAAATATTCAACAGTTTACTATCAAAAATAATTAAAAATTTTCATCCAAAAGTATTTAATTTAAGCAATTTTTTTTAAGTTAAGAATGACAAGATGACTTTAAAAATTAAAAAATTTGATTAATGAATTGTAGTATTCGAGAATTTAAGTATCTGATGATTAAAATGTTAAGTTTTAATGAGTGCTCTATAATAAAATAATATTAGAATATTTAATGGCATTAAAATCTAAAAATAAAAAATTCCATTAATCGCTAGAATGCTATTGAATTATTTTTTGAAATTTAATTAAAGATTACAGAACTGGCGATACTAATGTCTGAATCAAACCAGACAATCATTAATATCTTATAACGAATCTTTGGCAGACACATTTTCTATACTATATTTTACGTGCGATCCTTACACGATCATCGACATGTTACAAAATATATAAGATGGTGAAAAATATCGTTTATCAAGTAGAGTACGTCGATTTAAGCGTACGGCTTAACGGCGCAGTTTTGTATCGTGCTCTCAGAAGTAGGTAATCCTTTTTAGAGCGTTTGTCGGGAGCTTTTCCCTGTGCTTTCCTCAGTATCGAGATCTTTTAAAAGAAGTACTTTTTTTCCTCGCTGCACCACCTGGCAAAAGGTAATTCTCTTAAAGATTTGCTACTTCCATAAATCTTGACGTACATTCGTGCGCGTACTCGCAAATTTTTAATGAAAGGTGAGAAAGACTGAGGGTAAAAAAGCATAAATAACGACAGCGAAAACGGATGGGTAATGTTAAACGATGATTTTGTATAAAATTCTAACTGGAATTATTTACTACAAATAAGTAATGAATTTAAAAATAATAATAATTAACTCCAACAAAATTAAATAATAACCATATGACATGGTTAATTGTAAGAATAAACTGATTATTATTCAATTAATAGAATTAAATATTGATTAGGAAAATTGGAAATTTTACTAGATTAATAACGATAATCATAAGCAAAATAATAAAAGTAATGTGTAAAAATAATAGCAAGTGAATCAATGAAAGATTAATCTTTAATAATTGAGATATAAAAGTATGTGCAATCCGTTTATTCTACTAATATTATCATTGGCTTCAGACTAACTCCCTAGCAATTTGCTATTTCGTAATTCAAGAGAAATACGAATACCGCGACACGACAGTTGTACATATATTGTAAAGTATGTGCTATCGTAGATCATACTTGTCAATACCCGAGTAGACGCTCCAACTGGTCTTGCCTAAGTTGTGCAAAGCCCGAAATACAATTTAGGCGCTTGCCGGAGGACAGCGGATGCAGAAATCAGCTTTATGCGGTAGTTTACATTCCGGATCTAGATATGCAACGGTATACACATACAAAGATACAAACAGACCTACCATTAGCGGGTTTACGTGGGTCGCCACCATATAGTTACAGGGTAATGGAATGCATAGCTGGTATATATCGGTGGTCTCGAGATGGGTAATCGAAAACCGGCCAGACCCTACTCTCGTAACGCGAGAGCGGTCGAGTACAACTGCCGGAAGATCGTGCCAAAACACCGGCTTAACAAGACGATCACGCGCAATGGAAAGTGTCGAAGGTCAGTCTGTATCCAAGCTTTTAATAATATATGGTGGATATTTTTTAACTCTTTGGACTTTTAATAAATTCTGCAGAAGCTAACAAGAAAATAATTTTGATAATTATCATAAATAAAGATAGCTTCAAAGATAGCTTCTTTTAAAAATTAGAAAAAGAAGAAATGATTCAAGCTATTGCTATATATAAGAATATATAAGAATCTAAAAAAATTAATACCGCAAGGTATTCTTAAAAAAGACTTTTTCATCTAAGAGTCTAATCACAAAAATATATGATAAAACAAAAGGATTTTGTATTCTAAACAAAGTGTATTATGGATTATAATTTAAGAAATATATGAATTTAACATGATAAAATTTAATATAACCAAAATTATGAAACTTTACGTCATAAATTTGCGCGTTTGACATAAAAAAAATTTTCTAAAAAGAAGAAAATATATGAAAACATATACCATTCTGTTTTCTTCAATTTGTTTCTATTAATTAATTTTGTCCTAAGGCCATATATCATCGTAACCCTTGTTCTTCATTTATCTTTCCGTCATCTGCATCGTCTATAAGATTGCTATAGTGTGATTATGCGTATAGTTCACCTTAATGCATTTGCCTGTATTGCCTGGGAGACAACATCTGCATAACTGCGAGTGCGATATTAGTATTAAATCTCGGTACGCCGGCGGGTAGAGAAACATTGCTCGCAATTAGATCGAGACGTTATACGACCGTCGGTCCGGTGCAATCTGCAGTTTGCAACTTTGGCCAAGTCGTTGGAAGTCTCTACCTTCCTGTTACCGCTGTGCGCGCGGTGGTCTCGGTTTACGCTACACGGAGGTACACAAACCATGGGGGACGCCGCTGTGTTTGCTCGTAAACCTCGCGTACACGTTTGGGAACATCCGACGGACAGACGCGCACGAGCAGCAAATACTCTTCGGCAACGAGCTTTCGGTTTCAAACTTGTTCACGACTTCGGTATTTGTTTCGTCTCATCTGTAATCTCTGATATATGTATTTAGCGCTATCGAACTTTGAACTTAGTCACGCTAATACGATACACTTAAAAAGAATTTAATTTCAAAATATCTTCTTTTGCTCCTGGCGCTCTCTTTTTTTATAGTATGATCATTAATTTTGACTCATTACCAGAATCTTTTAGAAAAGTTATTTTAGAGGATAAAAATTTTTTTTAAGATAAAATTCTTTTTATTTGATATTTAATATAAGTAAATGATACTTTTATGATTGAATATCTATACAACTAAAAATTAAGTTTTCAAATTTTTCGAAGAAGTTCTATTTAGAAATATAATAACAATCTCATTTATTTATGAAATGTATTTTGATATTCGTAAATATTGAATATTAGCTATCTATATATTATAACAAATTAACAATTGCAGACCTAATAAATAAACCTAAACTAAAAACTTAATAGAACTCTCCGAAATCTCTTTTTACAACACTCATAATAACACTTATAATAAAAAAGTTTAAAGAATAAACGAAAAATGATAAAAATGGAATAAATGCATCTTTTTGTTATCGCAAAGTCTTTTTTTTTTTAAGTGAGAGAGACAGTCTACGTGTTTAACTTCCTCAGGGAAATCGCGTTCGATGTTGATGAAAACGATTAGCGGAATTAATGCAAATCTCAGAGGTAAACGTGTCATTTACATGTCTGATTACCTTCAAGCCTCCCGCCGGTTACATCATCGTTGCCATATTTGCCCATCGGCGTTGATTGCCTGAGAGGATGTCGCGGTCACATAATTACGTTCCTAATCACGTTAACGAGAATTTAAGGGACCGAGTCGTAAATCCAAGTCTGGTGCGCGGATTATTTGCAACAATTGCATCCCACGATACACGTAATGTCAAGCAAAATTGGAAATTATTTATAGAACACATGAGAAGACTAAGATGTAGAAGAAGAAAGTATTAACGGTTAATATACAAAATCTCAATATAACATAAAGATAATCTATAATTCAACGATAATATGTATAATAATAATTAATAATTGATATATATAAATATACAAATTTAAAATAATAATAGAAATTGTAATATTATAGCAATCATTAAAATAATGCTCAAAATGTGCAATATATACTGTAATAGATTTTATTTATGCAAATATTGTAAGCTTAATTTCACTGTTTACGTATAAACTTGCACGATTAATTTAAGTAAGTGATATTAAAGTAATCTCATCAGGAAATTTTCGCAAGATTATCTCGATTTGAGTAAACTTATTGAAAATTTTCGCATCGCGTTGCAGCTGTGCCGACTTCATCCACACTGATTATTGCTTTTTCATAAGCGACCTAGGCACCGGCAATTTGATTACCTAGTAATTTACCGTCGAGTAATTAAATTCGACGACGACGTCGGTGACGGTGATAACCAGTGTCGCTTACTTAACGAAGGATGCTAGACGGCGGATGTTCGAATTTTGAGTAAAATGACATACGCTCAGAGCGTATTTTTTTTTTCACGCGATCGCCGTATGAATAAAGAAGTGGACATGGATTAACATTATATTGAATTCGTTACGGGATGTTCAAATCAAAACATATTTTAGAGATAAACATCAGAATTTTTAATCAATTTTTTTTTTGGATAAATAGAAAGATAAGTCATTATTTGTCGTAACTTCTTATCTCTCAAAGTTCCATTTCTTGTTCCAAGTCAGAGAAACGTAATTTCTCTCGAAGTAAAGTGATATTGGCATTAAGTAAAAAAAGTTTCTTTTACGCAAGAATTTTATGCAAGACTCGAGTTTTAGAAATGTAACTGAATAAGAAAACTTTTTCGTCAACAAACTTCGTGGTATAATTTTATTTTTCAACGTGCCGATATTACTAATGTTATTTTGACGCAATGATTTGCATTTAATGTAATACATTACTGTCCACTTTTGAGTCAATTTACTGTCTATTAAGATTGAGTTGTTGACTTGTTGAATCACTTTATATTATATGTAAAAAAGAACGTATTGAAAATTAAATATGTATGGATTACATTTATGAATGCCTTCACGATATTACACTATGGAAACGTAAAAGGAAGTAATTCTGATTTTGCATTATATTACGCAGGCGACAGTAATTTCACCGAAAAATTTAATTTCGCCAAAGTGCTTTGACAGTAACTTCGGATAGCAGATGGCGCGTCGCGGAACAGGCATTTTTTGATTAATTTTATGAAGACAGGCAGATTCAAGTCTCCGTCATTCGCAGGTTCAACCTCTCGGAGGGACTTTCGACGGTCGTTCTTGCCGAGTCTAATAAATATTTTCTGAGGGAATTTAGAATGTCCGCGCTTACTCTTCTTGAGCGGGAGCGAGATCGATCGTCTCGTAGCAGGTGCACTCGATAATCGGTCTCGTCGCACTTCACGATCCCGAAGAGTCCCGGCGTTGGGGAACTTAAGCGCTCCAGTCAATTGCTCCGAATGCAATTTGTCGCTTTCGCTCGGCTCGAATGAAGGGCTCGTTTCGCTTATATACGAATCTTCGTTTACGAGTTTGCGAAGCGTCGCAACCTCCTCTCATATGCCGCGGCGATGCTAAAACTTGGATTAGTTTGCTTTCGACTTTCGATGTCGGCTGAACTAGTCGCCCACGAGGCGGCGGCTCGCGACATCTCATCTCGTGATGAAGTTGAGCGCCAACGCCGCTCCTGTTACGCCAACTCAATGTGATTCGTCGTCACTGTGGTTTCTCGGTGCAAATCTTAACACCGACGAGCGAACGCAGGAAACTCCGAATGAGATTAACGATTAATTTGGTCTTACGCGTCTGTAGATCTCGGGGGAAACGCGTCGTCGAAATGTATGAATAAGTTTCGCGAAACTCTGCGAGTTGAAAAACCTGTGAAATAAAGCATATACTTAGAGAATTTTATTTATATTTATATTTATACTTATAAAGAAACTTTTATATTATTTTAGAATTTTTAAAATCTATGTTTATCATTAAATGTGCTTAATTTCTTGCATTTTGTATAAGTGTAACAATATAAAAAGGAAAGAAATTTTTTTAATGTTATTTTAATCCTTTTAGCAAAACATTTTAATTTGTGTAATCGATTTTATAAAATATGATTACTTTCATAAGTCTTAAAAAAAATATGAAAGAAAAATTATACGCAGATAAATGTCACAAGCGATAAGCATGTGAAAAGATATTGCTATTGAAGACATATCAAATTCACGTAAAATATTGGAATTAAAATGATGTGAAATCGATTTTGTAACGTGTAGATTTGATTGAAATCTTATTTTAGCTTCGAACGTTATTTGAAATAAGATTTTTATGAGCAAGTTCCATAAAGATTTCCACTTATTTTTACGGTTTCTTGTGCATTTATAGTTGTAAACTGTCTGTTTTCTGCTAGTCGACTTGGCTCTGAAGAGAATTCCTTGTCTACGTTCCGTCCATCACAAACGGCCTTGATTCAATTCTGGTTCTCAGGATGGACCACTGCACAACGCCCTGGTAGATTTGTCCTTAACAAAGGATCTTGATTCGACTGTGTTCTATGTTCGACATACCTATGTGCAATACATTTGTGCATTCAATTCGTGTTTCACTGGCAGACGTAACATTGGAAGATCCTGAAGCATCTCAACTGTTAGTTTGGGAATAATCGATGCAAAACGACACTTAATTGATATATAATATGCTTACAAATCCGTTAATCGCATCGTATAAACGTATTACATGCTTTATCTTTTCTTTTTAACATCTTGGATACCAAACTTGGATATTGTAATTGATTATAAGATTATTGTTATAACACATTTGTTATTAAAACTAATTAATGAAATTTGGAAGAACTTTAAACTATTGGTGGAAAAAACATCTAGCTAAATTATACAGTTTGATAAATATTATATCATTAAAAAAATTAAAAAAGTTATATGAAGCTAAAATTATGTAAAATATAAAGTACATTGCACATTACCGATTTGATGAGTATTCTTGATCGACAAATAATGGCATTCCATCGCGTCGTTAATCGACTAGCAAGGAGATAGCTTCAACTCATGTAGGCATTCTTTTTCCTCAATAGCGACTTCATCAAATACCAATCGACTACATTTTCAACGATCTTAAAAATACGAGATATTCGTCACTATCGGATTCAGAGCAGGAATTTCATTTATGCCCTTCGAGTATTTCCATTATCGATTCTTCGCGAGCCTGCAATACCGAAGAAGGGCAGCGAGAAAGTATTAAAAAAACAGCAGGGAAATTTTTTTTCGATATGGTGAACGTATAAAAATTGCTGATACACATCTCATTTTCCATTAAAAGAAATAGGGACAAGATTATTTTCTGTAGAAGAGTTGCTCAAGACTATGGCTCTTTAAAATAAATAAACTTTATAAAAAATTTCAAATTTGCTATACAATCTTATGCTAAAAATACATAGTGCGAGATAAAATGTGAAAAGAATGTATGTGTAATATTTTTGCGATTGATGAAGAATATCTTTTGAGAATTTAGAATGCGGGTTTTGAGATAGAGCTTCAATCAACACTCTTATTTCATGCGTGTACATACGAGAAAAATATTTTTCTGCTGAGATTCTCGTTGACTTTTGCCATTAACTTTCGTGAATAAATCGTGGTTAGCTTTGCGAAGATGCTAAAATAATAGAAGAATTTTCGAGATCCCGCAGCGAGGTTCAACGAGGATTACATGAACGTGAGCCTCTTGAATTCTTTTGTATAAGTAGGAATCGCGATTAAAAGCTTCAACGTTGCTCGACAAAAAAGTCCTTTTGTACTTTGTGTTCCATTGAATCATGCTCTCTTATTTCACGTATCATTATAAAATCTTCATTATAAAAATATTTTCCGTCGTAGTATAATTGTCTTCTTCAACAATTAATATTCGACATTATTAGAAATATTACGTACGTTGCGTTATCATTATTTTATACAATTTTTTTAAATCACATAAAGAATACGTGTAGAATGTACATATATGTGCTTTATTGCATTTTAATAATTTTATTAAACAATCTATTTATAACAAATAATTAGCTTTGCAACCTATGTATTATTGACATAATTTTTAATTTGACATTACAATTTGAATATATTATTTTACGTATAACATTACTTTTTGATCTTTACTTCATGATCTTAAAAATTATTTTTCTTTTTATAAATTTAAATTAAAGAATGATATGTTAATAAATGTATTTCTGTATTTATGTATTTTTATATATTTTATATCTATAATAAAACTATATATGTATATATGTCTCTTGTATATATAGAATCGTGTGCACTTTTAAAGGTCCATTTACTTTGGCCTTGGTGCGATGGTTCTTGCCGTAAATCCGGCTGGTTTTCGCGCATTTCCAGCATTCGGTATAAATGCCAGGACCAGAAATAGGCGGACGAAGAGGCGAGTAAGAGTTCGTTTTCACGCAGACGAAATATCGTATGGTTTAATAATGGCAGTGCAAAAGAATGCGATCGTAGTAGACAAAGTACGAAGAAGTCTGTGCACAAAGCGGCGGCACGTAGACAACTTTTATTAATCATATTTTAATGAGACACCCCGATAAGGTTATACCTTGCCATCTTTTTTTTATAGATATAATTATGGGATTTATATAAAAATTTAAACACATTACGCGGAATTTTACTTCGAAAAAGTTATGTTAAAATTATTTATATGCGTCTGTATTCTTTATAAACTATTACAATTTGTGAATATATCTAAATTTTCAATACATTTAACACGCACAATTTTTAACATTATAAAATAATAGGTTTTTTTAATAGGATAGGATTTTATTTTATGTTTAATTCGATAAATTATAGTCTTCGATTGCCATGTAAAAAATAAAAATAATTATTGAACATCTCTCAACAGTCGAATTAAATTGTACGCTTTAGAACAGCATTAATGTTCGTGTGATATGTCTCAATTTTGGGGGTACGTGCGCATCTACAATCTTTTTTTTTATGTAAGCGGAGCTGCGGCAAATATTTTCCAGGCAGATGAGTCAAACTTTAACGCGATTATGATTCGGTAAACCGATACGCGACGCACTTTGTTGCACGAAGTGCCTTTTATCGATTTTCCGTATATCGTTGACAGTTTCCCTTTATGAAACTCTTATCGCCCCCTCATGATTTTCCGGTGTTTTGAATCTCTCGTCGTTGCTTAAAGATTGAGTTATTTTCATCAGCAAAATTGCAAACCGTAGTAAAAGCGCACGAGGAAAGAGATGTGAGAAGCTTTTGCTTGTAAAATAGCTTAATTTTAGCTAGATTTAAGCTAATAATAGTTAGATTTTTATTTTTTTAATACGATATTATACTTTTTTATTCAAAACTGGCAACGTTATTTCTAAATATCCGATAATCTTTAAACTTTAAAGAATTAATTTTTGTGTGAAAGGCATTTTTACAATGTAACGATTTTCCATCGCAGAACATTGTGTTCTCTCGTAGGTGCCTTTTTATGCGGTTATTGGAAATGAAATTTCCAATAATGAGGCGCTAAGCCGGCTACACGTAATTACTTCAAATGAGAGCTTATAATTAATATTATTTCGCTCAAGTGTCCTCCCAAAGATACGAGAAAAAACGAACACACAGTCGACAGATATTTCGCACATCGGAAAAACATTACTTTTGAACATGTATACACGTACACACGCAAACGCAAATCACGTGGGCAAATGTGTTGTTGGCTACGACAATCTCGTAGCTAGCGTAATCAATGTCACTGATTACGATTTACGTTCTTACCAGATCGTAACAGTACAATGTCTGCTCCTGCTATGTTCGTCTAACTCGATTAATGGCAACTATCCCTGTTTACGCTCCTGCTAACAGAGCAACTGATAAAGAAAGCCATATTTATCCTTTTCAAAGTCCATGTTCCTTTTTTCAGTAAAATCTCAGTCCTCAATCAGTTTCTTATCTTGTTTTGTTAATAGTAATAAAAATCAAGTAAGATTAATTTTATATCACATTATATTGTTGATACGGATTACATTAATAAACATGGAACTAATGAAACTACTGAATTGTTCAATCAATTTACGATCATTTTCATGATTTTAATTACATTGTCAATTATGTCAATATTGTATAATTGCACCTTATGCTATAAATTAATATTAGCATTAGTAGCTTCATTATTTCTCTAAATCGTTGTGATGAATAAGCGGATTTGTTGATTGTTTTGATTTGTTGATTTATTTTGATTGTTATAATTGGACAATACGGGTTCACAGTAAAAGGACATTAATAATATCTCATCGATAATTATTTATCATATTTACTAAATTTAATCAATAAATCTATAAAATAATTCTAAAATAAATTAATTAAATATTATTGTTTCATTTTTTATTGTGATAATTATATTGATTTAATATTGTATAATAAAATTAATTTAGTGTTATATTAAAACTCTGAGATTATTTTCAAGTTAAAGTAGAAAGTCGATACCGTTCAATTTAGTTTTATATGTATTATGCCAGAAATAATAATTTCTAGAATCTTTCTTTTTGTGAAGATACAGAATCATCAGAATCTCGATTAAATCGTCAAGTTATTAGTCTATTAAGTAAAGCATTTAAAGTATAAAGTTTATTAGCTTAATAAGCTACGCTAAGTCCAATTGATTAAATCTTAATAAAAATTCGATATTTACTTAAAAATGTGTTTGATATCTTTTAAAATTCTTTCTTTTGAAAAATTGATTATATTGCTTTTATTATTTATATTTATTTTATTAAATTAAACTTGTTAATCTCTTTTTTATCCTTTTGTCATTCTTTCTTTAAACGTTCAAAATATTAATTAATATTCCTAATTTTTAGAAATGTCAATGTTCATTTATTTTTACAGATAGTTTTATTTTCCCAATAATTAAATAATAAAATAATAATTATAAAACATATTTAATAAGTTGAAAACTTATATTACAAAATAATATCTTTATAATTGCTTTAACATTTGCATGTTTCATTTAATGCCACTAAATTATCTCAAACGTTATTTTATTTAAACAAAATTTAATCCGTCTGTAAAAAAGTCGCAAAAAATATGGGAACTCTCTGGCACGCTATTTATGTCATATTTTTAGATGAGCAAATTTACATTTCAGGGAAAATTAAATTATAATTTGCTTTAGACTACAGATACCAATGTTAATGTTCAGTTTATCTGGTCGTTAAATAAAAATGAAGTTGCTATTGTTTTTTTTTGTCATTTGTCTCATTTAACCTAAATATACAAATATAAATGTTTTCCAGCATATATCAATAAGTTATTGACGTAGCGTGATTACAGAATATGTTCGAAATAAATTTGCCAATATTACAGTTGAAAAAGTTCTGTTTTATAGTTTGATTACATAAATATAAAAAAGAAAGAATTATAAAAGAGAATTAGGGCTTCTCTTGAAAGATTTCTTTCAAATTTCTCCGTTTCTTCCTATTCGTAAACGCCAGAAATTTCTGCTAGTCAAAGAGAATTTCCTACGAGCGTCAAGAAGAATGTCGATCATGACGTGACTCAGCATACGTATTTGCAGTAAAAAAAATTATCTCTTGAGAGAAAGCGAGAGAGAGAGACAGAGAGAGAGAGAGAGAGAGAGAGAGAGAGAGAGAGAGAGAGAGAGGTGCCGTGGATCTTTCCGATTCGAATTTTAGAAAGAATGCTACGGGTGAGAGAAAAAGTTTGATGTTGAGTCGATCGAAGAAAGTTGCGAGCAAATCCGATGTTTCCTGCAAAGATACGGAAGTAACGAGCGAAGCAATCTGCGAGGCTTTACAAGGATTGAACTGCTGCGAGGTGAATCCGATTTACCATCCATACAAGAAAAGGAGATTCTGTAAAATTTTTGTTGTTAATACATTGCGCGATTTAAATATATATTCATGTAATCAATATTTAAAATCTACATTCATAAATAAACCATGAATGCACAAAAATAATTTATAATGACATTAATCTCCACAAAAATTAAATTAAATTACTAGATAATTGTATTGAATATATCTTAATTAAACGAAAAATAAGTAATTTATATCAATCATAAAAGATATATGTAATTGCAAAAAAAATTCTACTAATAATTTCTTTGAAAAAAAAAATTAGAATTTGATGATCAATAATATGATGTTACATAAAGAGTTCCATAACTTCAAATTTTTGATTTGAACAAAAGTTGTTAAAGATAATTTTGTTATTCAAATCAGTCAATCTTTGGTTCTTTCTCACTGAAAACATTCAGGAATGAGCATTGCTTAAACAATTCTATGACAAATATCATTTTGATATTTATTTCGTACAAGTTTCACGTTTTATCAATCGTTATCCGCGCAGTAACGTCGATGTGATTTTTGGATGCAAATACCGATGCTAACGCGATCCTGGAAGGTGCATTCGTTGCATCGAGAATTGTAGCTTCTATACGAACGCGTGGCTGCAGCGATATACATGATGCGCGCATCCATCCATAAATGGCCTCTCTATCAATCGTAGCCGATTTGACATTTTGCTGCAGATTTTGCGCGATATTTCTCGTTGATAAACTCACGAATAACTTTTCCAAATTTCACGACTGACGATAGTTGAGCTCGAACCTAATTCTGTGCATTTTTTCTGCGATTTTATATCAGTTCAGCACATTCTCGATTGATTGAATATCCAGCTTAATTATTCCAACAAATATATTTATAGAAATATAAAAATGTTTATAGAAATATTTGTAAAAATATTTTGGTTAGGCAATTTGAATTCGGTAATTTGAAATCCCTTGATTGCTAACTATATTTCTTAAACAGAATCATAAACCGAAATCATAAATCGATAAATTATTTATCGTTCAAAACTAATATTATTTGCAACCTTTTTTCGAATTGTGGGAAGTATCGATTTTTAATAAAAAAAACATTTTATTAAAAATAAAATTTATATTATTTTACAATTACGATATCAAAGATTTATATTGAAATATTTTTTTATGATAAAATATTTGATAAAATGTTTTATAACAATATTTATCTTTTATAAAAGGCTAAAACAGGAATGATATAGTGTTTGTGCTGCGTTTTATCGGAAACCTTTCAACTGCGTATTTTTTGTTCGTAGATTATTTTGTCGAACGGAACTCTTCCTGATCAAGAAGGTGACTTCGCAGTGTGCCATTCAACGTATGTACGTGCACGGATTTCATTTCCGGTTGCAGAGTACCCTGAAGTTGAGCGAACAGCACGACTATCTCGAATCTCGCAATTCAGGAGATCATCACGAGTAGAACGGAGGATTTTCAAAAAGACGAAACGGATTATTGGGTGTGCCGCAATGTGGAAAAGAATAAAGCGCCGTCACATCGTAAAAATCTGTTGTCAAGCAGAAATGATCAAGAAAATCAAGATTCTGACATCACGGATCCACTTTTAGCTCATGAATTGTAAGTAAGAAGGTTAATTTATCCTATTTGAAAAAATTTTATTCGTAATAATAAAAATAATATTTCAAATTGTTGCAATGTCTTTTCAAAAGATATTTAAGTGTCACTTAGTGTGATAAGCAGAACTTTTGCCTTCGTTTATGTGTGAAGGATGGTTGCTGAGATCAGTTATTATGACATAATATCGCATTAAAAATGATTATTTTTCAAGGTTTAATGTACTATGAAATGAGAAAAGTTATGTAGCGATGTTTATCCATATAGGAGTTTGTATGTAATTTCAGGTTTACTCAGCATAAACGATAATAACTTTCACGCGAAACCTCGATGAGATATATATATATATATATATATAAGTTGAGAGAATCCATAAGATCCAAGTATATACATTATATTAATATATGATTCTAATTTTTGTGTAATTTATCTATATTTGCATATATATTTTAAGCATTCATATGAAAGCACGTTTATACATTATTATTATTTATCACATTTACCATTAATATTATCGCATTATTATTAACCCGTTGTATGAATAAACAAATAACATCATGGAATATAATAGCGAATTGAAATAATATTCCAGAACAGTTCTTGAAAATGGAAAATTATCGCATTACGTTGTCAACAAAGGTTTATTAAATAAGCATTTCATTAAAATTTCTTTATTGAGCGCTTGAGCATCGCTTTGGAATAAGGAGGCATTATCGAGATTGAATTCTTGCGAGGTTGTTGGCGCTTGGTAAAGCCGAAATAATATTATATCGATCGTACGTAATTCACAGTCACTTAACACAATTTACAGGTTATTGCGCGAGAGCTTTATCCTATTATTACCTTATCTTGCTCGCGCTTCGTGTTCGTTAAATGCACGGATCTCAGAATTTATTTGCTGAGACCACTTGATAACACTGGCTATCGTTAATATTAGCTATCTTTTCAGAAACATACTTTATTTCTATTTACATATGTCTGACATTCTACGAATAAAAATGTAATCTCATAAATATAAAATAATCGTACTTATTACTAAATGTAACCCTATTGTTTAATGAGAAAATTTTTTATTGTAACAATATTTTTGATATTATTTACTCGCGAAGAAATTTTGTAATTGCGCTTCTTAAAAATGTATGATATATATTGTCAATGAAAGATGTAGTCTCGCTAAATCAGCTCCTCTAATTGTCGAGCAACCTCGCAGTTACTTTTCCACTAATTTCCGCTCAATCGGCACCTTACCTGAACCACTAAGAAACTGCAGAATAGATAAATCGCAACCACACGTGTTATTGTGGTCGTAATTAAGCGGAACGATTGCAGTAACATCTGCAATTTCTGTCTAATCATCACCTTCTCTCTGCCAAAAAGATACCAACAAACATTATAAACCGTAGCAAATGACTAGAGCAATCAAACCAATTGAGGCAATTTGGCTGCTGCTGTGTTTGTTGCAGATTTAATTTCTCATGCTAAAGTATCCTAAATTATGTTGACGTTATTTCGATAAATTATTGAATAAAAATTCTTATATCAATATCATAATCTATACTTGTAAATCTTACAAATACCTTAAGATATTTTGCAGTAAAAACTTGTTTGAATATTAGACATATTACATGTATATATATATATAATGCAAATAATGCAAATACATATACATATATATATATATATATATATATATAATTTATATAAAACTACATGCTATCTCTCTCTTTCTCTTTCTTTCTCGAAATTTTGTCTCAGACATAGTATTATCCGATCGTCAATCAGTACATCGGTTATTGTTCCTCTTTTGGTTCTTGTGCTTTTGTTTTATCAGAAAAAAACTCAAGCTAGAACTCGAGAAGCTACGACTGTTTTTCAGAGATTCTTTCTTCTCCGTGATTTCCGTCGATTCATCTCCGGTCAGACCAGGAGAAATCACGGAGATCTGATCGCGTGTTTTCCCTTCTTCACAATCGCTTTGTTCAAATTCCTTAGACTTCTGCCATACAATCGTATGCCGAGGCCGAGGCTTTTCTGCGCTAATGACGAAGACGCTAATGCTGAATACACTGTTACTATATTACCAAAGAGACCTCCATCACCCGTCAGGTTTGTCACGAAATATTTGAATACAATAGTGTCTGTTTTAAAATAATAATCAAGATGTTTACGTAATACGAAATATAATTATAATTATAATTTTAACATTGAAAATCTGCATCATCAGTTTTATAAAAACGAAATACGAGTTTTAATAAAATTCGGAATTTTTTGACAGACACATTTTGCCTGGGAGATTTGATCTGCGTGCAAGAACTGAAGAGCTATTAAAGCGACGAGGTATCATCAAAGCTCGAAGGTATTTGTGGGAATTTAAGGATCGAATTTTGCAGAGCGTAAAACAAGTTTGTAATGCGGATTTGGATTTGGTTATTTGCACGCTGGTGCTGCAGGCATTGGTTGAAAATGTGATTTTGACAACGGCTGGCATAAATACAGGAATTGATGTTCATACTTTTGTCAATATAGCCGTTAGTTGGACATTAGTTGACTTACAAATTTTAGATCCGATTATGCTGAATAAACAAGAACGTATTATCCTCACCGAATTGGAATTATTTGACATCGACAGTATGTATATTAAAGTTTCTTTATTTTTCTAAAATGACACTACTATTTTATCAATTCTTATCCGAGAATTAAAACTCTAGTTTTTTATTTAACATGTATTTATTATATTTCGCATTTATTATATTTCGCAAAATTATAATTCAAATATATCATATTTTATAAAACTTTTGCAATTGTATAGCAAAAATTATAAATTACAAAAACTGCCGTTGTTGTAACAATGTTGCAAAATAAAAGTACAGTCCTTATTCAGATATTTAAAAATATACACACATATTCATGTTTTGTTAAAATAGTTGAATTATTAACCTCATTATATAATTTGTCATATAAGTGTAACATCGCAATCGATCGTAGCTGTAGAGAGTTAGAGACGGGGCGCATTATCGTTGGAAAGTATCGGAAAACTATGACTCGAAACTACACTTAACTATTATATACTCATTAACACTAAACTATTATACACAAAACTTTTTGCGATTAATATACGATAATATATTTGTAAGCTTGAATATTCATTATAAATTCGTCAGAGCGTCCGACAAGCCGCAAAGTGGTCGTCTCTTCGAAACTTCGTAGAACTCTCTTCGAGATGCGTCGCCCAAAGTTTGATCCGCACGTTTCAATTCATTTGCATCGTAGTTTGCCGTGGTCGCTGGTCGGTCCGGCACATCAGAGTGGCGTCATTAAATTTTATCCTAACGTGAGAGAACGAATCAGCGAGAAGTTACCGGACTCGTTCCAACACGTGAAATCAGCTTATGTACCGGATGTTACCTGTTCTCATTTCAGAGAGATGTCAGATCAGACTTATACGACTTAAAAGAAATTGAAATAACTGTTTGAGGGATCAATCGTGAGCAGGACTAAAGATAAAATACTATATTTTACTTAATATCTCAGATTGCAGTTATTTTAACACTTATTGCTACTTGAGAAAGAATTGCAGAATTTATTCTGAAAATAATTCATGAAGGTAATTGGAGATATAATAAAAAATAAAAATAAAAATTATTATGTGAACTACAATATATAAGAAGTTATAATGAACAAATTCAATGTCAGTGAGAGAAATTAAGTAGAAATAAAAGATAAAAAGTAAAAATAGAATTGTATTATCAAATTGTAAATTACAGTATCATATTTTTTTCGTAAAATAAATTTCTAATATTTGTAACATTTTAATTTTTTTTAACAAAACAAATTTTTAACAATAAAAATTTATAAAAAATGTAATTCTTGCAATTTTTATTGTAGTTATAATTAAACGAGAAAATTTTGCATAAAAATATTCTGAGAAATATAGTTTTAATTCATTGCCACTATATTGCGATTCAGATTTAAGAAGCCATAAATATTTTGCTGGGGAAATTTCGCTGCGAGTCCCGCAATAATTCACGTCGGTCAGTCATCTTTCACGCGACGATGAAATTTTTATGATCCGCAATTTCAATCCATGGAACTCTTTAGTCATACGATCGTGCAGCAATTAATTAATTCAACTGTATTAATTTGGTAATATTAATTATACATTTAATTAATATTATAATATAAACAGCTGTTTTCGTTCAAAATCTCTTCATGAGATTTCTCAAATAACAAGTTAAAATTATTATTATTTATATAAAACTGCCGCCAATTTTGACGAAGTACTTTGCCAGCGTGTAAAATTGCGCAGACATTTTTCGATACGCACAATATTCACGTCTATATTATCTATATTCGATCACGCGGAAAAACGTAGTCAGCGCTGCATTATCATGACGCCTGAAGGTTGTCAGGTGTGCTCGGACCCTTTCACAAAGGGCTTAAAGTCCCTCACGCGCGAGGATCGATGCACAGGATCAGAAGGTGCATCTGAGGCTGTCCCTGGAAGGAATATAAACTGGCCGCGGTGGTGGAATATCATGGACGTAACCTGAAGAATAAAGGAAAGAGAAAAGCGACGTCGTTCGTCGGATATTTAATGGACTTTTCGCCTTGCGGCGCCTCACGCCGACTGCTGATTCAGCGTGGAAATTACGTCAGCTTCCTCGAGAGGATAGAGCACATGCGGAAGTGCCACGCCTTTCTCTTCCTCTTCGTGGCATCTACCAATCTTCAGCTTTGTCTGAACAGTGACTTTTCTTTCGCAGAATTTGCGAGTTATAGGGGTTCGAAGTATCATAAAAACGCATAGCGATGAGCTGCTAGTTTTGTGTGTTAAGAGAAATTAGAAATATAAGTAATCTGAAATATTTGCAATGGTCGGGTAAATTCGTTTTAATTTTTACAATATATATAATTATTAATTTTTATTATCTGAATTTATAGGAAAGAAAAATTATTGTGTATTGTTTGCTTGTGTCTAGCTTTATTTATTTATAAAAACTGGTTTTATATATATATATATATATATATATATATATGATACACGATTCAATGTCTAAGTAATAAATGTTGTTATTTTGTCAGAACAGAAGTAAAACAACTCTTAAAGCGAAGGTGAAATACCGAGAATAAGAGACATAAGCACTCAAAAGTTAATGAAACTTTTATGATCTATTTCGCCCGTCGCAGTCGCCGGAAGCCAACCGGAAACCGCGAAGGCTTTTTTTTTACCGAGTGCAATGACTGGGATCTTCAATTTTCCATGTCGCGGAAATCGCATTTGCGTCGCCGGCACTTTCGATATCCCTCCTTTAACACGGCGCCCATTAATTGCTTAAAAGCCTCGGGTTACTGTACCCCGTTAAGAACTAAAATATGATTATCGAGTGGTAATTAACGATCTGACATATACGTTATCATGAATTATTCATGTATTGTGAACAGCAAATAAATTTAAATTCTGTTAAAGTTGTTGGCAACATTGTTGAAGATGAGCAACATATCAGAACAATTTTTGTTTAATAAAGATTACTTTCAATAAATATTTTGTAAAACTGAAGATACAAGATAGATTTATATTTCAATAGAGGTAAAGTTTTTTAAAGTAAAATATAGAAATTTAAATTAAATGGATCACATTTTTATAAAAATGAATGTATTATTTACAATATATCAATAAAATCATTTTAAGATCTTTTTGATCACACTTAAATATGGAGCAAAGAAATTATAAATAATGTAGGTATTTAAAATCTCTTTCTCTCTCTTTCTCTCTCTCTCTTTCTTTCTCTTTCTTCGTAATTAGCAAATATTTATCTTAAGATAAATATTCTATAATTCATTGCATGTTATCAAGAAGGAAGGAAATTATCGGGGACTACGCCCAAAGGAAATTTAAATGTTTGCGCTGCCAGAGTTAACTACATGCGTCTGTATCCTCCATCCATTATCTTGTTACCACTCCCCCCTAAACAATACGTAAGCTTGACATTGTCACACTGATTACTCGGAAGCTAATAACACTGTATACAATGCCAAACTTGCGGAGCCGGTCGAATCAATGCCAGGCACTCTTGCGAGGCCACCACCGAGCTGTCCTCGAAGCTGATAAATATTCATGGCTCACCCTGGTTGGCACGATTTCCTCGTCGTAAAACGGCCGGATGACGCGGGCGAATCCGTGCGACAGTTCCATCGTTCCGCGTCGCGATAATCACATCCAGTAATGCCGCGCCCGCTTGAATCGTTGAACGCGTCGTAATTGAACTCTCGTTCCTCACGGAACGGAATTTTTGAGCGAATTAAATGGCATGCGGCGCTCAGGCGCAGCGTGTAATACCGTACCGCTAATTACGAATTCTGCGTATCTGCATATCGGAGGGTTCAATTGCGAACATGTTCGATGATTTAAGCGAGCGTGACGTATCTTAGGAAAACGTTATTAATGAGAAGTAATAGCTGGCATTTAAATCATGGTAATGTAGAAACAGGGAGAAAAATAAAAAAAAAGAATTGATTACAGAATTCATTCCACTTACCAATCTATAAAATTAAGAGATGGAAGGATTTTACGATCATTGAATTTTCTTTATCTGTTTAATTTTAATTTTTACGAAGTACAATCAGATAAGTAAAAATGAATCTCTTATTTTCGCTTGAATAAAATACGATAAGGATACTTAGTATGTGAGTGTTGTATTATATTTTACATTAAAAGCATTAAAAAGCAAAATTAGCACTTTCTCCATTAAGACGAGAGTGAGTGTATCCATTTCATTATTTTTAAAATACAAATCCAATCTTCTTTCGTGAGCGCTTAATCCTTTCTAGAATGGGAATTCTGATGTACGTATATATATATTTCCATTAAGTGATTAACTATTGTATAATCGCGTTCTAATGATTATATGCGCGGACATGTACGCGAGAACGGTTTCTATGAACTCGTGTCACTGCACATTACATTTTAATCCGATATTAGAACGCACACCATAAATTATAATCTCGGATCAACTGGCCAAGACTAAATGCGGCTTGTGTATTGACTTCGTCATTTGGCAGGCTTTATACTGTCTGTGAGTCGACATTTGACATTAATGGGCTTTCCAGTTAATATCCAAAAGAGAATTGCACCGGCAAAATTAAAAAGATTTGATCGTGCAAGTTATAAAGCTAAGATAAGGTAATTACAAAGCGTACTAGTAAGTCACAGTGTATCTATTCTCATTTTTGCAATCGTGTACAATAAGTCATTAATTGTGTTTTTTCAAAAAGATATGATACAATTAGTTTTTTGTCAACAATTATAGATTAAAAAAAAATATTTGCTAAAACGGATTGATTTATTGAGTATATGTATAGAAATTATTGTAACATTCTTATTCTTATTTTATTCTTGATTTTATTCGTGCTACATTTTTTATTTAAAGCCAAGAGGATTTTTCTTTAGTAAAGAAATAAAAATTTAATTGTAATTCTTAATTAATTATTTATTAACATCTTTTAATTTTATTATATAATATCAGATTATATTGTAATTTTGGTGGTAATATTGTAGCATAAAATTATCGATAAACAGAAACGTATCTAGATCAAAGGTAATATTTTTTGAGTAAGAGTTTATTTCAACGAAGCGACGCAACCATATGCGACATAACAAATCGCTGGTAATGAGGTTAAATAGGGACAAACATTTATCATCTCTCCGACGGGTGTTGCTGGCATTTCAAATCTCTCCTAATAATAATAGTTCACTGCAATATCTTTCTGCAATCGAAAATATCTATAATATAATGATTAAGGTAAATTTGTTTAAAAAGCATCTGACTTTTGTCATATAAGTCTAAATATTAATGTAAACTTAATTTCTCTATTGTAAATAATAACTGAGAGTTGAGAGAGAATTTTGAAACGATTGAGAATATTAATAAGCGGCTTGTACCTGTTACAAAATATTATCCAATTAAAAGTTACATTAATATTTCTAAAATAAATTGCGCAATATACTACGTTACTCATTCATTAATAATTATTGCAAAATAAAACAATGCAAAATAAAACAAAGTTTGTTTCTTATTGAAATTATGATTTAATAGAGATTTAAATATTAAACGAACTATAAATATCTCAGGATTTCAGTCCTCTGCCTCAAATTGCTCGTCTTGAATCGGTATTATGGATCGGTAGTGCAATGCTTTCAGCGAAAAGAGGCGGAAAAAAGTCGAAATGAATACGGACCATTGAATAGAATAATGATGAATGCACATATCCCAATGGAGATGCGTGATCGCTGCTGCATTTATCACTAGTTTCGTATGCTGACATTTACGCTTTTGATTTATACGCTGCTTTTATTTCTCTCGTGCTGAACTTAGCGCATTAATTATCTAAAAACACGAGATTTCTCAAATTCAATATTTTTTATAACACTCTTATTGCAGCAAAACGAATCAATCTTTAAAGTATCATGTAGATATTTATTGTTAAATTAATTTTTGAAGGAAATATGTCTAGAATTCTATATTTTCTTAAAATTCCCTTTCAAAATATATAAATCTCTATAGTATTAATGTTTCTAATATAAAATAAATATATAACATTTGCTATAATTAAAAATCTGTTAATACAATTTAAAAATATTCATTTATTATTTTACTGTACTTTAATAGCAATTTGCTGTCCAGTCAAGTTATTTTTCAATCAATTTCGTATTCTTGTTTCCGTTTTATTTTATTTTCAAATTTTGGTTTGTTAAAAAAATCTAATGCTTTTTAGTGTCAACAATAGCCTCCGTTACCGTAGAAGCGCTTAGGCGAAACAATGGTATCTAATTGAAAGAAAAGGGTTGTCGGCAAAAACTCAACGCTAACACGAAGCGACAATCCGTTTCAGCGGATTCGGTCAAGCCAGTAAAAGGATTAGCTCGCGGTGTCTTAAGCTGGAGGAAGCACAAAATACCAAAGTATACCGACCATTTCTGCCGCAATCGCAAGCTACAAACTGCATCCTCACAAATAACGCTGAGGTGGTGTTGAATGTATTTGCCGGCGACCACGTGTGGCAAACTGAACCAACTTTTGGCGAAATTTGCGCACTCGACAGTTAGTTACAGTCCACCGAAAAGAAGTACTATTATTTTCATGTAAAAACTACGATCCACGTTTTGCGCTATATAACGTTGCGCAAATATAAAGAAAACAAGAACGAATAACTTTGTGCGAATGTCTCTTGACACGCGATGTGTTGCTTCAAAAAATATGTATGTATATGTTGATGTACCTATTTCACTTATCTAAGGAATGTCTTTCCTTTATAATTTAAAACGGAATGTTATACACGTTTTATATAGTAAAGAAGTATGATAATAAACGAAGTTTAGAGATTCTTTGCCAACTATTGAATTTTCTGCTACTTACTACTTTGTAAGCTATACTTTGAATCATTTTTCGTACTTTAAATTTGGGGAGCTTCGTAATTCTCTAATAAACAAATATTCTCGCTTCTTGGCATACTGTTTTCAAAGTTTTGCTTTACAAGGCTCATTTAAACATGTTTTAATTACGCAAATTTAACATTCTCCGAGAGGAGAAATTTGCATACAAATGGCTTGTGTTAAACTTTATTCAATGTCAATATCAAAGTTCGTAATTTCTAAATTTACATCAATTTTGTTTAGATATATATTACGAATTTGAGGAAATTCTAGAAACGATCAAATTCTGATCAATAGAATTAACTGTTAACAAAACTAAATTCCTGATATCTTTTAGAAAAATGATAATAATTCTAATCTAAAAAAATTATTATAATCAAAGCGAAAATAAATTTTTTTAAAAATGGTTTAAGAACATAAAAGATATGTTTTTCATTAATACAGAAAAATGAAAACAATAAAGAAAAATTTAAATGAAAATGATAAAATATCAGGATTATTAAATGAAATATAATATGTAGATAAAAGCTTTTTTCTTTTTAACGGTACTACTATGCATAGACATGCGCTCTAGATGTGTGCTTAATCTACTTATATTCATTAATGCAGTACTACTTTTAGTACCATTTCTAATCTGGCTTTGCGCGTTAACCGGAAGGTACCGTGCTTGCAAGCTTGCACCGACACCGCGACCTGTCATATGGTGCCACAAACAACCTGCGGTCGTTGCTTTACGCATCTGAAATGCACCGTGTCGCTCAGGAAGAAACGAGAAAAACACGGCGAACATATCGCGCTCATTTCGCTTACACGGACGTGCATTCTCGCAACGCAAATGTGAAGGAACTCATTGTTTCTTTTTAATGTTCGCGACGAGGCAGGTCGTTCATCTCTTTCTCGCTTTGCCAAAGTATGATCATCGAAGCGTAAAGAAATCACAGAACTGAGTACCGGAAGGAAGTGATATAGGGATGAAAGCGATGAGACACGATCAAGCCGTGCGAACTACATATATACACATATATACACCATTTCTCCTATTTACGAATAGTTCTTCTTTCTCCACTCTTATATCTGATTCCACTGTACGTTCACAGCGCTATTTGGCCTTGTTTTATCAAGTTACATTTCTTTGTTTCTTATTTGATCTCTTCCGGTGTAAAAATATTTTGAAATGGATTGTTAGCCTGACGAAGGAAATAGAAAATTTTATTTGAACAGATTTTCAGCGAAATATACTTAAAATCAAAGTTAATAATATCATATATATTAATAGTAACATAAATTACTATTAATACTATATTAATATTATTAATACTATTTTATTAATTTTATTTAAATAATTTTATTATTCTTATCCAATTTTATAAACTTATTATAGTATATTAATCTTTAAGAAATAATACTCCGATTTCTACTCTCTTATATTATATTTAATATTTTAACATTTTTCCCATAGAAAACTCTTCATTTATAGTCATTTATCATATAAAAAACTGTGTAATTATGATTTATAGTTATATTTAATATTTCAATATTTTCGCGCAAGAAAACTCTTCATTCAAACTCATTTGTTATTTAAAGATGTTTATGATTAATGTAGTTATGATTTATAGTTTCTATTTCTCGAGATTTGAAATTAAAAAGTGATTCGATAAATGTTAGACACGATTAAAATTTCTGGATAATGACAACAGTGTATTAGATTAAATTTTCCAGTAAAAAGCGAACATTCTTGTTTACTCTCTTTTTTGTTTATTCTCTTTTTTATCTCTTGTTTTTACTTTGGTTTTAGTGTTGAACCTCGCAACAACTCTTGACGTTGTGCTGCATACGGCGTATTTTCCTCATTACGTCCGACTATCCATCATGCATCTCGAATGTGCAACAGCATGCACTCTTTATGCGCAATACATCGCTACGGTAGCGACATAAACTGAAAACGCAGTAATCCAACATTGTAATGAAGAAGTATCAATCTCGTATGTCGCGTTGGGTAAAACATTCGAGTGCCTATATATCACGTTTACACTATGCAAAATGTGAGTGCGATAGGCATCGAAACGTGTGTCACGGTACAATGTTCGATATAAATTGCGCATGCAAAGATAAGATCATATAAAATATATATTGACGATAGCGTGTTTTGATACTTAGGCAGATTGCAATTCATATTGACAATCAGAGTACGTAACTCACGTTTTTGACGTATATATTATTTTAGCGTAACGGATTATTATATATAGGGTAAAATTGCCGAAATTCCATTGATTCTTAAATCGCTTCATCTCAAAAATTCAATCATTATATCAAGTGTAATAAAGCATCATGACAGTACTATGTTGTAATAATTTCAGATTAAAATAATAATAATAAATAACAATAATAAATAATAATAATAAATCCCACAAAGAGTACACAGTGATTAAATTTTTAATAAGGCGATGCGATTTAAGAGCCAATAAGATTTTGGCACTTTTTTCTCTATATATATAATATATTATATATTATATTTATGTAAATACTTATGTAAATTATAATAAAAATATAATTATGTGACAAAAATACGATTATAAATTATTGTCATAATCATAATTACATCAAGAAAATTATGAAAATTTTAAAAATATAATATCATGCGAATAATAATTTTATCAGAAAGAAATGTTCAATCTTGCTGCGTAATCGGAACATATATTCTAATGCACGACAATACACAAGCACAAGCTGTTTAATATATATAAGAAAAATGTCCCACTGACAATAAAATATATTTCTTCATAAAGTAGCATGCATTCGGAATATCCGACACGGCGCTCATCGTAAAGAAGAAATAACCGCTCAGAAGAGTATCGCGGATAAAAGATGTCTCGATTTTGTTTTCCTTCTTATGGAACAGAACGCAAGATTCATGACATTTTCTGAACAGCGTTTACGACTCGCGTCAGGTCGAATGGGTGATAATATTTTCCAAAGTTGTTTCGTGTTTTACAATCGCTAGCGCGTAGCGACGCAACGCGACGATGGTGATGTGGGAGAAATACGTTAAAGGGTAATTGACAAGACGAGAAACGTGTCGCGAACAGAGAGAGTGTGTCTACAACATATGTCTACATCTCGTATAACGTCAAGAAATAAATACAGTACTAGGAACACAAATAGCAGGGTTTCATCAGGGCCTATGCGCATTTTTATAATCAAAACTATCGCTCCGACAAAGCAGGTTTTTGTAGAATAACGTCGACGACGTGAATACAAATTATATGCGCACACGTACATATAAAAACAGAATTGATCTCATTTCTCTTACTCAAATGGGATTGCAAAATTTATTTTAATAACACAGTCCAGTGCGCAGTACAGCGCGAATGCTGGACAGTATGTAAAAATAGCAAGTAACTCTGCTGTAGAGCGAGTCGTTGCATTTCGCACAGAGGGCACGATGACGGAAAATTCACGAGATAAGGATTATATTAGAGCGGACGACGTATGCTTCTCATTCGCTCTCTCTTTCTCTCTCTCTCTTTCTTCTTTTCTCTTTCCCTATACTTGGTTCGCCCGTTCTATCGCATTCCCTTGGAAATGTCTCGAGACAGGACATTCTTGACACTTTTATCCCGTACATCTCTCTTACGAGGACATTTCAGAAAAGAATATCTCATCCATGAGGAACTTGTCTTCTCTTCGTAGAGAAACGAGCAACGAACACCCTAAATTATGCATCACTCTCAGTTTCATTTATATTGCCGTGTAAGATATTCATTTTGATGATGCGTGCAAGATAGTTTTGCTATGTATGTGATATTTTCAATTTACATGAAAGTTCAATTCGAGTATATATATTCTGTCATTTTTCAGAATGATTTAATAATAATTTAAGATAATTCTTAAAGTACATAATAGTAATTTGAAGTAAGATTTTATATTATTGTATATAAATATTAAGATCAATAATAATTAATTTTAAGTTGACAAAATAATAATTCATAAATAAACAATTATAAATTATAATTGTCAATATATACTTTTTAAAGGCAACACTTTTAGAATTAATTGAATAACTTTTTGGATTAATTGAGAAACTTTTATAAATAAACATATTGTTTGTGCGTTATATTTACATTAAAAATTTACATTAAAAATTAAAGCAGACTTTTCACAAACGTTATTTTTCTCGTTGAATCTCTTGAATCTGTTAGAAGCGATGTTGTAGGATGACTTTAAAGTCAACTACAGTGAACGACAGTCTTGCGATCGTGAGAACCGTCTGACGAGCTCGCTGAAAAGGCTCCTACTTCATTCGGCCGGTGAATATTGCAGCGGCCATTAACTCAACGATGTCTCTACGGCGGGTTTGTTAATTTTTTAGAAACCTCGACGATCCCCTACATTACAAGACCTGTGTACGCCTGAACAAGCAGCCCGTTTCATTTGTCTCCTATTGTACATCAGGTTCTGTTGTTCGAAAAAGGTCTTACGGCACCCTCTTTCTCCCATGTGCTTATAAAAATAATTTGTCTTTGTCCGGGAGAGTCTTATCGCGTTGCCTCATGAAACGTGCATGATTATTTGCGAAACACAATTCCTCATCGGTCTCATGATAGAATGGATTATGCGTGTATATTTTTTATGTCCCTATTATACAATTTATTTTTATCGCATACTGGACAAACATTTTGCTATAATAAAACTTGTCTTGTATATTTGTGACAAGTCCAATATATAGCACCTTTTACTTTTTAATGTATTATCCTTCTTTCATAGATAATATTACATTATTATATATGATTCTGCGCGCATGTACAACGAAAGTTAAATTGGAATATTTAAAAATACGCTTGATGTACGTTTTTGAAATACGATATCAAGTATGAAGTAACACGATGTAAAATATAAAAAAATATGACATATTATTTTTCATTAAATATATTCGTGATATCCTAAATTTTCCATTATAAATTACGATATTTCTATTCTTGATAAATCGATTGTCATTATATTTATCAGTCATTGAACTTTCAGTCACAAATGAAGGCTTTGTAAATGTCGCGCAAGAAATAATTTCTATCGTCCTGAAAACAAGATACAGTAAATATGGCAGTTACGGAAGATACGACTTGGCGGCGTATACGGCAGAAATCACGAGCAGAGCCGAGAAAATAAATTGCGTACGGGCAACGAACGAACGAACGAAACGGCTGCCCGGAGGTTTCCCGCGAGAGCTACGCTTGGGAGCGGGAAACAGCGAGCAACAGGATATTAAAGTACAAAATTCTATCAAAAGTACGTTTTACGTATGAGACGAGATAAGAGATAGTGCAATATCTCTCTCTATCGCGTCTCGTATTTTATGGCTGATCTATAATACTAGACAAGCCGCTATGTATCTTTGTACTTTTCACAAGAGTTCCAAAAATTTTAAGTGAAATTTGTCTTCTTGTCATTTCATTCTAAGTTCATTACAGTATAAATATTACAATACATTCACGAATATTTTACAATATACAATAAATTGAAAATAAATATCTCGAAATAAATAATCGATAAATACATTTATTTGTAATTAATTAAAAACAAAATTGTAAGTTGTTTGCATTTAAACTGCATAATAAACTGTACGTTAATTTTCATTATAGAATATTGTCCTCATGAATAAATATTCGCACAGCTGCTTATAATAAAAACAATGATTTTGATATCTTTTTTTATAAAGTCCTTCTCTCTTCGTCCATTCCACACCATGATCACTGCGTGTCCTATGCGTCGGATAAAACAATCCAGGGAAAAATATCGCGGAAGGTAAATTGTACCTGCGAGGGTTAAATCACGAGTGCACACGGGAGGAAAGTGCGCGAAACGAGCGGTTTGATAAGCGATGCGCAAAAAGAGCAGACGATATCTCACGTGTACGAGAGGCATGTTGCTAGTCAACTTCGAGCATACGTCACGAGAGGAAATTACGCGTATATCATTAAATCTCCGCGAGCAAGAGACGCCGCGGGCTGTTTCCGACAACGCGAGTCTCGCGTTGATGATGTTCGCGAACGACAATTCGAAAAATGTATTCCCCGTGTGTCGCTTATTTTTCGAGATCTAGCTAAATTCGCCGTATTTTTTAATAGCAGTTTATATTTTTTTCCAAAACAGAGAAATGTGATCCGCTTCTTTAAATCCGTTATTTATTAAGAGAATTTATAGACACTAGAGAAACATACAATAATATTTATACAATATTCACTATCGTCTACGTTTTTCGTTTTCTATTACATTATTTTACAAATCTAAGAGTATGGCGCGGTAAATGCTGAAATAATATTTTAGATGAGCGACATTGTTGTTATGTTCTCCTCCATTTCGTTATCTTTTCCTTTATTGTGATTTTGTACTATCGTTTTTGTATAACGTAAACTTCCGAGAAATAAATTGACGCTATTAGACTGACGTTTAAGTACTTCTTTACTTCGTTTAAAACGAGTGAGCAAAGATTCAAGCAAAGAAGATAACGGCGACATCTTATTTCTTCAGTAGCGTTGAATTTTTTCAAAGGTTTGTCGTCAAGATCAAATTGATATTATTCCGAGAAAACAGGTCTACGACGTAAAGCGGTTATCGAGGATCTCGGGAGGCATCATCGATAACGAAGTGAAATGTTAAAATTCAAAGAACCTCGAAGGCGCCGCGACGTTGATCCCATTGGCACCGACGATGCCATGCAGATTATGTGACTCCATCTTCCCGTTCGAACCCATCTTATCTATTACTTCGTCTTTCCTTCTTTCTCCTCCAATACCGCGAGCAAGATCGAGCATTAAGGCAGTTACGTCCTGAACGTGGACTTTACGTGTCGCAAAAATTTTCTCGAGCGACACTTAAACCGAAGATATAAAGAAAAAGGAAAAAAGATGAAGACAGGGTTTTAATATTAGAAAGATGGATAAGCTAGAAAATAGAAAGAGAAGGAGAAGGGCTTGCCAAACTTCGTATGTATTTTTTTTCGGTATTGTCATGAAACTTCTTGAATTAATTTAATTATTTGCTTTACTATTGCATGCAGATTATGCATCTGCATTATGTGTAAATTATTTAAGAATGTTTTTCTTACGTTATATTTGACAATTAGATTTATCATTAAATCTTGAAAAATAGAATAATTGGTAGTACTGATGATATAAAATCATTTTCGAGAGTTCATAGTTGCACATAAATAATTTATAATAAAATGTATATTAGATATATTTATATGGAAGATGTACATTTGGAAGATACATTGGATATATGTTATAAAACATAAATGTATTATTTACATAATATTATTAATATTGTTTACGTAATATTATTAAATGTAAATTTCATATTATAGAAATTCATGTTTGATCTTCTTTTAATAATTTATTATTGCTGATTATGATAATGCTAATAATGATTGAGACATAATTCTACTTGTGTCTGACCACATAGCGTCTTTCTTCACTGACTCTATTATTACAGCTTCTTTACTGATTACGTTCTAATCTATTTGTTATATCTTTTCTGTTGAACACGATTAAAATGTTTTTGGTAAAAAGTAATAATTATATAAACTAAAATTAATTTTATAAAAAAATTTTACAATAAATTTTTTGTTTAACTAAATCATTTCTTCTGTCGAAGAACGATTCAACAATTTATATTAAATGACAATCCATTATCATAACTTAATATTTATAGAATACACAAACACAACAGTTGCTTTTTAATAAAATCACATTAAGAAAATTAATTAATTATCTTTATGCTGAAACTGGAGATAATGCTACACGATGTTTCGTTGGAATATTTTGCATAAGTGTTTCTTCCTTTTTCCCTCCATCCGGTGACTTTGCCTCCGTTCTGGGTCCTTGTTATTACAATATTAATGACTCGCAAATTGTAACAAGTTGCGTTCTATAACCAGCTGTTACATGTACATCGCGAGCCATGTTCTGAAATTAATTCCGCAAAGTTCAGTATCGATTGGCGCATAAGCCATGCTTTTTCTCTCAAAGCAGAAATTATATCTGAGAAATTTTCTTGTGAAATTTTCGAAACGTAAAATATATTATATATCATTATTATTTTTTAAATAAATTTCAGTAAAATAAATAAATTATTTTAGTTCAGACATTTAAGTAAATAAATTATTTAAGTTTTTAGATATTATTTTATTATTAGATACAAAAAGACACTTTATTCTCCTTTTTCAGATTTACAATATCATTAGATGCCCTCATTACTTTCCGTTTTTTAAACATTTTCATTTTTTGGTAGTAACCAAAATTTCAAAATCTTTGAAATTCCCAGTTTCTTAACTTCTTGCACTCATAGAGATCTATAAAATACTTAGAATCTGCTCATTAAATCTTCAAATGACGTTTGATTTTTCTGGATTCTTGGATCCGTCACATATGGATTGTCAGATAATAAAGCGGCTTTTATTGTTTTCATCTTGATTTATAGAACACAAGTTACAAGTGCGCTCGACAGTTAACGATAACAGCCTCGACAATTCATCGTATTTGCACGCGCATTATAACGTCCTTCGCGATAACTGTCGGCATTGCGCGTACGAAACCTACATCATTTACGGTTCGTATTTAATATACTCGTGAGCGGGGCGCCGTGCGTGTGCGAAACTCAATGTAATATTGTTACATGCTGACGTCGGCCATCCACACGGTACGGCGTGTAATTTAATACCGCCGAAGCAACGATGCCGCGAGAACGCTTTCGAATGCATCCGCGGAAATATTCGCGCGAGCGAACTCATGCAGCTTTGCGATGACGCGCGCATGTGAGCGAAACGCAGTGCAAAGCTTTTTCAAAATTTGCAGCAGGCTTTATGGCAACCGGTTGATGGCAGACGACGGACGCTTCTTTTTTTCCGAATTTTTGCGAATCGCATGGTCGCGCTTGCTGGTATGCTTGACGGCAGTGTAAACGCGGCAACTTTGGTGTAAATAAAAGGTAAAAGCAGCCGGAATATAACTAAATCGCGGAATCAACGAAATAACTGTTGTGACAATATTGTGATTCTCCGATTCATTATTATAAATTTTGGAAAATTTGCATTATTATTTTTAACTTTCTTAGAGAATTGCCTTTGTTTCGAAGAATATATATATATATATATATTACAAAAAAATATTAAAAATAATATAAAAACACGCCTCTAAATTGCTAATGCGTTATTAAAGCCCGTTAAAACAAGATTATTGTTTTATAATAACAATGTGGAAAATGTAATCTGTCTAACGATAAAAAATTTATTGTGGTAATTCGTTCATAGAAATGAATATACATATTGTGCTCTCTCTCTTTTTCTCTCTCTTTCTTTCTCTTTGAATGTTGTAACGTGATTATATAATTTAGTTTATAATGTCCTCTTTGTTTTCAGTTTATCGTCTCGAATATCATTATTTACAACAAACTTAAAATAATTTTAATAAGATCATTGTTAAATGGATAAATCCAAAGTACACACACAAAACTTATGGACAATTTATTATTATAATGCATTGTATCAAATTAAGAAAATTAATCAACTTTTATCATTTCAAGATATATTATACCGTCAATTTTTTTCACGTTAACTATGATCAAAGACAGTGTAAAAAAAATTAATAGTAGGTACGTAAGAATATCATTAAACGCTTTATTCAATCATTAAATAGTCTCTGATACGCTTCAAACTATAAAGCAGAAATCGTTACATCTGACTTTATAATATGCTTCAATTAATATATAAGTTGGCAAAACTTTCGTAATATCCCTTTGTGGTAAAGTTTCAGTACCGAGGAATACAGATAAATTTCATGATATTACGCAGTCTCTTTCAGGCGGAAAATGAAGGTTGACTTTTTCCTGCGCAATCCTGGCGTTCTCTCCGATCTCATGTAATGCAATTATACAAAAAAATTCCTTGGGGTACTCCGTGATGCTTATGCACAACTTTCTTGCTGGAAGCGCCTAGCTAAGTTAAGTAGAAAGATTAAACGTGATTCCATAAAGTTCGCGTATAGTTTTCTCGAACCTGTCCTTTCCGACACAATTCACTTTTCGTAGGATTTCATTAATGCAAAAGATGACATAATTCTGCGTGGAGATTCTCAGAGATCATGTATTCGGCGAAATGCTGCGGGCATTTTTTTCGTGTTTCTTACGTATAATTATATACAGCAGCGGCCATAGAATGGAGTCGGGTGAAAATGAAACGACCCAACTTCTTTCTGCTCGAGTGAAATAAGAGACACGCAAAAAGTACGAGGAGAGGCTGCTTTCATACATCATTGAAAGCTCTTATCTCACTCAACTCTCGAAGTCACATTTATCGTTATTACACCATTATATCGACCATTATATCAACCGAGATAAATCCGATGGCCGGTGAGTTATCAGAAAAATTCTTCTCGATGTTTCTCAATCATGCTTATCGAGCACATGGATGTGTAAGGAACGAAATAAAAAATAATTTAATATATTTTTATAGATTCTTGATTATCATTTTGTAATAAAGATAACATTTAATTATTTAATTCAGCATACAGGGAATAGGCGACAAAATATATTTTTCATTAGAAAGTTAATATTGATAATTTATGTTGTACATTTTAAACATATAAATCATTAGTAATAGAACAATTTAAAGAGAAGAGAAGAGAGAGAGGGAGATAGAAGTTTGTAGAAAACAATATAATAAAATTTTATAATATAACTTATAAAATTTTCTTAATATTAATTTGTATTAATACAACTTCAAGCGCGGTTAAATAATTAAGATAAAAAAATTCCTGATTATATTACAGTTTCGAAAACATTCCTTTTCACGAAAGCTTAATCATTCACGAGGTAACTAATGTCCCCTGCCTGCATTGCTTACAGATAAAGTATCTTTTCCTCTCATTACTTCCATTGTTAACTACTGGCGGTGCGTTCACTTTGGACGTTTTCGAGTTACCGCGCTTGTGTAATTATACATACTTCGGCTGAGATAGCCAGCGAAACGAGAATGAAAAACTTTCTTTTCGTTAAGGAAAAAAAGTAAGGGATCAATGAACACGCGAAAACCGAGACCACTTCTACGAGTCATTGAAAGCCTGTGCACTCTCTTGTTCAAGTTTCGCACTTTCGTCTCGTTACCACCCTATTACAGCTGTAACAGCCGCGACGAGTGCTGTTTCTTTGTGTGTTGATATCAAAAGAAATAGTTTCTACCCGTGTGCGTCTTTACACGTTTGTTCCTTTAATTTGAAGGAACTGAAAAAAAAAGACAACTTGCAACTTGTACGTGTAACGTTCTTATATCTCGCTGTGTAAAAGTTATTTGTTTTCTCTATTTGATAAAATATCTGTCACACACACAGTTAATTCATAATTAATCGAAATATTTAAATACCTGAGAATTAGATTTTACATTTCTGTTTTTAAACAAAAATACATGTTTACCGAAACATATTATTTGCACGCAGATATGTTGAAAATAGATCCAAAATACACATATATTAATTTAAATAACAATGTTTTGAACAATTGTGATATGTTTAGAAATAGAATCAATCTTTAATGTAAAATCACAATGCACTGTATGCATGTATGTTTATATTATATTTGAATAAATTTAATAATTAAATGAAAAATTTAATTCTTTTCTACAAATTAGGTTAAATATTAATCATTATCGAGCGTCGTTTCAATAACTATTATTTTATTCCTTTATACTGTTAAAAAAATAGGCAATCATTCCCCAAAACGCCAGTCACAGTCCCCAAGTGAGTTTGAAAAAAACGATTCTACCTACACGCGATTGCTCATTTGCGAGTCGTCTAACAAATTTAGTGAACGTTGCGAAGCGTGCAGTGAAAATATTTGCCTCGCGGTGGAAACTTGATCGAGTTTGACATCGCTGTTCGACATGCGGTTCGGCATTTAGACAGCATGTACGTGCGCGCTGGCAGCCGAAATCGCATTATACGTTCGCATAAATCGCGCGTTCGTCGGTGCGTCGCGATGCATGATGCGTGTACGCGTGTATGTGCTGTGTTTTGCGAAGTTTCATTGTTGGTGTGTCTGAAAACATCATCGGTCTCGTGGCGGAATAGTTTGCGTGGTACCTGCGTGGCAGATTTACGACGATGCGCGCTCACGGATATGTGTTTTTTATGCCGAATTAATGACGGCATGAATTTTTGCCGAAGTAAAATATTAAAAGCGCAATGAGATACACTCGCGGATTCGTAATATGGCCAGTAGCAATACGAGCCTCATACAATATTCGCGTTTGATTAATGACTTGAATAACTTGAACGAGCATCAGATCATTATTGGAATGTAATTATGTTTCTAATTTACGTTGCGGTAAAATTATTTATTATTACCTATGCTGCTGCTTTTGAGTTTTTGATCATATCGTGCGTACGCAAATTTCTATTTGAATAATTTAACATACATTAATTGTTTAAATATTATTTGGATTTGTATATTTCCTCTGCAGCGCTTATTCACAACTGCAGAAAAGCAACTATTTGTTTCAATAAACTATACATAAGTTTGCTATTTGCTTTATAATTAAAATTTAAACAAGTTCTGAAGCTCTCACGTACAACTGGCTAGGTTAAAACAAAATTTCACATTCAATACAGAATTTATTATTAATATGAAAGCTGTAGGTTCAAAGAAACTGCATTAATACGAATAATTAGGCGTTCATAAAGAGACTTGAGAATCGGTCACTCGGGAATTGCCTGCAAATGATTTTAATCTTATGGACAGAAACCCTGATCGCAGAGCCTGTGACTTAGCCTGAATCCCCGAGATCACCGGTTTATCATACGTCAGAGATGGATTCGCGTACGGATCAAATATAAATTAGGTCCGAGTTACGGCGCGGTCGCGGCTAAGTCGGGTCTATATAGAGCCTGTGCGATGTAAATTCGCGCGCATCGGAATTTCGAACCTGATCTATGTGCGAGTCGAATTCACAGGTGATGCATACAACCTGATTGGACTTGGTTGGATTAAGTGCGGTGCCGTTTTGATTCGAATTAGGATTGCATTCACTTGGATTAAACGTAAATCGATTCACGTGCAGTTTAAATACCTGTAGAATGCTTCGTTAGCTGTGGAAATGGATTGTAAATATTAACTAGTATGATATTAATTTATCAAACTCTCCTTAGCTCTAACATTGACAAATTTAATGTAATATTTATGTTAAGCTTTTCATTTTTATTTTGGGCACAAAATAGCTCAATTATTAAAGATTTCCGCGTCGCGCGATATTAATCGTTTATCACGTCTGCGAAATTAATAGCGTAACGCGGCTATTAATTTATTCATCAAAACTTCCTTCTAATGGAAGAATAATAACGATGTAAAAAGTTTATGCGTTAATAAAAAAAAAATATAATTACATTATATTAATATTAACATTTTAAAGCAATTATTCTATTATTCTTTTTAAAGCAATATTTCTATAACGATTCGATTTCATCTCACGGGAATCATGAGAATCACGCAGAGTGATAAAAATCAAGGCGAAGAGATATTCGATAGTCACGTAGTATTAATTAGAGCGCGGTGACAATGCGATATGTTTTTCTTCGGTCAAGTATATAGTGCGGCAGCGAACGGTGGTTCCAACTGGCGTTGCATTTCCCCGGTTATTCGTCCTTCGGGAAGTTATTAATGGCCGGTACCCCAGCGGCGAGAGTTGGTAGCGGCCGCGTTTATTCACTTGCAATAATGGCGTCCGCAAATGAAACATCCGTTTTGCATAGGTAGGGAAGGGAGGACGCGTCATTGTTGCGGCATTGCTGTGGTCGCGGTAAAGATGAGTGCAAGCGTTGCGGTAAAGGGTAGAGCATGTGTTTTCAATGATCCACACAGTTCCCAGAATTCGCTGTGCTGCTCTAAATTCGATCTCGCTTTCTATTGTAATAATTATAACCAAGTTGACAATTGAGGAATCGTAGGAATTATAAGCTATATCTTAAATACTACGATTTTATAAACGTAAACGGCAACATTATTAAATTTCTCAAATACAAATTTCCATGATTTATAAAAATATTTACATTTACATTTTACGATTTCAAGACTCTTAAAGTACATTGTATATCGAACTGCAGGAAGCAGCTTTCTGTAGTAAAAATAAAAATCTTAGGATGGAGGAACTAATGCTTGAATAATTTATGATAGCATAATTACGATGAGTGGGAAACGGCGTCAACAGAGATGCCTGAGTATTTTGCGTCACAAGGATTTGTCGTCGGACTTAAAAGATCTGCATTGGTCAGAGGATGACCGTTCTTGTTGGACCCTCTGGCTCTGCCTATGCATTGCCCGCATAAATATTACAAATGAAAGCAGAGAGGCGGAGATAAGGCAAATCTTTGTCGAGAGCCTTGTTTTATTTGGGGAATCTTCTCTGTCGAGATTAAAGGACACCGAGTATTGCTTGCGAGAAGATTATACTTGCGACCGCGGATTTCCTTTATGAAGATTCTGAGCCCCTCTCGGGAGGCATTAAAAGGACCTGGCGTATGGAACGGGAACCATCTCCGCTGAGGTCCATGAATTAATCACGGTAGCCTCTGAGGCTTTTTCAAGAGATACAGCTATTCGCTATATAAAAAAAAAACATGTGAGTTATTTTTACGAATCAATGACACGTATAAATTGATCGAGATTTGTGCTGCACACGGATTTGTAAATGTTCGTTTTGATTGATCTCACATTGATCCTGACATGTTTTTAACCTAAATAATCAAAAAAAAAACTTCTGTTCGCAAATGGAATTGCGTGTTCGAAATTGTTTTTCTTTTTTTTCTCGATTTTTCGTTGTTTCCCATTATGATCGATTTTCTATGTGAAAACGCTCATGGGACATAGAGTACGCAATGGCGACATGTTAATGACAGTCCCGGTTCAATTAGTTTAGCTCAAATAATTGGGACAGGTGTCGGATTATCGAGGTAGCGCTAAAAGATAATATGCTGTTATCATGACAAACGCAAATATCGGTGACTTGTCAATGATGCATAAATTAAAGTTTCACTGCAATACCGTTAATCACACTATTAATTAGTAATACAATAGTTCACTCGATATCAATTATTTGCTATTTAATTTCTCATTATTACTTTGGATTATTATTGATCGATGTATTAGTACAAATGTAACCAATGCCGCGAACAATTTATAATTATATTAAATATACAATTAATCATTTATAGCTACCTATTAATTCATTTTTAACGATAAAAAAGATATATATTAAGTAATAATTACATTAAATAAAACAATTTTACTAACTAATTTATTTGTTTCTATGTAAAAAAAGTTAAGTATTAATTAAATACAATTAAATAAAAGATGGTAAAAGTGTGATAAAAGAAGTTTTTAAAAAACTGCAAGAAAACTACATAAATATGAAAAATTCTAATTAACGTCGTGCACGTGTTTTACGTTAAGCTTAAACTCCGTGAATCTCGCAAAGCATTTTCCACATAATTCTCTCGAGGATGCAACCACAAACTCGCATCCTTGGAACCGCGTGATGGCGAGGAGCAAGGTGCTTTATTGATCTTAGGCGAATGGCACCATGGGGTTTGGCTGTATTAGAAGGTTCATTGCGGTGAGATGTTGCCAGGTATTATTGGGTCGTGAACTTTTCCAAAAACATTTGCCCTCACTCTTAATTCTTTTTCAATACTTTTTTCCTTCTAAAAAAAAATGCTTTCTTTGATGAATCGAGAGAAGTTTTCCGGATAAATAAAAAGATTTAATTTTAAAATATAAAGCATAATTATTTTATAAAATATTTAATATTCTTTATTGTTCTTAGTTTCACTTAAATTTAGAGTAACCTGGCTATAAACCTAACGCTATAAATAAATTGTAAAGTTTTTGTTTAAGTATAATAGATACGTAAGTAATTATCATAAACTCCAAGAATCTGTACAATATCCGCTAACTTATTCATTTCCGAATTGTTCCCTCGATAACTGCAATAAATTGCCACTCGACTTTCGATCGTAGCTTCTTCAAGCGTCCCTTTCGCAACACGTATCTCGCGTAACGGGAATTCGGCTGAAACGTGCACCAGTTTTATCTCGAAACAAAATTAATCTCGGAATGTGCCGTTTCGTGCGACGTAAGAGTGGAATTTATCGACTTCAACTTCAAAATGTGAAGGTGCCCAATCAGGGGTTGCGCCACTTTCGATATCTGCTACCTCCTGCCGCCACAGATTTGCTCATTATTCCAGCGAAATAAATACCTGCACGAGCGAAAAAAAATCAGGAATTTGAATCGTCGAATTTTATTGCATATCTCGCATATTTACGATCCAAACATCTTTATTGTCGTCGCAGTAAGCTTCCCTTAGTAATTGGCAGTGTCGATGCCGCAGCATTCACTGCGGCAATGCAGGTGACGCATTCTCAAACTGCAGTACATACCGCAATTACCAAAATCTGAAGATACTATTTTATGCAATAAATGAGATGTTTTGTCTTAAACACTGGATTCCTTATTTATTCAAATCTTTGTTGTTTGTAAGTAAAATTTTAATCATTAATTATTGTGACTTTATTATTCTTATTATTTTTTATAATTTAATTTTATTACTCTTATTATTTTTTTAATGACTTTATTATATTTATTATTTCTTATTATTTTTTACCATTAATTGCAATAGAATATTATGCGTATAAATTGCTGCAATCATTATTTTTTCTTTCTTCTTGCACACATTAATGTCTTGAATTATTATTTGGCTGCTTACTTTACATTAAACAAATCGCAAAATTCTCGTATTTTGTGTATCGAATTTCTAATATCTACTAAAAATGGAAAAAAGCAATAAAATTGTTACTATGAACGGAAATTGCATTTCGAATTGCAAGGATCGGTTGGCATGTTGCGTGCGGACACTAGACAATGAAATAAACGTCTGGTGAAAAATGTCCGCGATAAATCGTTACATCGCGTCGAATAGTGATCGATTATCGTTTGTGTAGATTAATAGTAGCAGATATCGATCAGTAGAGACAAGGCAACGCGTATATTGCAGAAACCTATTGTGCGTCCGTGTATATTGAGGGGAACTCGTTTACAGATATTGGCGTATCACTAAATTTACAGTTCCTTATGGACTACTTTAATGTTTTCGAATGATGTATCTGACAGATGTCTTTCAAATTCTCAATAGATATCAATAGATATTAGTAGATTGATTATATATGGAATATTTGGTAAGATAAATTTTACTTATGATAAAAATATTTTGCCTGTTTTGTTATATGTACTGCTATATTTAATATATGTACTTTAATTTATCTCCAAAAATGCATAAAACTTTAAATATTGATATAGATGTAAAAAGAAATTGAATGTATAATGCGAGTATGTAAATAATATCTTGGTAATAATATTTCTTTTATGATATCGAGGATTGTTTAAAGTTAATAAATATAGTTGTATAATAAATTTATATACATATATATATATATATATATATAATAGAAATAATATAATATACATAATAGAAATAAAATAACACACATTTTTCACACACACATACACACATCGAATGTAAAAGAATGTAAAAGAATATAATGTAAAGTACAATGTATGTGAAATATTATATTCGATATTTATTTTTTTTTTATAATTTTGCGTTTTTATTTTATGACTTATGTATGTGTATATATATATATATATATATATATATATATATAATTTTATACTTTAACACAAATATAAAGGATGTTGTAGAAGGTTTTTTTCATAAAATATTTATTAAAGATAAAGCAACAAGTCATAATTAAAATGCAATACCTAATATTCATAATTTTTAATTTTAAGTCTACAGCGCGTTGCATGCGTTATAAAAATATTTTCATATTATTACAGAACGGTATATTGTTCGTGTTCATATAACTTCATGGGCTAGCTAAGCCATGATAATGGTTTACAACGCGACCATAGCGGAATCTCCAGCACGCCGGAGTTAATCGAAAGTTCATATACCCGGGAATTAATTTTGCAATTGTTACATACTTAAGCGAATGCATTTAGCGAAAAATGTCGACTACCATATGTATAAATATTTTTATTATATCGGAAATCATATATTTTTAGCTTTTGTATATTATATCTATAGATTTTAGTGTTGATTTTAGTGTATAGATGATAGTGTTGTAATGCAATACACAATGACTACAGTACATACATAGAATATTTTGCAGATCCATTGAAAAATATTTTGGAAACAACTTCTTTTTTTATGGGCGTGAGTGTATTTCTAATTTTTATTTTTTATTTACTTAATTTTTTTAATAAAATGAAATGAACACTCGCGTACAAGTAATGTACAACAAATTTTATCCTATTTAATTTTTCAAAACGTATGTTAAATTGTAATTATTTTTTTATATATTTAATATACATGTACATATATAGTAAGAGAGATTAAATGACGTCTTCTGTTAGTCGGAAGATAGCGAGCCGATGTGAGCCGATTGTGGTGCACCGGCAGCTTCCAATTCGATGAATTGCAGTCTTGATCCTCGGGTGAGCGTGTGAAGGATCAACAAAGTAATAGGATCGGGAGAATCCTTTCACCGTGTAAGCTACCGATTATGTATTGTGTCGTTCTAAATCTCTAAAGCATCAACGTATTGCGACTATGTATCTTGGGATGGTGATAGCTATACGAAAAACTCAAGAGAAGAACAAGAGCCATGTTCCTCTTTCTTCTTCTTTCGGTCTCACTCGGAAGAATGATTGAGGTTTAACGACCAAAACTTCGTATCTTTGGTAATACCTATGATAACAGTTGGAGTTATATACATATTTCTCAAGTACCAAAATATCGATTTAAAAAGTACCGGAGGAAATTATATTATAGCGTGAATTTGTATAATTTTTACAATGTTAATAATACAAATATAATTTTATATGTTTACTTTAAAAAATTAATTAAATAATTTGCTATTTATTTTGCGGCTTTTTAATACATTTTGGAAAATGTACTAAAATTATGATAAAAATGGTGCAGAAAACAAGAATGTGTATTGCGATTTTATTAAAAAAAATTCTATATTTAAGATACGAAAATTCTTAATGAAGAATTGTGAAAGAATAGCTAATTAATTTTGTTTGACCGTTACTTTTATTTCGCAATTTTTGACAACATTCTATGCCGCAAATAATTTAATAATAATAAATTACTTTACTTATAATGTCAGACCGTACAAACTTTCTCTCCACGGATAATATCCTTGACAAGGGTGTTTCTCCGTTGGGAGACCAAATGCCGAGAGTCGTACGTACATATGTAACATGGGCAATGTTACGCGTGGGAATTCACGCGTTCCTGCGACTTGTTTCCTATCGAGAGTGTCCGTAAAGAATCCTTGCCGTCCGTGTACCCGAGGGACGTTAGCCACCCACTTTCTCGCTACCAGAAACCCATATTTCTAGCGTGTCCGGAAGAGCACTTACCTTACTCGCAGTTTTCTTTCTTGATTTACTCCCTGTCGCGTTGACTTCGCGGAAATGTGAAAAATTTCATCAACAACTTGGTACGAATAAAAGCTGGGATTGGAAGCCATATAATTTCAAACGAGTTCAGATTTTGCAACGTTGTAGATACGCAGAAATAGTAGACTTGTCTGACATTGCTATTTGTTAGATTATTATATTCTTCTGTACGTTTAATACTAAAAATTAACTAACTAAAATGAATTGACTAGAATTAACTAATTAAAATTAACTAACTAAGATTAACTAATTAAAATTAACTAACTAAAAATATATATTAACATTTATTTTTAAAATTTAGAATAAAAATAATTTTTGGTTTTAATTTCTGGTTTTCTGCTATATAGGATAGTTTAACTTTATTTCGCGAGTTATCATTTTAAGTAATTTTTTCTGTTATAACATATAGATGTTGACATATAATAATAACATGTTTTATTTATGTTACCTAAATATATTACAGTTCTGAGATAAAATATTTTTAATACACAATAAATCACCAATAAAATGTATTTTTCCAATCACATCTTATCTTTTCTGAAGAGATTATCAAATAAAATTGAAACTCTGATCTATAAAGACGAGATATCTTCTAATTTTCAGAAAAGAATCAACATTCTATTTCACAGATAATATTTCGAGCTTACTCGAAAATATACTTGTCTTTTATTATTTTTTGTTGCATCATTTTTTTTAATACATAAAAAAGAAAATTTTTTTTAATTATTATGAAATACTCAGAAATATGAATTAATGATGTGATGTTTACAAAGAAAGAAAAAAAGGTCAATGTTATTTCGTTTGAAATTATTATCACCGTTCCGGAGTATATAAACATGATCTTTATTTTATTAGTCGGACCGGAAATTATTCAGTTGGATATCGATGAATTATTATCCGTTGATGCATATTTCCTCATTTTGACCCTGATTCACCGGGAATATCATCGAATATTCGATCATGTGACAACAACATTACATATATGTATACATGTTCGTGTACTGCAGCATGGATAAAATGCACATCATACATATGTAATATGAGCAAACGTGCGAGGCATACGAACGGCCCATCCTGTATATTATAGAATCCTTGCGAATACTATGCGAAATCGCTACTCCTTTCGATTCCGGGCTTCAATTTTCAGAATTCCGTTCACCAAAAGCAAGTCTGCGAGCTTCGATTTTCTAATGAAAAAGCAAAAGGAGAAATAAATAATAGTAAATCATGTAAAAGAACTTATTGACCTTTTGAAATAATGGTTCTCTATTGACCTTTTGAAATAATGGTTCTCTATCTAAAAACTATTAAAATGAAAATGTTAAAAATAATATATTCAATAATATATTACTCTAATAATATACTTAGCTTCTAACGCATTTATATGTAAATTAATCACATAGGAATTATATTATGTTGTAAAAATAACAAATAAGTTATAATAAATTACAAACTAAATACAAATACTTATACAAACTAAAATACGTAATAATAACAAATTATGTATTTAAATTAATAAATAATAATATATGAAGAAGTTAAATATAGTAAAAGATGGTATTATATTTGAAAATTAGTTTCAAACGTAGTATGAAACTTAATACCTATTTCATCCAAGTTTAATTTTTGTTTCGCGGTATTGTATTCTGCTGCTTCTTTGTATACTAAGAGTGCAGTATTAGCGAAAAGAGCGCGTTCGCGACTTAAGCTTTAGTGCGAAGTTCAATTCCGCAACTTCCATCTCCCCCTCCTCATCGAGCTTGCCGAAATAGAAATTCCTGAAACTTCGCTTGCCCAAAAATATACTCTATTCTGCTCCACCATTCGCGAAAGTTAAAAAATGCGCTCTTCTACCACATCCCGCGAGTTCGGCGCCAGCGGATCAAGCGTGCGAACCCGCGCAACTTTCGATGTCGAATGAAAAATGAAATAAGAAACCGCGGTTTCGCGAAGTTCGTAACTTCACGATTTATATTTTCGGCGGCGGAAACTCACGCGGTCCAAATCGCTGAGCTGTAAAGAGATGAAGTTAATCGTTGCGAACGCGATGAGAATTCTAATTCAAAGGCCAAAGTTTTTATGTAAGAAAATGTCGAAAGCTTGTCGCAACGTTGTTTATCGCGTAGATAAAGGATGTAACATATTTTATAGAATGCCAAGCGCAATATGAATATATTATAATACGATGTGTCATCCGATAGTTATATCGCAAGACTACATTACGTTATGATATACTTTGTCAAAGGGGACCCTGTCATATTATATCAGAGAGAAATTTTGATAAAGGATAATGATTTGAATATATAAATCAAACACATATTAAGAATGTAAATAATACATTTGACATGAAGTAAATTATTTAAAGAAATTGTTAAAAATTGTTTAAAAATTTTTATTGAAAGGAAAGCTATTTTTAATGCCCAGTTATAGCGATCAAGATCGGTTTTTTTTTACCGGCTAAATTATAAACGTGAAGAACCATAGTTTGACCTCAAGAAACACTTTCGCGAGCTACGAGTATGATGCTCGTTCAAGAGAATCGTTTGGTTCCAGCTGATAATTTCGTGAGGAGAAGAAGACATCTCAAGTATTTTTTTTTTTCGAAATGGCAAGATCGTTAATATCTTTTTCATATAGATCGAAATGTTATAATATGCTACATATAACAAAGAGTTAAATTACATTGTTTATTTAGACAAAATTATGTACTTATTATTAGATAATATTTTACAGATTTTATTTACACAACTTTTTATTTATGTAATGTCATATTACTCAGCGTTTTAAATAATAAATATGTTCTTTCATCATATTAAAATTATCGAGAGAAAACGTATTTATTATTCGCGATAAATCACAGAACATAACTAACTTATTAATTCACTCGAAAAGCATTTTAAGTAATGTAATATGATAGAAGCTTCGGTACAATCTCATTCGCATGTTTATTTTATACCGCGGCACGTTACACAATCAATATTTAATCAGAAATATCAGAGAAACACAACGTTGCCGATGCGCAAATTAAGAATTATTTATGAAATTATTCTCATTTTGAAATAAAAGCGGCTTGGAATTACGTGCATTTTGTATTTATCCAATCACGATGCGTCGCCCATTTCGTTTCCTGGAAAATTATATTGCTGCGGTTCCAAAATGGTTGACGCCTCAGCGGAAGCGCAAGCGATGTTTATGGTTTCCTATCTTGTGGCCGCGATAGCTGTGCAATTACATTTGCACCATCGGCATAGGCTATCGCATGCACAATTTTGCCATCAAATTTTCACCGCTTACATAACACAGTACATGCACATTCTATTATTGCTCGATTTTACATATCTCGATTATGTAATGTAAATGTGTGTGTGTAATATAAATTATTATATATAATTATTAATGAATGAAAAGCTTTTATTTAAATATTCTCATTTTTAAAAAGACTGTTATTTAAAAAATATGTTATCAACAGAATTATAAAACTGATTAAATATAAATGAGAGAAATAATTTAAAAACTATTATTCTCTTTCCTTAGTCTCTAAGTATATTTTTTTAATATTATTTTCTTTCTTTATTTTCTAGAGTAAAATAATATAATACAATATTAAATATTTCTCTTGTGTAAATAAAATTTGCTTTTGTATCATAAAATGTTTTTAGTAGAAATTATATAAGATTTTTTTCAAGATAATTATTGTTTAGCAGTGATATTATCTAACAAAATTTTAAAATGCTAATATTAATGTTACGTACTTCTGTTAATTATTGTCACCAACAAACATTAATTGCGGTATCTGGATAACCTATGGATCGGAAAGGTGCACGCCATTGAGTATACACAATCCATCAGGCCCCGGATATAGGTTTTCGCGGGTACCTAGTTACAGAATAAATTAATGACCGCCGAATTTGCTGCTCTACGGTACATAGAGTTTGTACATAATCGCGCCTCCCTCTAGCCACGATCCTACATGGAATATCGAATCGATGTTCAAACTCTAGCCGGAATATGTTATCATAACTTAAAATTAATTAACATACAATGCAGAGATAATATTACATTAAAACATTTTTGAAGTTATATTTACAGGTGTAACATTATACCGCAAAGAAAAAATATTGTTTATAGCTTACTGAGAATCATTAATTTGTTTATTATCGAAGATTATTATTAAAACTTTATTAATTAAAATTCATTTAAATTAATTTTGTATTTCATACAATATGTTTCGTTCTTTGGTATAAAAAACTACTAATAAACATATTTCTCACTGTAATAGTTTATTGCTCGCCATAATCACCTTTGTATTTATACGGCCAAAACATTTTGCATAACCGTGGGATGTTCCAGCACCCTGTTTTGCACGGCCATTATTATTTTGTTTGATTAGCTTAATTTGTGGCTGAGAATGCGCCACGGTCCAGACACGATAACGTTGCGGCTCTGTGGGGTTATACCTTGGCTTTTGCAGTGATGGAAATGCGCAATGGACCGCACGTGACTCATGCATTGCGCGGTTGCAATTGTGAGCGGTTACATTTGTACACGAGCGATGTGCACTAAACAAAGAAGGCTGTACCGAAAATTACTAATATCCTGTGCGAATTGTTGGCCATTATGTAATATATCACCGACTGATAAAAATCAAATTAAAGCCACTCGCGTTTATCATTTGTTTGCCACGTTCTATACGTTAATTTTAATATGGATTTCGATAATTTCCTTAAAATTTGCCAATTACGTCGCAATTACTTGTCTCTTATTATTAAATATAGATTTCCTGTTATGTAATTTTTTAAAATCTTATAAAAAGTTTAATTAAACAATTAAAAATGTTTAAATATTATTTTTAACTTGGATTTTATATTCAGATCGTTGTGACGAGCTTTAGGTCATTTCTGAAAATTTAAATAAATCTTGGAAAATTAGGATTCGAGAATTTTATCCGAGAATTTCAGGATTCTAAGATTTTTAAATTCTTACGTCTAGATTAGATAAAAGTAAACAGTTGTCTTCAAAATGTAATCTTTCTCAAAAAAGAGCAGAATTATCGTTAAATGCTACTTTGTACGTTACGCCTTCCTTCTAAATTCTAGAGACATTTTCCTTCTCCGTACTCCCAATCCTCCCGCCTACACAGTAATCTCTACAGAGGTAATTTCTAAACGGAACAGAAAGATATCCTCCCATAATGGCACGAGGGAAATTTCATGGCCCCGCGTACAGGCGTACGTGTGGAGATGGTCGCGACCGATATAACCTGGCATTAGTACGAACAACTACTAGTGTTATTACTCGTTTATCGTTGCGCGATAAGATAAGAGTAGATAGGGTGAGCGCGCTCACGGTATGCCTCGTTTATCCGGTGATTTGAGAGAATTATTTCACCCGGGTGTAATTTCAAGAGTATCTGGCCACGAGCGTCTTCTAATTCCGTTCAGATTAGCAACGCGACATTTCCAGCTGTGTTACTCCCTTTACCTTGCCCGGCAATTACAGCTGCATTAAAAGCCACTCGTTTTTATCGAAATTGCCTTTTCATCGCACCTGTTTACCACTTCGCAAATGGATTGCATTTAGTTTTCATTATATTACTAATTATACAATGGACTTTCAAGTATATAATTTAGACGATTCGTAAACGATCAAATAAATTGTATTGTTATTTGCTTTAAAATTACATTGGTATGTATTTGTATACTTAGTTGTAGATAACTTTACGTAAAATTATGAATATTTGTTGCTAACATTTTATACTAGTGTAACTGTGAATTTGAAAATGTTTGAATTTGTGCCTTTTATTTATCGAAGATCTATATAAATTATTAATAAAATTTTAAAAGCAATATATAATTGTAGCTTCGAAGACGGATAACGTAATTTGAAAGCTATGATATAGAAAGAATAGTTTTTTAAAAATATCTAAAAATTTAACTAGATACAGATCTCACAATAATTTGGTGAACCATCATAATAATTATGTAAAACTTAAACACTGATGACAAAACTGCAAAAAAAATTTTAACATTCAAATTAACAATAAAGTTTGATCGTCCTACGTAATGGTCCAAACAAAATTATTTTCAGGTTTGTATCTAGCTAAATTTTCATATTTTGCAAAACCTTTTTTTTCGTGTAAATATTAGGAAATTACACGTCGTGTAAGAGCGTTTTATTGTCGGAGCTTACTTTTCACGCTAGCCCGGGGTGCTGCCCTCGTCAGTTAAGACGACTTAATACTTCGAAGAGGGTTCCTCGCCTGCTGCACGATATGTGCTACATGTTGAACATGTCCTGTACATGCATGCACCAAGAATGTGGCGGGCGCAGAGAAAACGTGCGCTGCTGCGCCCAAGCGATAAACGTAGATAAAATATACCTGGATCATTATTTACCGTTAACAAAACGTTCAATAAAATAATTCGTTGTAACCCGAGAGGAAAATGTGTCGGCTGATATTTTGCGTAAAATGAAAAAACTGTATTACTGTTGTCGAGTAAATATACATACAAGACATAATACTACAAGGGAGTCACAGAAAGGAGTCTAAAACACTGAGATATAATCTGGGACTTAGTACGGAAATATTACGCGACCTTTTCTTCTGTAATTGGCTCCTTGGAACATTTCTAATTATTTTTTCTGTTGCTTGCTTCTTTTCTTTCGTTCTTTATGTGAGAGTGAAAGAAAAAGCAGTGTGCTTATAAGTTTTTTATATTTCTTTATTTTAATTTCTTAATTGTAGTAACAAAGAAATAAAATTTTTTTTCTTAAGACTTGCTTTATTGCTTTGTTCAGAAGCAACATGGCATATATTTATATGATATTAAAATTATTTATTATTATTATTATTATTATTATTATTATTATTATTATTATTATTATTATTATTATTATTATGTAAACGCTATTAAATTAATCATACTTTAGAATGTCTTGCGTGTTTACAATTTGTAAATTTATTTCTTGATTGTAAGAAGAAAGGGGGTAATTTTCATGAGCTGTTAAAAGTTGTGGATCATTTCCAGAAAATATCAGACTGTCCAAAAGTTGAAACTTTGCAGGATCTTTCGATGAGATCATCCATTCTCTTGAAAATTTTGTTTGGATCTCGGGAACACTGTCGCAGCTTCGGATAAACAACTGATCGATGCGATGCGTATTCTCGAATGGCTCTGCTCTCAACTATATCTCCGGTTTTTCCACAATGGTTCTATTCATGAAAGCCACAAGCATAGCGACTGTTTATATCCGCACGATCAACATTTCGCTATTTTGCCAAAATATCACGACGTGTCAAAGAAGTACAGTGAAGTGTCGTTCATTTTTACCAGGGTTCAGATTTTGACAGTTTCATGGCACTTCAAGTATTAGAATATTGTTGAATTTTGCGCAATTTCTCGACGACAAAAATGTAAGTGCTTTTCTTCTTTCATGACGCTCGAAATAATTTCTGAGATGTTTGAAATTAAATTCTGTACGTTATATTCTTCATTAATATTCTATCACAAAGATTAAAATACTTATTTTAATAAACTACTTAAATACTATATTTATATAAGTATTTAAATTTATATAAGTCCAAATAAAAAAATGTTATTTAAATAATTAGTCAATATGTAAATAATTAGCCAATTATTAATTTATTAACTATATTAATTAATATTAACTAATATTATTTTTAGATAATTTTGTAAATAATTTATTTAAATAATAATAATTACCAAAGTTAGAATTTATTTAAATGTTATTTGCATAATTAGATGTCATTATTACTTCGAATATATGTGAATGCATGTATAAACATTCCCAAAATACATTTGATAATTATTATATAATTAATTGAGAAATAAAGGATAATCATTCAGATAAATATTTATGTTCAACTCTATTATTTAGCAATAAATCATTTTATTAAAAATCTATATAAAATATTCTAGTAATTTTTGCATATGTAGAGTATAATTTGATGCAAACGCATAATAACGCAAATATTTCTGTGCGTATTTGTCATATGAGTCGCTGCTCATCGACAAAATAAGTTGTTTTTCTCTCCCTCTCATTTTCTTCTCTTTTTTAACTCTCCCGTTCTTCGCATAATAATGAAATTTGAAAACTTTGTAATTATGAAATTCAACGAAGACTCGGATACTATCGCTTTTTAAGATTCACCGAGTACTTTCGCGACTGCCTTCTCTCTAATTAAATTTTTCGAACAGCCTACGGAATAATTTGCATTTATTCGCTCATTGCTATTCAACGCTATGTCTATGTACAATGTCTTCGCTCTCACTGAACGCTTTCTTTTCTCGTCAAATTCGAGAAATTCAAATATATGTATTATTTCGCGCGTATAATCTCGTGCTCACTTGAATATATCATCAGCTTTATACTTGAATATATTATCGCTATCGCTTATAAGTCGTTGTTAAATAATTTTTTTTCTCTCATTGCATAAATCTCCGTGAAATGTTAATCAAACAATAAAATTAATTACTAATTGTAACATGAGACAATTGAGCATTAATTTAATAATAAAATTAATTACTTTAAATTAATTTAACATGTGAACACAATTGCAAAAAAATTTTAATGTATAAGAGATACGATATAAGAGACATAATATATATAAACTTTTGAAGTCATACGGTTTATTATTTCTATAAAATCGTTAATTTTATAATTAAAATTATAAAGTCGTATATAAAGAAATAAAATTAATAGACTCAACTTTTGCAAGAATATTATGCATGAAATTTTTTAATGTTTCCCTGTTTTCCCTGTTTTCTCTGTTTTTGAGCATTTCTACACGGCGCACTTAATTATCGCATCAATAAAAAGGAACTTTAGTTAGTTGTGGTCACACAAGTTTGCAGAAATATTAAAATAATTGTCAAACATTTCCTGACAGTCTAGTGCGACGCGACGTTTCATCGATATAGTAAAAAGCGAAACATTTTCGCTTCCGGTTTGCGCCCAGGGCTCGTTTCCCTCTCTTGCACTTGTCAGGAAAAGCGGCCGGAAAAAATTTCCCGCTTTTTGCATCCGTCGCGAGCTTCGTATCGCTCTCTCGCGCGCGCGCGGGGCTGTTATTTTTCATTATGTCAAGGAGTTTTCACTTGCCGTGGTGCAACGGTTCTCGTTTGAGAAAATATATCTTTTTTCCGGAAATTGATTGTGTACATCGGCACGTTCCATAAAATCCCACCAAAAACTGTTGCGTTCGAAACTGCTTTCGGTCCTCGAACAGGATAAGTCGTAGTCAATTTAGCGTTATATAAAAGGGGCAGCAAGCAAAAATGCAATAATGTCCGACAATGCTTTTAGTCAATTTAAAGTCAATTTTTTTTTAAATATTAAAATAATTAAATTTTTTAAATTAACAAATTATGACTAAAATGATCTTAATCTACGCAAAAATTAAATTTTGATTTAATTTTATACGGAAACAAGAACAAATTTTATTCTTATACATTTTTAAATTATCAAAATAAGAATCGTAATAAAAGTCTACAGTTCAAAAACTGGTATTTAAATTTAATGGTAAATTAAATTATGTTAAATTATAATAATAATATAATAATTATATAATATTATTTAAAATTATTTAAAAGTAACTCAATTATATTAAGCTGTAATATCGTTCTTATAGTATGTCATAAATAATAATATTATTGTTTATGTGCATGCACAGCAGATAGTCAAGACGTATACAATTAAAATAAATTTATCAGAATAAATAAAAAATTGTACATTTCCAAAATCGAGAAATAGCTTTTTCAAAATGCTGAAAATCGTAAAAACGTCTTTTCAGGAAACGCATTTTTGTGTAAAAAAATTTTATGTGATTTTTAAAATGCTGGCAATCGCATGCCTAAAAACACTAATTACAAAATTATTTCCGATGACTCTATATCTGAGCGTAAAAGGTTTAACAATTTCGTTATTTAAATGCGAGACAATATTCTTTTTACGCAAATAAAAACAATAGTGTTAAAAATAGAGTAATCCTTATCATAGACGTCTAATGATTAAAAGCTAGTACAGAGAGAGAGAGAGAGAGAAAGAGAGAGAGAGAAATCTAATAAAGCGACTCATAATGACGCAAGCAAATAAATCCCTGCGATGGGAGAGCGTAAAAATCGTTGCTCTGTATACGCTCGTTCGCGTAAATAAGTACTGGAACAATGAAGACCCCAACTTCGCGTTTTCCGCTTGCAATTTCATTAATCCTCAACATTCTCTCCTTCTTCGCGTTTCTCATGTCTTAAAAATTTACAAACTAAGGAAATGCTATCTTACTATCCTCTTCTTTCTATTTTGCGATAATTCCCTCTTGGTTTTACGCTTCTTGTTTTACTAGTCTTCCGATTGGCCGCGCGAAGTTAAAATTTATTGATGGTATTCAGCAACTGAGAAATTTCTTGGGTTCTTCACGCACCCTCGCGTGCGTTCTTTCCTCGCGATATTCACAACAGATAGAAAGAAAGAGGAAAGGAGAAGAAATCGCGGTGTTACCCTCTACCCTAATTTTCACAATATCGCCGCCAAGTTTAAAACATTGGAATATTCTGTTTAATTATAATTCGTTGTAAGTAGGAGCATTCGCTGGCAGAACCCGTATTCAACGCAATGGTTGTTCGTGTACGTTATGAATAGTAATGAAGGATGAATTATGAAGAATTCGTTTACGATGCGTCCGCGTTGGTCAAATTAGAACGGCAAATTAAATTAAATTAGTTTACGAAGGCAGTTACAGTTGAAAGTAGTTATGTCTATACCTGTTTTGTAGACGTGAAGTCTCTACAGCATCCGCACGGTACAATAAATAAATGAAACCATGTCCTTTTCATGTTATTTAATTCTCTCTCTTTTTCTTCCGTAGTGTCCTTTTACAAGAAACAGGTTATAAGAGCTTTAATGCAGCGCAAAATATGTTTTAGTTACTGTTCTTTTTAATTAATTCTTATGAACTAATATATCAAATTCGTATATATATCATTAATTAGTGTGATTAATTATCGTTGCACAAAGAATGAACTATATTGAAATTGTAAAGTTGTAAAGAAATTATTTATACATTGAGCAAAGATGAGTGATGTACGCACGTTTGAAGACGTATATATATTTTCTTCGCTATAGTAAATTTAAAGTAGATTCGGCAATTTAAGTGCACTGCAGGAATTACGTATACGACATTTGCAGAAATATTCTGTGTGTATATAGCATAACTTGTATTTATTTCTCTCTAAAACGCGCATTGTATCTATACGTGCAAAACTCAAGGTAAAACAAAAATTAAAGAGAAAAGGATTAAATTCTCCGAGAAATAGCTATCTTTTACCTTATAAATGTAGAAACTTAAGCTACTCGCTCGATACTAGCAAACTCGATACTACTACACTGCGATGCATTTCAAGACTTAAGGTCTTAAGGAAGGCGCGATCGATGGTGGATTTGGGTATATTACATCGAAGCGAAGGAAAAGCTATTTCCGCGTTGGTTGATGACTAGAGAGGCATGAACAACGGACGAGTAAATGCACTCGAATATTTAAGAGCTGCACGAGAAGCAGCCTCCAAGTGTACCTCTCGTCGTCTTCTCGCTCTATCTCTCAATTTTCTTTCCTCATTTATTCTATGCGTAGATTAGCATTAATTGCGGCGAGCTACTATGAACAGGGGAAAAAGTGAGAAATGGCCTAGCCGCTTCAGTCTCGTGAGACTGTCGCGTGTTTTCCTTAAAATGCATTATAGTGCTTTACCCGGACCGCCGTTAACTTTAAGATCTGCGGGTATTCAAAAGAGGTAATTTAACATTTAATTTTGATTATTTATATTTGTGCCGTTATGAAATTCTTGTATTTACAGAATTGTTTTATCCTCCCGCATATTTAAAGCCGCTTATACTCAGCTGCATAATTGTTTTTCTCGAATTTTTATTGTCCAATTTAAAAACCAAACAAAATGTATTCTACGATCATTTTCCAAAATATTTTTATCATATATATTAATAAAAATAATAAAATATAACATGTAAAATTTTGTTACTATTACTATTTATGATAAAATTATTTTAAATTACGATATAGTTTTGTACTTAATGATATTAAGAAATAATAGAAGAAGAAAAGCCAGCCGCTGGTCGAATCTAATTACGATGAAAAATAGAAAGTATAATTTTAACGGATTAAATAAGTATATCTGAGTTTGTACAGATGATCTTCTGTTAGGCATTTATAACGGCAAAGTCACTTGCAATTACACGGAATAATTGGTACCACCGCAAACTGTTCAAATATACAAAAGCTACTCGTAAAATATGACCGAGTAATTTCAGAAGTAATATCTTTCGTCGGTATGGAAATTACAAGATTGCTATTTTAAATATGCTTATCAAAAATATTAAATTCCGTGTGTCTATTTGCCAAAAAAAAATACAGTGGAAAATATCTACATTTAATTTTATTGCGGGAAAAGAAATTCTTTAGAAGAATATGTCTCATTTATTAAATTTATCGAGAAAAACTATGGAAGATAAAATGTATTTTTCAATTTAAAATTATATTTGAATCAAATATACTTCCCTTAATCCTTTCCCCTCCTTATTCAAATATACTTCGTTTATTAACTTGATACAGTCACAGTTTAAGTTATAAATTTTTTAAATAAAATATATATATATAATTAAATGAAATGCATATATCGCGATAAGTTGAGAACTAAATTAAAAATTTGCATTTAACAGCGATTTGTAGAGCGAGGGGCATCTTTAACAGTTATCTCGGGACGCATTTGAAAATACGCACAAACAAACGCCGCATAGAAATTTCTACATGACACTACTCCAGTAGCTTGAGTAACGTAAAATTGTTAAATAAAAGCGATTCAGTTTACACACGAGCGACCGTATTTGTCCGCCATTGAAAGTCCCAGCAATTACATAAGATTACTACCGCCTGCGTGAATTTCTTGCGTGTACGAGCACATTCGAGTCGGTTTAATATCAATAAAATTTTTTTCTACTATTAACACTCGTTATTTATATGAATCATGACTTCAAAACTGTTAGAAAATAATTACGGAGCTTTTGTGTTTTTTAACATTTCCAATTGTTCCGACCAACTGTTTAATTTCTTGAATTCATTTTAAATAAACTCAGAGGAAAGTAATATCGTCCAATAAGACCACATAATGCTACAAAATGTTGACTATATAGTAATATGAATGAAATATCGGATACTACGAAATCACAATTTCAGATAAGCATACGGAAATAACAGTTTTGTTGCAACATCTAAAAATTTATCTAGATGCAGATTTGAAAATAATTTTGTTAGATCATCAAAATAATTATATAGAACGCTTAAGCGTTGATGACAATGCTGCAAAAAGTTTTAATAGTCTTAAAGTTTAATAGCAACTAATTTGAATGTCTTACATAATTATTTTAATGATTCAAACAAAGTTATTTTTAAATCTGTATCTAGCTAAATTTTTAGACTGTAGCGAAGCCGTTTTTTCCGTGCGTACATAACTATCACTAGTAGATACAAAAAAGCAACAGTGAGAGTTGAATGAAAATGACTCTAATGATTCTTTATTTTAAAATTTTCTATGCGCAACTTTATAAATTAAACAACATTACACGGCAATAATACATCATTGTACATTATTTAACAACGGAGTAACTGCTGAGATCGATAAGCTTCTTCGATAAGCTTCTTTCGGGATTAAGAGTTCCAATTATCGTTTGCTGTGAGGACAGTAACACAAGAAAGTGAAAACTTCTGGTGTTGCCCAACTTTCCATAGGAGGAAACAAAAGGTTAAGAATATCGATAAATGAAAAGCGTTCTTCTCCACACACAAGCGAAACTGGAATAGCGCAATATCGGATTTCGCACAACAAAGGAATCGAGAAAGGTCAAAGCGTTCCACAGCGGTATGAAAATACGAGCGACATCGAACGAGTTCTTTTCTTGCAAAATTTCGCACTGCGGAAGATTAAAAGTACACGATACGAGTTCTCTTAACGAGACTGTGTAATCTCTGAGGACATAGCATTTACCAGACGATGTAATTAATTCGCAGTGCGTTTTTTTTCGGTCGAGCGACAAGTTAATCGACGCAAGCGCTAAGTAAGAGAAATTGAATTTACACGGTTGAAAAACGCAACTCTTTTCCTCTTGTCATTTAGATACTCTCCAATTAAATAAAATGTAACCAGCCTGTGCTATCGTATGAATTTTCGACTAATTATTACATGGTAAAAAAAGACATTGTGTAATATAATGCTCGTAAAGAAAGGTTTGTTATTTATTATCTAAACGACACATTTTTATTTAATACTGATATCATTCAACTTCATTAGTTGTTCAATAATTAAAAAGATTTTTATAAATATGTTAAAAAGCTCTGTATACTATGAAATATTTGAAACTTTTTGGAATAGTGCTACTTCGCATGAATACTTCTACAAACAGTTCTATTTTATCACGTATCATTAACTAAAAGAATTAGTAGGTCTCTTAATCTCTTTCGACACGTCACTTAAAATTGCAGCCTCAAATCCTATTATTTCTTTTGTGCTATAGAATCCAGTTAGTAACGAGAAACGCGTTTCTTCGAATCTTTTTCTGCTTTCTAGCAAAGAACATTTTAGTGAACCTATTAATCAAACTTATATTCTCTTCTTCGGTAGGAGAAAATGGCTGAAGAAATTTCTGAAATTACAAAGTGAAGTTTTACTATTTGGCGCTTTTGTTGAAAGGAAGAGAAGCAATTGAGGCGCCGAAAAACGCATTTACGACGATTCGACGAGATCGAGCTGACTTACATGAGAGAACGTTCGCCTCGTATATCATTGAAATTCCCCGCAATTACGCGAAACATACGGCCGGGAGAGCATTACCAATGGTGCAACGGACGACTTCTTCGGCATTCGAGTGCGTGGGAGCTGATGTAATGTAGGTCGTTCTTGCCAGCTGGGAATCTCGTTGAAATCCCACGGCGCTGATTTCTTCCATTGGTTACTGCTTTGAATTTAGAGTGTCTGCTCATCGAGCGTTATTTTAAGTAGATTCGCTCAAATTTTGGAATTGCAATTGTAAGTTAACTCGATGACGTTTTTTGCATCAAATTCGGTCAAACTTTGATGCCGCGTTTTAAGATTTTAAGATTTTTTTCATCATTTTTTTAACTACAAATGTCATTTTTATGATTCATTTTTAAGAAAAAAATACTTGTTTAAATCCGTTATGATATTTAAATCGTTTATGATCAATCATTTTTTATTTTTCTACCGATTTTTTTTTGGATAATGCATTACAAATAATTTGCGTATAATTTTTGTAGATCAGACAATGATAACAAAATGTTAAAATTTATGTTAAAATATTCGAGCACTAATTAAATGATAAAATTGATAAAATTATAAATCATTATCTTTAACGGAAGAAAATTCATTCTAATTAATACGATAACAAAAAATATTTATATATTTTATTTTAAAAAAATATAATTAAAAATGATAATTATATATATTTTTAATTGTATCAAACACACAAGAATAAACATAAAGTCATTGACTGTATACATCTATTCTTATAATAACACATCAATATTAAATTATTTAAATAAGAATGAAACGTTAAAATATCAACATTAATTCGACAACTGTAGACCGGATCTATTAAACATAATATGTTCAAACGTTAAACATTGTATGTGTATGTGACAGTAAACTGTCGAAACCATCATTAGTTGCATAGACAGCATTAATGATGGCAGAATGAGAAGCAGCCGCGTGCGGCGGTAATAAAGTTGCAAAATAATAACCGTGACGTTATCAGCGAATTTCATGTGTATCAAAGACAAATTGCGCTGATATTACCGTACGAAATACCGCATGTAACTCCAACATATTACAAGTCCCATCGGCTATGTAATCGTGTTTGATGTACTTATACACTATGGACAGAATGCAAAATCGCAAACCAGCGAATTGAATAGACGACAATCTATTAATCAACAAAAGCATGTTTAACGCTTGCTTGCAGAGCAACATTAATAATATTTCAATAATCGCTCCCGTTAAAAGTTTGTTTCTGTGAACGTAACACAATTTTTTTCAATTTTTTTATTATCAATTATAATAGTAATTGAGTTTATATATATTTTCCATAATTCAAGCGATAGCGTAATTATAATGAAATAATTAGAGAAACAAAAAGTTAATTTATGTAAGCATATCTATAGAGTAATTAAAGAAAGTCAAACACTTGTTATCACCAAACCAATTATTTGTTATTTAAAAAACGCTATATTTACTATTCAAAAATATTGTTATTGAACTATTGTTTCAAATCAAATTATGTCAAGTCTATTATCTAAATAGTTTATTATAAAAATATACGTGAGCCCAGTTCTTGCTTTCCACTGCTATTTCTAAAATTTGGAAACTTGGAAGAAATTAAACTCACAAAAAAAAGGTTTTTTTTACAATAAACTATTCAATTGATACAAAAATCAAATCACATGTCTACTATTATCTATTATTATCTAATAGATAACATATATCAGAGAATGAAAGAAAACTGATTAATTGGATTTACGTTTAATTCTAAAAATCAATTAAACGTTGGACAACGTTTGCTTTTAACAACAATTGAAATGCATTGCGCATTTAGCACGCAAAACAGCACGTTCATTATTTGGCATTCCTGTGAAATACGGTCAAACCTGTTTTCCAGCTTTCGTGTAACAGCTTTGAAAAAGTGGGCTTGCCCGGCTCTCGACGATCAGCCGGGCCTTCAGTGGGCTTTTTGTGTGTCGTCGTATCCGATGGATTGTCGGGGCATACAAAATCTTGCGATAAAATCGATACGGGGCCAGCTCGTTAGCCGTCCCGCAAATAGTAAGAGAGAGCGATAACAATGAGCCACGAAGAAATTGCGTCACGCGACAGGTGATACTTCCCGCGAGCCTCGTAATTGCAGGGCATTTCAATTTGCGAACAAAAGCTTTCGCCGGTGTAAACGCGAATACACTGGCATCCCAAGGTGAAATTGCGATGGCGGACAGAGAAAAGTTAGCATAGAATAACAAAAGAACGGAAGGAAAGAGCAGAGGAAAAGGGTGTAAAATGCATGAAAGAGAAGAAGTAATGGTAGAAACAGGAGGAGAAGAGCGGAAAATAGAATGTAAAGAGGAATAAAGTATAGAAGCAAAGAAGATAGTAAAAAAAGAATATCTTTATCGTTAAGAATAAACGAAAAGAATAATGACGTAAAATGTGGAAAAGAGGAAAGGAAGTGAAAATAGACGAGAGAGAAAAAATATGAGAGAAAAAAGGAAGTAGGTGATAGAGAAACAAGAAAACAGTAAAAAAAAAAGAAAATTGTATAGTGAGAAGCAAATGAAAAAAGACGGAAGAGAATGTAAAACGCAGAAGGAAAAAAAGGAAGAGTATAAGAATGGCAGAATAAAAGCAAAAAGTGATGTTTCAAAAAAAAAGAAGCGATGTATGAAACAAAGGAATTATGAAGAAATAGGAGAGCTGGTAAAGATGCGAGAAAGAACAAAAAGGCGGGATAAAGGTAAGAGTTACGTGCTTGATGAGAGAGTATAAGTGTTCTTTTACTTTAGACAAGAGACGGAGTAAAACGTAAGGGAGAAATCAGTGAAGAATAAAAGTAAAAACGGAATAAGAAATAGATAAGACGGAGGATGAATAATGCGAAATGAGAAAAAGAGGAAGAGGGGGAGAACGAGAAAGAAACAAATGAGAAAAAAAAACGATAAATGGAACGCATAATAGACAAAGAAAACCGACAGAGAAGTCGCGTGCTCGACGGTCTCGCTTGTCAGTTTTATATTATAGAAAATGAGAGCGAGAGCGAAAGAGAGGAAAAGATAAGAGAAATCCAATAAAAAAAAGTGAGAGGAGGAGGGAAGAAACGACTGAAGAGAAGTGCAGGAGAGTAAAAAGAGATGAAAATCACATGCTCAACGAATGTGCTTGCCGACTTTCTGCTCGGCTTGAAATCCGACTGCAGTTCAGGCGAATACTTGCGATGGATACGGAGAAGAACGGGAAATCTCATATCCACGTGAATATTTCGCGAAATGAAAATGCGGAAGTTAAATCGATAAGTGAAGAAACGCAAAGTGCTAGCCGGTCAGAGGAACTACGTGTCTGGTTTATTGAACGCTCTGTACTTCTTTTTTGATTATTTCAGTCTTTGCGGAAGTTTCTCACTAACTTGCTCGCTGCAAATCGTACGAATAGTTGTATTACAATTGATTTATAAATAGTGTGTCAAAAAAAACTAGATGTTCTTTCAAGCGCAAATAAAATGAAAAAAACTATGAAGGCAAGATTCATTAGATGGCGAGATTTCAATAGTAGATTGTTTAATAGAAAGTCAAAATATTTTGACAATCGAGTTTTGGAGTTATAATTATGAAAACGTACAGTTAATTTTAATCGGATATTAAAATGTTAACAGAAATTCAATTTAAAATTTAATTTTTAAAATAAATTAGCGGCGCAAATGATTGCATGTATTTAAATAATATTTAGTTAATTAAAACTCAACTTTAAATACGGAATAGTCAAGAGACATTTTGTTTTGTGTTGTGTGTGTTTGTGTTTGTGCGTGTGATGAAAATCCTTAATTTAAATTTAATTCTGATGTGTAATCCATCATTTCATTACGTCGCTCAAATCTTAAAACACATAAACGATATATAATTATGTACCGCGATTTGCATTTCATATGCATATACGCGATGCGTGCAGCTGCACATTAGTGCGTATTTAAATGAGCTGGGCATATCTGGCGATTACGTAATAAACAGCATACAATGCACAGACCTAACTAGCATAATAGTGTCCGTGGAGCATCGGACATTCTGAATATTTGGATAGACAATGGCACATCTCGGGGACATTCTGTAAACGTTTGGAGTACTAAGGTATACAATGGCATGCCTAAGGCGTTTCCTGAAGGTATTCGTAAGCCGAACAGTCGGCACAGTTAAGACGCACGTTGGAGAATTGCAAACGTGTATTAGTGTCACATCACTAAACGGTACTAGCGATACCAAAATTTAGCATCGAAATATGCCTCGAAAATTTGTTTCAAAAATTTGCAACACAACGTTTGTTACATAGTAATCTGTATTCGTTGAAACGAAATTTAATAATATTCAACGATTTTATAATGGGTCATGATAGGATAAAATACAGATGATAAAATACAGAAAAACACAAATAAAGTAAAATAAAATAAAAAAGATAAATGGAAATCTTTCTCACGCGGTACAGAGAGTAAAATTATAAAATGAAATTTATATAGAAATTGCGGTTAACATTTAAAAATAGAAATTATAGAAGGAGGAAGTTAAAATAACTTCAGAGAAATAAAAATGAATAAAAATGTTTGAATCTTTTACCGTGATTATATTTTTTTTTATAATTTCAAAAGAGTGATATCTGATAGGAAGAGGAAATATTTATATTCTATATTTATATCCTACATTTTCTCTGTCATAAGTCATATTCTATCAATTTGTTTGCAGAGATAAATTTTAAAGAATAATGTAAAATAACAAAAATAGGAAACGAATTAACCGTAATAAAAATAATGCGCGCACACATTTATTCGACAATTTTACAACTACAGAATAATATTTTGGAGATTAACTGGAATTGAAAACGCTGATACGAAAATGTCAAAGTTTCAAATAGTTTAGGAACTAATCAGAGTTGAAGTTAACTGTTCGTAGAATTTATGCAATCTGATCCGTAATTCTTTATATGTACAACGATTCGTTATTTATTATTAGTAAGTTTAATTTTTAATTAAGTAATATAATATTTTAACTTTAAATTAGTTAAGTTTACCTTTTAATTTCTTATGTGCGTAGAAACCATATGTCATATAAAACATATTATAACAAGCAGTTGCTATTGGCAACTTAACAATTAATACTAAATTTTTTATATTTTAGATTTTTGATATTGAAATATAAATTATTTAACACAAATCGTTTAATTTTTATTTTAACAATTTATTTAAAAAATTTATATAGTTGATCACTCTATTATTAAAAGTAAGTAAATCACTCTATTATTAAAAAATCTAAAGTAAGAGATTTGAATTGAAAGAATAAAGTTCATGTTTTGTGATCGAAAATAAGATTAAATAATCTTACTCAATAAATTAAAAAATACTGTAAAATAATAAAATCGATGAATTATTGTTATTCTCCGGTTGTTCTTTGATGTGCATTTTGTTCATATCTAGGCAACAGATCAGAGACATTGCTTGCGCGAGGCAAGAAATCGAGCAATCTTGCGCGTACGTCGAGATGCATTTAGGGAATGGAGGGACGTCCATAAAAGCATTTGCGATATAAAAGAACTTTGAGTGCATCGGGAATTTATAAAAGGAAGAGATATTTGAGGTGCCTCTCTCGCTCCTCGAATTGTCCTATCCAGTGGCGAATTTATTACTTTTGCATGGTACCGTTGTCTTGACTGTTCGGTAAATATTTCCGAGCGTAGAATCTCATTGCGTCGCGTAAATCGCGATGTGCATTCGCGTGCGAGATCGATTTATGACACCCGTTTAGACGACATTGATGAAATGTTATATCAAAGTAATGTATGCCCTTATTTTCTTCTTTTTTCCTCCAAAGTTTCAATAGATCGTAAATCAGGTGACGTTGCATGGTTTTATTACACAAACTGAAAACGTTATAGTTACCGATTAATGCACCATTCATGCTAGCAAATTCATGAATTATTCTTCGAGCGAATCGGAGTATTGATCTGTTTTTCTGAATTTCATGCATTGGAAGGATGCATCTTCAACCAGTAGAATGTAACAGATTTGTAGAATGTAACAGATAATTCTTTAACAATTAACAGAAAAACATTTAGTTACGCTTCATGCAATACATAATTGAGATAGTTTAATTAATCATCAATTTAAATTTATCAATTTAAGATACTGATTATTATCCGGTAAAAGAAGTCGTATAGAAGTAATATAAATTAATATAATTGATAATATAAGTTAAGTAATATAAATTAATATTTATCATTATCTCGCTAACATATATGTATTAAATGCGTAAAAATTTTTATTAGCCGTATATTTAAATTGTCAAAAGCAGTAGCGTCATTGCATTTATCACTATTTTCTTCATCGTAAAAATCGTAATAAATATCAGATTTCATTACTAATACATCTGCTTGTTGTCGATTACGAATTTAGATAATGGATCATAATGGTTTCGTAACATTAGAAATGTCATACATTCGTATTTGGACAAGTACATTAATTTATAGTTTGATAAACGATCCGAACAGGCTTTGAGCGTCGCGTCATATCGACGAGAGTGGTATTAAATTTTCTAGGTTCTCTTCGATGGCTATGGGAAAACGAGAAGCTCGTTATCGCGGTTAGATGATAACATTATATGAAGGATTCCGCGATGAGAGAGAACCTTACAGTTTAATTAGGTTAGTTGAAACTTTAACATGGGAGTATTTCTGCCAACACCAATCGATAGTTGTAAATAATTGGATTTTGATTCTGCTATGTATTAGCCGAGAGCTTTTGAGGAATTTGCTATAGTAATGAGACGTGTAATTCTTTAAAGCATTTATTCTCAATTTTCACTTGGATTTCACATTTAAAAAGCAAAACAGGAAAAAAAGAGAAAGAGTAAAGAAAAGAAACATCGGTACTACTCATTAAAAATCAATCTAAATATTCTTCATTAATTATTTTTACTTAATTATACTTAAGAATTATTATAATCGTCTGGATTGTTATTGAAACTATAATGTTAAACATTTAATCATATACAAAAAGTTTATATCTACAGATTAAAAAAATAATATGTATAACATTACAATAAATAATGAAATTTAAACTATTTTTTCTCTATTTTTTATTTATTTTTAAAATTTTTATTGTTAAATTTTTAAATTAAATATTATTTTTACAAATAAAATAAAATTAAAAACTATTTAATTAATACACACACACACACACACACACACACACACA
>JANQDE010000001.1:4063123-4079648 GCA_037157785.1 Cephalotes varians | reverse complement strand
TATGTAAATATAAAAAGTATAAATGAATATGTAACTCAAAACGTGATTGGTAAAAGATTTAAAGATTTGAATGCGTAATAATCTATATATTTTGTATCTATGTATACACATACACGCATGTTTATTTTAGAATGCATAGAAAATAAAAAAATTTAAATCCACTAGATTTATATAACCCATAAATGTTCAACTAAAATCAGGTATAAGAAAAATAAAAAAACCTACAAGTGTACCTCTCGTATTTTCTTCTCTATGCATTTCAATGAGAGATACCTATATAAACCGATGGTTTATTGATTTTGTCAGGAGAGCCAAAACTGAACTTACTTTGCTATGAAAATTGACGACGTCGTGTTTTTTATGTTGTCCTGACAATGGCGAGCGGACAGGCGTGTATATTTAATTCAGTACAGAATATTTAACATTTTATTACAGCGGTTATCTACACTGCGGCAGGTGGGATACTGTAGCGTCCAATTAAAACCGCGCTTAAAAGTTTCTCATCGATCGAACATCTCGGGCTGCGCCAGGCAATGCGATCGAGAGTCGATCGATCCATTAATCCTGCCAGCTTCTAGTCCAGGATAACATCGGATTTCCGTGGTGGCGGATGGAAAGTTTCTTCGCCGGTATATTTTACGCAGAGCGTCTGCCTTTGATGCGGCAGGACGCGCGTCGCGTAATTCATGAATAAATAAGAAACAACTTTTGAAACAAGCTGACTGAAAGGCGCACGGAGATGTCGACGACGACGACGAGGATGACGACGTAGTAAGGATAAAAGAATCCCGGAAATCCACCGACTCCGGTTGCTGCCTAGCTTGCTTCCTATGTGCTTCCCGCAGATCCTTCTTATTTTCCGACTCCCTTCCGCCGGAGTGTATCCACTCTGACCTTTCCGCCTGGTTCCACCCCTCATCTCTTGGTTAGCCTTTTCCGCTCATGATTCCCCGAGAGGATGGCTTCGAATTTTTCATACATTATGTAAACTTTGTTTTCTTTTTGATATCCTTTTATATCTATCTACTCATTTGTTTATTCTTCATTGTTTCGCATTGTATTTAGTTACAATACCGCATCCGAATTGCATTTCGTTGTATTATTTTGGTAATTTGTTATGTAAATTGTTGCGTTTATCTTAATGTTTTATTATGATAATTTTTATTTCTTCAAAATAAAAAATCATTATACAATAATAAAAATACATTTTTACAAAAAAATAAAAATTGTTTCAAATTTAAACTCATCTGTTCCCAATTGTTTCATTTCACGTTACAAGTTACAATACAATATTCGAATTGCATTTCGTTGTAGCATTGCGACAATTTGTTATGTGAATTATTTTTAAAGTACCGAAATTAAAAAAAAAATTACTGTTTTTGATTTCGCTTAAAATTTAAAGTCTTAATCTTCTCTTTAGTACGCATTTTTAAATTTAAATTACGATTTCTTCTTGCTGAATTATGACGATTCAAAATGATCAATAAATTTTTAATTTTTTTCACGAAAAGTAATGCCACTAATATTAGCAATATTCAAGCTAAAAAAATTATTGTTGGAGATTTTAAAAACACGCGATATTAATAAACTTTTTATAATTAAGAATATACGACTTTTCTAAAATATCTTATTTATTTATTGCAACATATAAAACGTTTTTCATAAACATGAAAATATTCATGCGATTAACCAATATGGTTTGAGCTAATTTCTTTTTATTTTTAGATATCCTCGGATATTTCGAAAATCGTTCACCCAACACGAATCTCGTTACTCCAATAAAGTCGCATTATTCGAGTCGCGCTCATCTTTTTCCAAGAAAATCAATTTCCGCGAATAGGACGAGGGACGCTAGCTACATTTAAATCCTTATCCGCATTTGTTAGCAAACTCGACCGTAACTTTTCCTCGATATAACCTCGGTCGCCGATTCAAGTATATAATTCACTTTGGAATGTTCCCCGCTTATTTATTATCTCGCTTTTCTCGTCGATAATGCGAGATTTCTCTTACCCTTCGTTACTTTTCGTCTAAGCCGCCGCTTCTATATTTTTCAATCGAGCTCTCGTAGCGTAAAATTAAAAATGGTACTCCGCGTTGATATTATGTTTTTCCATTTTAGTGCTGCATTCGTTATCAATTTCGTCCTTGCCTTGCACTTTCCTTTCCTTCCTCAGCCACGAAGAAATATTTCGCGGCTGTAATGCGTACGTGCGCGTCCGCTAAATCATTTAAACATTTTAATGGAAAAAGTACCGGTCAGCCGTTTTTCCAAGCACATCCATAATTCACTGGCGCGATCAGAAATTTATATTTCATCGCGGAACGGATCTTGCTTTTCTACCATAATGCTTTTGCAACCATGAAGGAGAAACACCTTATAATTGAATCATATTTTTTCAAAGCACATAGAAGACATGCGTATATTCAAAAAATATTTAAAATGATTATGATATCAATTTTTAGGCAATTGTTTTTAATATATATTAGATAAGATGTTTGCAGTTTCATTAATTTTTCATTAATAAAGTATATTTCATGAAGCATTATAAAAGAAGGGATAAAATGTTGGATCTCATTTCTATTTTGTTGTAAATAATTTTTCAGTCTGTTGTAAATGTAAAATGAAAAGCTGTGCAATAATATGCGGAATTAAATTTTGCGATAATATATCTTTGTAAAAAAAGTATAATTTTATAAACAACTGTACGAAATATTTCACAAAATACTGAACATATGTAGAATTCTTAAATTATCCCGCATGATAATAAAATCCATATATTCTTTATCTGTGTTTATGTATTTTGAATGAAACGAACGCTTTGAAAAAAAATGGATAATGTATCTCATAATAACATGTTCAATAATTAAGTTATTAATTAATAACGTTATTAAAAATATGCCCTTAATTAAGAAAATATATTGAAACTCAATAAAGAGAAATTAATTGTTTCTAAATCTATTTTTCATCTTTTCAATAATATTACGGATACAAACAAAGGGATATAAACGTAAGTATTTAATACTTTAAAAATAAACAACGCCTCATTAAATTGAGAGTGTATTAAGATATAAGCTTCACAGACAGCAAGATGCATGAGAGTAGAAAGAAACTGGGTTATAGCCCACGCTCTAAGTTTAAAAGTAGCACTAGCACACAATGGTAGCATTTCTCGTTATATACTGTTTATTCCATTTAAAGGCGGATAGAAATAATGTTGTCACTTTTTCACGAGGACGACAGAGATGAACATTTCCGTTCGGATAATAAATTATTTAGATTACTGTAGCCATTAATATGCCGGAAAACAGAGGAAACTTGGCCTCAACGTTATACATAACGTTGCACATTTACTTTTACGGTTTCAAAATTTTATGACGCTGATAATCGCGATAGCGTACTTTTGCTCGTACACTTATTCAATGCTTAATTATACCTAGAGATCGTAATTCTGAAACAATTTATTACATACAATAAAAAAATATTTAATCGGTTTATGTGTAAGGGATAAAAGTGATCACAATGAAACATTATATCATCCCGTAAGTTTCTCTGTTCTTCATTTTCTCGACGTTCCGAGGGCACAGTAGTGCTTATAATAACTTTTCAATCAGCTCGAATCTCCGATCGCCATGAATGGTAATGGAGCGTTCGTTCAGGCGGAGCAGCGCACTTATAAGGCGCTGTGAAAACTTTTGTTGTGCCTGAGTTCGTTACAGGATGCTTATGGATACTTTGCAAGTAAGCAACAAGAATCTCTTAATCCTTTTCCACCTGTTTCCACCCACGCGTCGCGTTCGCACGCCCGAATCTTTTTAGTCGATTAACGTGATTACATTAAACATGCAAATCCGACGATCGGAACTTCGAGGATAGCTTCTCGGATTGGCAACCAATTTCCTACACTCTCTTATCATCATCAAGATTTTTTTATAGATGTCAAATAATTGAGAAAATAGGAAAGAAAAATGACACCAGTTAGCACTTTGGTCCGAAGTACTTATTATGCAAATGAAAAAAATAACGATTAAGGAAGCAAGTGAAAAATAAATATGAACTAAAGCTAAAGCAGTAAATTTTAATTTTAATATAAGATATTTTGCTAGTTATACAAAGATAAATAAAAAAATTTATTTGAATTATTTAAACAATAAGAATTCGTTAAAATCTAAATGAGAATCTAAGCACATTTTAAACAATCTCTTATGCAATCCTTTTGCAATCGTTTTTCCATTTCGTTTTTAGCATTTTCTTCTCGCAACATCATCTTGGAATTTTTTTCTTCTTTTCGATTATCTTCTTTTTGAATTTTAGCTAATTGGCTATGCATAATATAGTCGTTACGTTCGATAGGAATTTTGAATAAAAGTTTAATGCATATATCAGTTTCATTTCTGATTCGCATATTCAAAGCGGCGATGTACCGGCAGAATAGCCAACTGCGAATGTAACAACATATAATTTTCGACGTCCCAATTCGCCGAAAATGTAAGAGGATTATGAAAACGCGGCGTGCTCGCGAGAGTCTGAATGATTATTCGTATTCGTGCTGGCGAACCCAAATAAATTACTTGCGGTTCTAGTTGGAACGCTGTGCCGCGCCGAACGATCGGATGCTGGGTCGGATTGTGTCGTAAGTAGGATTTGTGAGTTATTACAGTATTACGAATCCGCGCCACGGATTCGCCAGTAACTTAGACTCCGAAGACGTCATTTCGTTTAGACGCTAGCAACGTAATTAGAAAAGTAAATCATATGGGATTGCAGCTATTAAGCATCTGATCGGTATTGGTATCAATGCAATTTGTAATAGTTTTATAACAGAAAAGACTAAAATGATTCTAGAAATGTTGTGTAAGTTTTTTATCGCACTCTATTGACATCTTAAAATTATAACCGGCCTGCACAAATAATACAAGAATTTCTGTGCTATTATTTTTCTAGATAAGATAGAAGGGGAAAACGAGTAAATGTCTTAAAATTACATGCAAGTTTAAACTTCCGTTTAGTACAAATAGTTTTGCAAAATTATAGATTGTTTATCGGAATTTTACGAAGTAACTTCGCGGTATAGTTCTCCTAGAGTACTACTTTGACGTATCGAATCGCGTGAAAGAACACTTTAACGCCAGCGCAGTTTGCACGTGGCTACATACACGGTGACACTGAGAATTTCGAAGTTTCTCAATTTACGGCTTGCCCTTATAGTTGCTCTGGGCTAAAGTCCCTGTAAATACTATGTATAATCAGCCAGCATCTCGGTTCTCTTTGCTAATGCGGGAGATCAAAGATTGACTTACTCAAACAACGATAAACTTTGGCAATTTGTAGATAAATGTGGTTTAATTTATTTGTTTATCTTTCCGGTGCTCAATCAATTTTGGAGTATTCGCTTTTTTAATTATACACTAGCGAAAATTAAAAGCAAACCAGGACTAAATCAGTCTTGATACAGTCTCTAGATATTCTCTTTTGCATTGCTCTTCTTGCGACAAGTCGATCTCAGCGAGCTAAAAACCAATCTCCCCCAATTCTCAACGACATTCTCCAGTTAGGCGAATCGTGCAAATCGCATATCTTTTATAGCATATTCGGCGCATGTGACATCTTCTATTATGTATCTGATGTAAAACTGCCCAATTCTCGGCGACGATAATACTAGTAAAATGCAATATACGGTAATACGAGTAAAATGCAATACATATGCTAACGATATCGCCGCGCCGTTGACGATTTATGGACGAGCGATACAAGATGTTCCGCTTGAACCGGTGCGGATACCATCGAAGTGTCTCGACGGGCGGCGGCACGAGTATAGTCACTCGGATGGAAAACGGGGATTTCGATCAACGAGGGAATACATAATTAGGTGGCCGGTACAGTGCGAATCAAACGCTCGCTCGGCTATTCTCGGCGATCCGGGGAAATATCATGATTCCCCCTTGTCGGTTAGGTCATCAAGAATTTTTATATTTACATCAAGAACTTTTATATTTACATGTATTAAAATCAATAAAAAAGAAAATATGTATTCACTTGTTGAGTTTATCTTTCATCTAAAATTCTTTATTATAAAAAAAAAGATATATATATATATATATATATATATAAAATTATTATTTCTTAATCAAGAGAGATTTTCGTGGGTAAATTTCCCTGTCAATTTCCCAAATTAGTTTTGTTCATCTGTTTCATCTGTTAATATTGAAAATCATTAAAAACGATATGTATATGTACGTGTATGTGAAGAACAAATATCTATCCGCGATTATGAAAATTGTTTACTGTACTGACTGCATATTCTACAATATATGTTATAAATTTTATTCATTTATTAAATTTTTGCCAATAATTAAATGCAAAATTAGATCAATAGATAACGCGTTACGTAGCAACAGCCACATTAAAAGCGTTATTCGCTTGTATCACAAAATGAAAATCTCCTGATCATTTGCTTTGGTGAGTGTGTATTTATATCAAATAATAAATATTTGATATGAGTTCCTAGCAAATATACTATGGCAATAAAAACTTTGGAAAATCCAAATAATCGCTCGAAAAAACGATTGTCAAAATCATTTCATATTGCTCGTATCATGAAATTTTTAATCACAATCTGAGCGAAATGTCTTTTATGCCAGATATGAAGATTGTCATTAATAGAGGCGATTCAAACATAATACAAATATAAATAATTCAATAATAATCTCGTGTATCATATACTAGTTGATATACAACTATTATCTATCTATAGTTTGCTCAATTACCGCACGAATGTTTACATATGATAATAATACGCATTTATACTGCATCGAATATCGAACTTCTTATTACATTTTTTATTCAATTAATCGATTCGACGAGTTCTATGGTAATTGACTAATTAACCGAGCTATATCTAGCAATCTAAATTTATTTTCAACAAAAATACCGTTTACAGCTTTTTTCACTAACGCAAATTTGTTTTCAACACGTTACGATATATTATTATTACAATAAAACCACTTAATCTATAATCGTAAAAACGGATTGCACAGAATCTATTGAAAATCGAAATCCCGTTAATTCAATTATTGTAATATTCATTACACTTGTTACACGATTGTAACAACTTTCTGTATAAAAACAGTTATTACATCGAATGAAAATTTCGACGAGTTTGATTTTATGTACATAATTATCTATTAACGTGCTAAATATATTGTATATGTATTATGTGTGTGTATTTCTGTGTATTAAAGTTAGGTAATTATAGAAAATAAATTAAGATTATAAAGTGGATTATTTACATTGAAAATAGCGAAACTAATTTAATTTAAACATTTTTAATTTCATTTCTTTAATGAGAATCGGACTACATTACGGTCTGATATAGCGTCTTTTTCAACAACTTCTTCGTACTTAAACTCACCACTTCTAATCTATTTAAATGTTAATTTAATTGAAAACATAGTTTTAAATTAAAATTGTATAAACTTTAAATCTTGTCTAGTCTACTTTCATTATAAAAAGATAATTTTTTCGATGAAAAATGTAAACATTCTTCTCGTTCAACGAAATATGTTAAAGATATACAATTTGTTTATAATCTGCGTATTAAATTTGTTTAAAGAAATTTATCTGAAATGCTTGTAGAAAGGCCGTTACATTCGAATCCATTTTATTTTCAAAATAAATAAAATAACATAAAGTAAAATTTTCTAATTTTAAAGAGTTAAATACATTATTTCATTTATAATTAACGAGAAGTTTTTTGAAATTCTACTATAAAAGCAACTAATATTGCATTGCTCATCGAAATATATATATATATATATATATATACTTTGCCGTATACGCGTATTATTTGTGTTTTTCAACGGTTTGAAGTGCTTTTTATATTTTACGTTAACAAATAAATTACTTTAAAAAAAAATATAAAACTTATAAATAGAAACTATTCCACTTGATGTCAAAGAAACGTAATTCTCACTCGTATGTTTAAAGCTCGAGTTTAATTTTACACCAAAATTACTTTTATAAAATTGCAACTTTATTATGTTAAAAAAAAAAGAAAAATATACTGATGTAAACTATATTTATGTCTACTAATTTCATTTTTATGTAAACATTCACAGAACGTTATGTGGTTGTACTCCGTTGATTGTTGCGCTAGCCGCATCCGACTCCAATTTGCATTGCTAATATAAATATCAAGCTTGAAACACAAGGAAGGCTTGCAGATTCTAGCATTTACCAGAAGTCTGAGAGAAGATGCTGATTATGTTCTTAATTGGCGGCTTCTTACCAGCGCATCTTCCATTTTCATATCATTTTTTGCATTCGCAGATCACCGGAAATACAAAACTTTGCTCTGATTTTAATTCTGAATATTTTCAATTAAAACGAGATTGTGATTACAGAAAAATTACTTTGTAAAAACGATGTTTACAACGCGAAACTAGATACTTGCAAGCATAATTCATCGCTTAAAGTTTTGAAATAGGATTTTTTTTATCAGACAAGACGTGTAATTTATCTTGAAGGAAGGATTCCGTCGACACCTGTCCCGAACTTTTTAAAATTTTTCGCGTCAACTGGTGCTTAAAGTGAAGTACGTCGTGAGTGTCTCTCAGGCGATTTTTTTCAACTTGTGCCCGAAACTATCAAGGAGAAAATCTTCGGCAAGTACCGACGTGTTAGCCGTGCAAATAAAATTTACCACCCAAGTTTGCAACCGAACTTGCCTAGTATGGCGACGAGTTTCCGAGTTTATCATGGTATGCATCTTTTAATAGGCTCGAATAGTGGTTCAACATCTCGGAAACGACATAGTTAGGAATCTCTCTGAATTTTAGAGCGATTTGTTATCCACTTTCCAGATGGTATAGGAGTATAATAATAAATATTAAATAAGTTTTGTTGCATTCAGAAAAATATAAATTTTAACTTTCAATTTCCAGCTTTACAATATACGTAAATTAAACTAGATATAATTGAATCTTTTATATTTTATTGGATTTATATTTTATATCTATTTTTAATATGCATGTAGTACAAAGATAATGTTTTGATGTTTTGTAGAATTTAGAAAATAAAGTAAGAATTTACGTGTAATATTGAAAATCTTGCATTGCGTAAATAAATACAGGAGAGATAATTATTTCCGTGACAGTTAAGACGATACAAAATTTGAACATCATCGATTAAGTCATTTCGAAGTACCGTAGTCCAGGACACTTCCCAATTTGACTTGGCTAAGTTAGTAGAAGTTGTGCCACGCTGCGCTCCGACTACCATGGATGAAAATTCGCCCAAGGGTATTACAGCGTTAGTGTTACGGGGACGACAGCAACGAAGAGCTAACCCACTGTAATTCTCTAGATGACTTTAATCTGTTGTCACTTAAATCATTCCTTATTACAAGTTTTGCTGCACATGATTGCATTTTCTTTGACATTAAATTATTTCATAAAGGCAGTTAAAGATTCATATTACCTAGAATAAGATTCTTAGAATAAATTTCCTAAGTGACTGGCTGTGAAATATTTTGGATAAATAAAAATTTGTTAACAAGTTACATTTTTTAAATATATATTTTATCATAAAATAAAACTTGAAGCAGCTTTTACGCGTATCCTTTTTTCTTTTGTAAATAGTTTATAACATACGAATTGAAAATGGGTAACATGTAGCAGGTGCATATTAAAGTACATTGGTGCTCATACTAAATGTAAATTTCAAGTGAAATAATTTGGTACTAAATTGCTTTCAGTTAATCAATTACAGAGATTAGTTAGCATGAAATAATTGAAACTGTTTCGAGGAAGTGAAAAGCTGTATTAGGTATGTACTCGTTGAATGGAAATCGTGATTATAACTTTTCTGATGATTTTCTCTGTATGTTCTATAAAAATTTTTATTGTTTTTAATAAATGAATAAAATTACAAGAGAATTTATGTTCATTAAAATATCTTTTCAAATAAATTAAAAACTCACACATTAAGCTTATTTATTCTTTCTTTAATTCATTTGTAACGATTAAAAACTAGATAACTTTATATTTATATTTATACTATACTTATATGCTATATAATATAATATATTTAAATATTAATTTTTAATTTATTTTTATTTATTAAAAAAAATTTCTATAAATATTAAATTATTAAAAATATAATTTAAATAATTTAACTTAATTTAATTTAATAATTTAACATTAAATTTTATTACTTATTAAATAATTCCTGCAGAAGAGTTATAATTAAAATTATACTGCAGTAATTTCGAAAAAAATGAATAATTTATGTCATCTTATGAAATATTAATTTTTAAATATTAGTTTTAAATTTAATTTTTAAAAACTATTATTATTGTAAATATATACACACACATATATATATTTATAAATATTACCTATATACATATCTTATATGTATTAACGTAAATAATTAACGTAAATACTATAAGTTGGATTTAAATATATTTAAAAGTGTATTTAAGTATATATTTAAAAGTTTTAACATAAGCAAAATTTCTACATAGTGGTTTACATTTTGGTCAAAAGTATTAGGCCTTTGTTAATTTCTATTATTTAATGTTTAAACTCAAAAATTAATTTATGGCATTTATTGTAAATTTCAAGAAACTTTTAAACTACATACAATGCTGGTAATAAGAAAAAACAACAGATAGAAGAATTCGAGATAAATAGAAAAATAAGTGACTAATACTTTTGACTAAGATTGTATGTTATAAGTTGTAATGTTATAATTATTATAATTTATGGCAAAGTAAGTTTATATTTACGTAATTTTCATGATAGATTTTTTGTAAGTTAAAATAGTAAAAATAAATACGAAATTTCCAATTTAAATCTTTGTAATCAACTTATGATGTTATTCATGTAATACTGATTGATTAGCGCGATTTTTTAAAAATCTTATTTTTCAAAAACATTGATATTTAAATCGGATCTTAAATCGCATTTGTTCTGGATTATCTAAGTCACATAAAAGTATTGCAAGAAAAGCTTTATAATTGCTCACCCTCATGATCGAAGCCTCACATGGTCCCACCGACGCTGAAAAACACCTTCAGCCTGCAGTGGACCCGCGTCTGTCACCCATCCGCCATACTCCGCTGTTTCTCGGATAAACAACTGTTGGGCGTCACTTGTTTCGCACGATGTAATTCTCACACCTTCGACCTCGACCTTCACCCCTCGATATCACAATCCCTGACACAAATTCTTATGTGTCCGAATTCCGCGCTTGAAGCTTGCACCTGACTCCCGACAAAGTTCGCGCACTACGGGAATTTTCACTTGACACCTCGCGGAATATAATTTTTGCAAATAAATTAATAGAAAAGTCAAACAAGTCAATCGAACAAATTCACAATCAATGTAACGAATACGATTGCGAAAGCTTATCAATAATTGGACACTCTGTATAGGGTAGATTGTGAACGATTAAGAATTTTTACACAGTTCTCGGAATTTCGCTGGAGCTTGTCCCTTTTCGTGACATTTTTATAAGTGAAGAAGATTGTAGTAGAAGATATAGTCTGTCAAAAGCTCGGACGCAAATTCAAGAGATTTGCAGAAACGTGGCTGTGAAAGCTCTTTCGCGCAGTATCGGACGAGCAGCCAGGTTGATGCGAGGTCGTGGCCCGGCAGCCGGCGACTGGCTGCTGCTAGAAAGCTCGCAAGCTCGAGCCAGTCGGCCTGGCTAGGCGCAAACTCCATACTACGCGGCCTCGAAACACCCAAGCGAACACACCACCACGTCGCCCAATCCTCCGAGAGAGAGGGTTTCTTCTAGTGACTCGTGTCATCGAGGAAAACGATGCTAGATATTTGGCAGCTTGCGGCGCCTTAAAGTTGCGCAGGGTGCATTCGATTTCTGTCGTTTGCGTGAAATTGATGTACAGAGAGATGGAAACTTCTTTGAAATCGATCTCGTAAAAGTAATTTTTATGTTTATTCTCTCTTGCGACATAATTAATAATAATTAACATATACAATATATTTTATAATATTTATATAAAAAAGATTTTGACTTAAAATTATAATGATTCTATCGTATATTAGAGAGCGTCGATTTTCAGCAAATCATATGAATACGTTTTTTTCTTTCACGATATTAAAAAAAGAAAATTCGGGAAAAGCAGAAAATTTTTCAGAGTTCTTCTTGTGACGTGCTTTTGCAGATAGTAAATTTTCTCGTGAAATGCCGATTCCATGCGAATGAATCGAGTTTAATCCATCGCGAATCGGCGTTAATCGCGGAAGCTGATATCGATATTAATGGCAGTGCGGATATAATGCTACATTCGTCGGTGTTCCAATGATTAATCGATAATGAATTACCGCGCACACTTCCGGCTGCAAGCGTATTAGTCGATTTTATGCACCATTTCTTTTAATAACGCAAAATGGAAATAAATTATTTTAATCGAATATTATCTTGCGTGAATATTCAAATATAATAATTTTATGTACAAAAGAGTATTACTTTTTGTAAAAAATGAAGTAATAAAATAATAAATGCCGAATAAATAACTTGACAGATTTTAAAAGAAACAGATGCATATGTCTCTTTATTAATTCATTAAAGATAATTATTATGTATTATACAAGTCACGATTGGTAACCAGAAAGTGTAATGTATCAAATATTCTGAAATTTCTTTTCTTTTATGGACAAAATTTTCTATAAATTTGGAATCAATTTTGCCGATCCTTGAGGAAACTTTGGAATAAAGCTATCACGCATTTGAATATTTTAATATTCAACATTAAAATATTTTTATAACAAAACTTTAATTATACTTCATTAAAATTTAAATTAAAATCTTAAAAAATAAAGTGAATTTAGAAAGATTGAATTTAGAAAGCAATAAATAAATAATTGTATTATTATAACATTAATAATAATTATAACATTCTCTTTTTAAAACATTTCTTTTTTTGATTATATCTCTCTATTTTTTTAATTATATATAAAAGATCAGTTTGAAAAAAACATTACTTTTTTTAGAAATATTTTTTAAAAATTATATATGCTTCGATTTATAAAACCGCTTGCAAAGAAGTTAAAAATTAAAAATAAGCTATTAAAAATAAGCTAAAAATTAAAAATAAGCTATTTAAATAATTAAAAACTAATTATTACAAAGTCTCGTAATATTTTAAACAATATCCCATTAAACTTCCTCACGACACGCTAATGTATTTTGCGAAGGCATTTGTGACACAAGATTTATAGCAAGCACAAAAAGCTTTAGCGTCAATCGCGTTAGCAAGGAAAATATATCTCTGGCTCGGTGAACAAGGTCGTGTAAGAGGGGAGAATTATAATAAATTTTCATTAATTATTCTTGACGAACCAACGAAAATCCTACCAAGTCATATAGGTACGTTGGCCTGTGAAGCGCGTGCTTGCGGCCGGCACGAACACAATTGCGGCACTGTGGCCGACCACAAAGTGCTTTGATAGCGCGAACGCGAAGCTGTAGCAGGTCGGTTCATATGGAGAAGAAAGAGATTTGGACATCACTTTTTTACTTTGCGCATTTTAATTAATTCCACATGTGAAAACGAATTCTAGAAACATCAGTGCACGCGAGGCAGTGATCCGTGAGAATACGCGAATACTCGTGTATTTTTGTAAAAAAAAAAAATCTTTTCGAATTTTGTAAAGAAAAATCTATCCCAAAAATTTGACGGGATATCATTTCAAATGACAAGCATCTGTTAACTCTTAAAATAGCAATTTGCCAAAATTTAAGATACACTACAAAATGTTACGTGCCTCATTGCAGATATAATAAAATATTTATGTTTTGTTTAAATTTTATTTGTACAGCACACATAACATGTAATATGTGTAAATATAATACTTGTAAAATAAATATTTTCTCTGTTTTAACATTGCGTACACTAAAATTCTTTAGAGACAACAACATTGGAAATTTTGTTCTAGAGGAAAGCTCGTTAAATTGATATTATTTTAAAAAACGTGTCTTTCTTGATATAAAAATTTATACTTTTATAATTTTTAGCAAGTTTTATTTAAAAAATAATTTAATATAAGTTTAATAAATTTAAATTTCTAAAATTCTACGTTACATTAAAAATATCAATATTTTACATGTTCAATTATATATATTAAAAATTATAAAATTACGATAAAAATTTATAACACATTTTGACTAAACAAAGATTAATCTAAAAAATTTTACTAAAAAATTTATTATTAAAATTTCTTTTTCACATTTAGAAATGTGTTTTTTTTTAATTTTACATTATGTATCTGAAATATGTAGCGTAAGATTTAATTTTAATTGTGCAAAAATAATAAAATTAACGTTATCAATGTAGCAATTAATTGGATAATTTGACATTTAAAGATGACATAAAGATACATATTTTCAGACTTTTAACGGAATATGGATATTTCAATAAATAAACAAAGGGCATCTGTTTAATTGCCAAACAGAGTAATGCAGAATAACGACCGATCGAACGAACGGTCTCGTAAAGCCATGTAACGTTTACTCCTCTCGTGCATGCGCGTGAATTGACAAAAAGCACAGTGCACTTTTAATTAAAGCGCAAATGTGAAATGGTTCCTTTCACGCGCGTTTTATTACGAGGGCTCGTCGGTTTACCGAATGCGCGGCGTTGTAATTTCGCTTGCGTTGCTTCCACGATAACCCTTACCGTTCGCCTCCCGTGTGCCTTGAACATATATTATCTCGCCAATTTACGCAACCTGAGGCAAGTGTCGTTATACGCCAGATACGTATCTTTTTCTCTCTCTTTCTTTCTTTCTATCTCTATCTCTATGTGAATCGATATCACGCGTCATTTAATCGCCTGTTATGATACCTTTTAATTATTGCTACTGTTACATATATATCTTTTTACATATGATTTTTACATTCGTGATTATTGCAAAAATAGTCGTGTAAAAGTTTATTTTTTACATTTTTTTAGTTCTAAGCATATTCCAATCTTCAATTTAGACAATCTATAAACGGATCTAAAAGAAAACAACAAATTTATTCTTTTAATAATTTTATTAAGTTATTTTTTGTTGTTGGATAATTTTAATTTATTTTATTTTAAAATATTTCTTCTTTCAACTAAATATACCTACACTAGTTTCGAACTAAGATATTTATAAAAATTTGAAAAATTTATTTTTCTCATTTATTTCGTGAATTATTATTCGCTTCATTAGGAATCTCAAAAATCCACCAGGTATTCCAAAATTAAATTCCAACAGTTAAACTTTTAAAGGAAAGTGTATTTTGTAAGCTTCTAGAACCTGCAGAGTACGATTTAACAACGTGAGCAAGCTGTTTTACATTAAACTGCAATTTGCATTTTAAAATAAAAAATAAAAGAATAACTACCGAACATTCGTTGTCGGATCCTAAATTTTTTTAACGTAATTGCTCCAATTCTAGGCGGCAGAATCGCGTCAACTAATCGGTGTCCCGATTTTTGGATTAATTAGGGAGCCACAATTAATCATCCGAGCGTCAAGAAACCAAGGGGTAGCTCATAGGCTCATCGATGTTCCTTTTCAGGATTTTCACCCTCCGACGTCCATTAATCCACCTTAGATAGATTTCAGCGCTGCGACACGACAACTCTTAACGATGTTTTCGATCATGTAGTCCTTCCCAGATTGACAAGTAATCTTGATTACAAGTTTGCAAGATGAAATCTCGTTTTTTCCTTACATTGTGTCTAACTTTTGCAATTGCCAGAAATTCGTAACCGAAAAAATGAATGACGCGAACACAGAATATTCGTTACGCGTATTAATTTATAAATCCGTAAGCATAAAATGGCGAAATAAAATGCACCATCAGAGAAACGAAAAAATAATCTGCCCCCGACGATGCAACTTAAATATTCAAATTGCGACATTCGAATGCAGATGAGACTACGGAAAAAAATCGCGGAAAAGACCTAGATCCATGATTCTTTTTGCATTTTGTGCGTGCATGCGTAGTTACACGCGGGTCTCTGGACGACATCCAACTAAATTTTTATTCAAATGGTTATTTCAGCAAAACTTTCCTTCGTCGCACATATCTCCGCTTTTTACGGATATTATTTAGTGTCGCGCAATTATATTACAAGAGTACGGTGCAATTCAATTTAATGCCCAAATTGCGTGGAATATTTTTAAACTTTTGTCCATGACAAATTGTTTTTGAACGTATATCAAACCAACAAACACATTTAGTTTGCCTCAGGGCAAATCTATTGTGAAATTTCGTTAGAATTACTATTGGAAACGTTTCGATAACTAACTGGGAATTGTTGTAGGTACATATTTTTATTTTGAATAAAACAAAACGCGCGATTGGGATTGTTAGTAAATGTAAACATTACAACGTACAACAAACGGTATAACAAACATTACGGAGCAGCAACAGGCGCTTTCTCGTCCAACATAGAACAGGCTATATCGCCATTAAAATTCTCTAACGCTAAATGGATGTAGAGAGAGAGAAAGA
>JANQDE010000001.1:4021197-4062878 GCA_037157785.1 Cephalotes varians | reverse complement strand
GAGAGAGAGAGAGAGAGAGAGAGAGAGAGAGAGAGAGAGAGAGAGAGAGTCCCTTTGCAAGCAGCTTACCGCTATATATGACCCTATTGTTCATAGTTCGCGTTCCATGAGCTCTATTCTCCTTGTTACGTCCTGCATCATTGTAGGTCGACCACGTGATCTGCCATCAGAACGATGGTTTTAGGACGGGTAATCAGGAAGATTCACGAGCATCCGTTCCGCGGTCATTTGTTTGACTGTTTAGGATATGGAATCCTGGGGAAGGAACATGGAAGGAATTCGTAGGACGATCACGTGTCGCGCGGCAATAAATTCGCAGTTCTTCTCTGCGATAATCAACAAACGACCGCCAAGGACGATGCGGTGTTTTCTCGTATTAAATTTCCGCAGAAGTATAGCTTACTTTTTTATTTTAGTATAATAATAAATATTGCGTACGTTGGTAAATAATAAATGATAATAAATGTTCAAGTCAAATTGTTTCATTTTTATATCAAAGTAACTTTGGCTAGTTTCCAATTTAATTTTAGAAGTAAAATAGAGAAAAATATAGTTCTTGGGCTTGATTACGTCGATTAAAAGAATTTTTAGATGACAGAAACTACGGAGAAATTTTGTGGTAAGGGAAATTCGAAACGGTGTACGACGAGTTAAATTGAGATTTGGGTCACGTAACATTGCTAGAACTACCGAGTTAGAATCCTAGGGGATGTTTCTCGCGTTGTGAACTCTGCCAAGGAGTATTATTTTTTATCACTCTTGTTGTATATCTTTAACGTGTACGCGGAACTTCGCTCGTAGCGAATGCTCCGAGTTTCTGCAATTTCATTCACCGAAGAAGTTTGACCTCTTTTGCTTGATCGTCCATCATGGAGAGGCACGAAATTCCATTAGCATGTTCCAGATCCCAGCGGGTTAGGCACAAGATCTTGGGAGAAGACTAGAAAGAGAGGACGGCCGATAAATTCAAAATTCTGTGGAACATTCGTGTGAAGTGCGAAAGGAAAAAATATCAGGAAATCTCTGAAGAGAAACGAACAATTTTTTTTTTCAATAACTACCGTTCTCGTCTATTTCACAGGGAAATTTTCATTTCTCTCAGTGCCCACAGCGATATTCCTGTAAAAATATGTTACAGTCAGTTGGCTCGATATATAAGAGTTTCTAACTAATATTTTTAATGTAATTATAATTACAACTTGGATTTGGCCTTGATAATCCATTTGTAACGTATAAAATTTCTTCTCTATTTCAAATTTTTCAGAATTACGTTAATGTAATATATGCTTGGTATTCAAACTTTGTAAATATTAACTTATATTTGCGAAAAAGAAAACGAAATCTTTTTTAATCCGCACAATGTACGTTTATCAAGTTATAATTATAATGTATAATTATATGTAAATAGGATTTGTCAAATTTAGTCATTTTATAATTTTCCTTTATAATTTAATATTTATATTTTATTTATAATTATATTTATAATTTTGTATTTTTTTCTTTATAATTTTCTGTTCTATAATTATGCGCGATTTCATTAAACATGATTCTTGTTGGATTTCTGAAACGCGTCACGTATCATCAAACGTTTCTGAATATCGAACTGTGACCGTCGAGTCGTGCTTGATCACTATACCGTAACGACCAAAGGGCCACCTTTAGGTAAAGGCCTTTAGGTAAAGGAAAATCCTCCCGGGCAACGCACGTTCCACGAATACCGGCGCATGCCTTTGCACACCGGAAGGACGCTTTAAAACTGACACGGTCTATTTGTCTGCGGGTGACCCCAGCCGCCCTGACAACACGCCGCAGCATTTTCCTAGCTGCCGCCTTCTTTTTTGACATTTTTCAGGATCTTCCTGTCTCCTTCGGCCTCCATCCTCCTCGCTTTCCGTTTTCTCCTTCTTTGTCTTTGGCGAGAGGTAAAAGCCAGTCGCGGAAGTCCTTTCTAGCCTTTTTCCGCGACGCGATTAATGACGCTCGTTTTCCCTTCGGATGGGCAAGCGGCGGGAAAAGGAGAGGGTTGGATTGTCGGGCTTATTTCTTCGAGGTGTCTTTTTCTTGATGAACCGACGCTATGAAGTGCACGGTGATTGGTCGACCATAAATCCAGAAAGCGAAGAAAATTTCGAAGTTCGTTGCCAGTTTACTCGCTACCGGGGTACAATTAATTTCAAAGAAGTGAAATATCGATGGCTCGTTGATTTATCTCTTCGTAATTTCGCGTATCTTTTTTAGGTACCACACATATACTTATTCGCTTTCTTTTACATTATTTAAATTAAAAAAATCTTCTCTACTGCTACAATCACACATATTTAAAAACATTGAAGAAAATTAAGTTGTAAAAAGAAGTTTTTTTGTTTGATCAGTTTAGATAAACGATATCTCTTTGGAAATTGATTTCTATAGGCACGAGATTGCTGTTAAGTTCTTCACATGATATAACTGTAATAATCGTGCGAAGTGTTGTTCGAATGTAATGTTGTCTCGATGTCTGAATAGGTTTACGCGTCTACTAATGGACGGCGCGTACACGGAATTACATTCTAGGAGTGTAATGCTAATAAACGGCCGATCAGATGAATTAGCGTGGCAATAACGGCCGGACGCCATGGCGCAACAAAGCGCGTTCGCATAACGAAACGTCATCCCCATGAATATAGAGGAGTCATTAATTAATCAGGTAACCCGTAGATGCGGTTTGTGCGAAATAACATTGGAGATATGATCTAGTTTGTGAACAAGGTTTCTGCCGTTTAACAATCTGTCAATATTATGAGATTTTCTGTCGCAGTAAATTTAAAACAAAACACGCTTTTCTTGCTATTATACGTGTAAAATTTCAATTTTTTATATTAAAAGTCTTAAAATGTTTACAAATTTATTTATTTATTTTACTTCACTTTTACTAAAAATCAGAAAAAAATTATTGTGACAGCATGAGAGGAAATTACCAAATATTTCGTATTATACTTTTCTTTCTATCTTTATAATATAAAGTTCCTATAATATTTTTATAATATGTTTTTATAGTACATATTTTTATAATAATATACTAAAATCCTTATTATTAGAATTAATAAAAAGGCTAAAAATTAAAATTATAATCCAATTTTTTAGTAAATTTTTCAAATCACTTGGCAAAATTAAAATATGTGTTGTAAAATTAAAATATTTATGTGCGTGTGCGTTGTGTGTGTGATGTGTGTAAAATAAATATTTATATTAATATTTATATCTGTAAATGTGAAATAAAAGATTCAAATATTCATTACAGAATAAGGATATTGATAAATATCAAAAATGTTTCTCTATATGACAATTCTCCCAAAATTGATTGTTAAATGCTCACTTAAACAACAAAGGTATCAAATCGTTCGATGATTTCCTCTTTGTTAAAACATCAGAGTAGTAAAATTAGACAATAGGAACTATAAAAAACCAGACGATTTGTCCGCTGCTGCTCTGTTATATAAAAATAAAACGTTGTTAGCGTATATACATTCACAAGCTTTTCAAAGCTTGCGTTTACAAGCTTTTCAAAGCGTTTTGTGGCATTTGTCAAGAGAACAGAAGCATTGATATAAAAAATTAAGAGATATTATATAAAAAAAAAAAATAAACAAATTTTTTATAAATAGTTCTTGTATATACAATTTTAATTCGTAAAAATAAGTTTCGTGAAAACGGATTTACATCAAATACGTTATGTGGCGGAAGTGTCTCTCTATTTATATTAATCTCGTATTCATTAGTCACTATTTGTTAACTACCAATACTAAATTGCTAATATTTATACGCAAAATTATTTTTTTTGTTTTAATAACTTCTTTTGACGCAATTATTTATATATTAAGAATGCAACGCAATAAAACTTCGCGTAAGCGTGCATTCTCTCGTTTTAGGAGGAAAGTTTCAGGACTTCCAGGCGCGTTTTCTAATCAATTTCTGTCCGCGCGCCTGGGGTATCTGAAGATTAAAGAAGCCTTCCGCCTGCCAACTTGTACGCTTGCCAAGGATTTTCGGTTGCAGAGACTGTATTTCGACGAGAAATCCGTAATTTCGCGTAAATATCGGAATGACAAGGCAGAAATTCAGCAATCGCCGGAGAGAGCATTTTTGGAGAGTGATTGAAAGCGAAGAATCGTTGATTGTTGAGGAAATGTTTTGCCGTGTGAACAAATAAAATTTTATATCGGAAGCCTCTAAAGCGCGTTGGTAGTTGATTCTGATAAAAAAATATTTGCCGTTTCTATTTATAGAAATCACCATTCTCTCCACTGTCTTTCAGTTGAGATCATTTTATTTTTAACAATATTTTTCCACTTTTATTTTTCTTTCTTCTCTTATGTTTTCTCCATTATTATTTATATTTTCATGTCGCTTTGTACGACAGACATTGATAATCAATGATTCTACGATAATATCGGAGATACGCGATAGTTTAAGGATAAAAATATAAATTCGTAAAAACATAAACATACATAGAAGAGTGTACATTTGGTTTATCCGGACAGATTTACGTCTCCATTTAATTTACTTTGTCCCAACAAAGATCGAAACTGTAACGGTATGCTTCATTGACACGTCCGAGTCAGATAAAAATTCAATACGGTCCCGAAATATCTCCAGGCATGAAAAAGCTCTGTAAAATAAATTCGATCCTGCACACCGAATCCTGCAGATTCGCTAGGTCAACGATTTTATTCCGTAGTGACCAATTCGACCTCGTACGCACAATAAAAATACGTGTTTCATAAACTTTGTATGTTCCTGTCAATATTAATCAACAGCTCAACAATACTACATCAATATTTTCTAGTTATCCAGTTATTTTTTTTAAGAAATACAGATAAAAGATAGTTATCGAATAATTAAAATCCAAATAAATATTAAAGTGCATTAAAACTTATATGAAATAAATCATTGATGATAAATATTATATTTTTTCATTATTTATAAAAAATTTTTAAAAATGATTTTTTAATAATAAATTGTAAAAAAATTTTTTAAATAAAATTTTGTATAAAAACGTATAATAAATTTATATTTTATCTGTTATATTATCTATCAACATTTTTTCTGTTTATTAATTGGTATTTTAAATAATGTTGAAAAAAAATAATATATTGAAGAAGATATAATTGCGTTGTTGAACTATATTGGAAAAGTTTGCCGTATATGTTAGTAATATTATTAATAGTAATCCATCAAATATCTATTAATTTCATTACTCATATATATATATATGTGTGTGTGTGTGTGTGTGTGTGTGTGTGTGTGTGTGTGTGTGTGTGTGTGTGTGTGTGTGTGTGTGTGTGTGTGTGTGTGCGCGCGCGTGCATATTATTTAAATGTTCTATGATTAAAAGCAAAAACGTTGCCGTGGCCGTTAATTATTGATGTTCTAAATACATGCTCATAATTTGTCACATGAAATAATATAATGGCTAGGATAAAGGAACTGTACCTAGTAGTGATTTATGTTACTTATTAATTAACAATCGTATTAAACACAATAGCACAGTTTAAAAAATTATAATTTTTTTAATTAATAAAATTTGATTAAAATTTAAATTGAATAAAATTTCCTTGATAAATGGAGGAGAACAAAAAATCTCGATGGCATTCAAAGAAAAAGAAGTTAAAAAAGAGCAGTTCAAGAAAATGTCATAACGTTTACTTGTATCAACAAATGGAATATGCTTTATTGTTTTATTCTGTTACGTAATTTTTTTGTTTAAGAGGACGTCGCAAGAAAATCATTTGCGGATAGTTGCTTGAGAATTGTTTGCCGGTAATTTTAACACACTTTAGAATTATCTGATCGAAAAGCAGCTATAACTTCACTGCTCAGTCTATTATAGGTAACAAGTATACGTGCATGGAACACTCGTGCATATATTACGAATATTACGTAATATTGATGGATAGGGATGTTTATAAGGATACGCGTGGAATAATAGCAATTGATGGGAATTGACGATCAAGGAAGAGAGCCATCGTCCTTCTCTCATATAGACTTTTCTCACGCCATTTTTCCGAGATTGCACAGATAAAAAGACCAATATGACACGCACCATTATCACGGGATCTTCTCTTCTGAGTTACTGATCGGAGAGATTCACGAAGGCAAACCGCTTATCTTAGAGATGCGATGTTGATTATCGTTCTCAATAAACTTCTAGCACATTACACGTACGTTTCCTCAAAAGTTAAAAATTTTATGGAATATAAAAGCAAATGGCTAATAGTTTTTAACGAGAAACAAATAGAAATTTCTATAATTGTTAATATTTTTATTGTTAACATTTTTACATTTCGCTATAAATACTTGTTGACTGCATTGATGCAATTTAATTTTGACATTTTTTTAATTGTTTTTTTTGTAAAGGTAAAGTTATTTGCTGATAATTATTATAAAATGCAATTAAGAATACTTACTATTAAGAGTATGCTAAGAATAATTTATTATTTTAGTATATATTTTAGTATTACTAATTTATTACTTTAATAAATAAAAACAATGTAAGAATCTGAAGCAAATGCACAGTAACGTAAAAGTAATAAATAACAAATCTTTTCTTTATGTATCAAATTGCAGATTTAATTCATAGAACATGTAATTTTAATATTAAATGTACTTTACACGTTTAAACGAATAAGAAACGCATTTGCGTTGTGAGAAATCCGATTAAGTAACCGCATAATCGTTCATCGAGATTGGTTTGAATCCTCTATTCGTGCCAATACACATTGCCCCAAGCCACGAACAGCAGGAAGGTCCGTCTCGTCTAATCGCTAATTCAGTCAGGAGAGAACAATTAGGGCGGCCAGACTCCCGTAAACACAGACTCCGACAGAATGCTTTGCAAATTTACCGATAAGCGGATCGATTATAATCGAGCGAATTCCCTCGGTCACAAAGAGAAGTTTAAAAATTTTTGAAGTCCGATATGAGCGGGATTCGGATTTGGTTTGCGTGATTCATGAACGACTGGCAAAGAATTCGGAACGCAGTTCCGTCGGTCACAACAAAGCAATTTGCACGAGAGAGACCGGTGTAGTTTCTGGCCACTTTTACAGTCGTCAAGAGACATTCTAGAACAGGGATCAGTCAGTTAGATAAGCAGCATAAGACAATGCGTGAGCTTATCTCCACTAGGGCTTTAGTATTCTAGCGCGATGGTAGTCCAAGTGAGTCCGGCGTTATCGAGACGCGTGTTAGATCAGCAGGACAAGTTGGCGATCGTTAGTTGGATATTAACGCGTGGACCACGTAATTAGCGAGAGCGGCGATTATCGCTAATGGAAGTGCATTGTACGGAAAGGGCAAGGCAGTTTGGAAACCTGAAATTTGTGTACTCTTGTCACGAAAATCGGATTGCAGTTAATTGACCGGCTGCACATCATCCTCTCGTGGCACATTCTTATAAGAGAAGGTTAATAGATCATTTATCTCATTTTTAAACCAAAACATGCGTAAAGCTATCTACAGCTTAAAATAGAAGTATTAAAATATTTGTTATTAACATAGATCTCTTTTTTTCTTTGAAAGATCTCTTTTTTTTTAAAAAAGATAGTATATAAATACTATATAATCATATACAGAGCGATATTCTTTGTAAAAATTAAAACAATTTTTTAACAAAAATTGCAACATTGTGAATCTGTCAAATCATTTAATTTTAGATAAAACGTATTTAAACAATATTTAAAAAAATAAAATTATTTTGTAAAATTCATTGTGTAATTAAAATTTTACGTTGATGCTTTCGGTGTAAGCAGCGTTATAAAATTGTTTTGTTTTTGAAATGTAAAAGAATATCGATCTATTTTGCTACCGTTTCTCTCAAAAACGGCTACTAAAAAATGTTTTTCTGCGATATCGTTTTGAAACTAATAGAAAAGACGCATTCTTTGCACTTACTGCGATAGCCGTTTACTGTCTGATAAAAACACGCAAATGGTTGGGGCGCTAGACAGAAACGTTGCAGCCATTCTCGAAAACGAGAATGTTGCGTATAAAAGGGAGAAATGGATGACATCTCGAGAGAGGATAAGAGCGTTTGTAGAGTGGAAAATGGGTGGAGAGCGAGCACATAGACGTGTCGGGAAATAGAATACTGCTTTAGTGATTTGCAAAAACACTTTCCCAATATTCGTTATGCAAAACTCGCTTGAGGTATCTCCATGAGACCCCTTATCGCCATCTAATATTTATTTTATAGTTCCTATGTGGTAACATGAAATAATATTGTGGTAAAAATGTATGATAAAAGCATGCTTTTTTCCTTGCTATACATTGTAAAATTAAAACATTTTACTGAACTTATTGACATTAGCAAATCATCGTGAATCACAAAAGAGTCAGGTGAAATTTGAGTAAATTGCCTTTCTTCATCCTTTTTATGATCCTTTTAACCATATTCTGACATCTTCCAACCAGCGTTTAAAAAGATTCGCGAATTATTCTTGCAGAGCGATTCAACGTCGATAAAGGGTGGGTTCATTTAGAAATAAGGTCACGGAAAAAAGCATTACAGGATTCATCTTTGTGTGATTCTTGAAAAGTAAATTTTAATAAAGGACACACACACACACACACACACACACACACACAAAATGCGTTAAATATATCCATGCTAATTTTATTTTGTATAAAAAATATAAAATATTGTTTGTCACAATAATATACACGATTACATGAGATTTCATAATAATCAAGGCTTAGCCTTAAAAAATAATCCCGAATATTCCACTGAAAATAAGCATTTTTTACACCGCAATTTTATAAGAAATACAAAAAATAAGAAATTAATGATTATGAAAATGTATAATATAATATGTAATTATAAATATGTTTATAAATATGAAAAAAATTTCAGACAAGATATTAAAATAATTACAATTATATAATTAAATAATTATTCTCTCTCAATATTATATTGCTAAAACCATTTTTGTACAAAAAATTTTTACGAATTTTGATTATTTTATTATTAATGTAATCTTGTTTTTTTCATGTTATCACTTGCGCAGAGAAAGAAAGAAAACGTTTTTATTAATTTTCTTTTAAAGAAAAAATTAAATTTCCAATGTCTAGGGTATTTTATTCTCTGCGAAGTAATAAGATAAAGTACGTTGCGCGAAGATAAATTAAATGTTGATTCGAGATAACGTTGATCTGTTTCACGTGAATATCCTCGGATTTTTATGCAAATTATAGTATGTTTATGATACGCAGTAGATAGAATTTATGCATGTGTTTATTCAATTGCGTAATAATTTTCGCGAAATCTGAACGCAATAAATATAAAAGAATAATTATGAGTTGCAAGAGAAATTCGCGCGATAGGAAGGAATCAGAAGAAGAGAAGACATGCAGTGAAATGAAATATCTCGGAAGGGAAATTAAAATGCCAGGTTGCCATGAAGACACAGGCTCTTCCGCTTACTTATTTATTCCATTACAGAAGCCAGTATTTCAACGCGCAGAGAGGCGCCGCATCAATGCGCCGCTCTTGCGCGCTATTGCGCTCGCGTTGCGCAAATTTGCGGCGAACTCGACACCCGCGTCTCCGGTTTATGAGAACGAATGAAAATTACATTGCAAGATAAAGCACGGATTTTGAATAATGAAGTTGCATTCCGTGAAGCGTGCAACAAGGAGAGCTTCTCAACAAAGAGAAGACGCACGCGAAAATGAAGAAACATTATTTTCAAATACATTAGCTATGCATGTTGATTCGCGTTGAAAATATTAATTTGCATTATCAGCTACAATAATTTTCGTCATTGAAAGAAGAGCTGTTTAAACCAAATGAGATAAATGTTCGGATTAATTTTATATTTAATGTAATCATTCGTATTTAATTGACGTGTAACGGGACAGTCAAGAGAAAATTTTAGCAGACTGTCAGAATTACTACTATAACACGATTAACCCATCAATTATTCGATTACACGCTATCACAGTCATTGCGCATATTCTAGAAAATTTGATTCTAATTTGCAACGTGTCCTGTATATATGCCATTATTTAATTTGCGTAAAATTCCTGTCTGTATTGATGAGTGTATTAAATTACGTTTATTCTAAAGTACAGCGAGTAATTTTATTGCATAAAAATATCCAATTAATTTGTCGAGACTTATTTATGAATCATATTAACAAAATCGGTCTAAAATGTTAATTGCATTTTAGATTTATTATTTTTCTGGCAAAAACCAAATCAAATAAAAAAACGGTATTTTTTTAAAAATAACTTTACAATTTTTTTTTTTTAATAACTTTGCAGTGATTTTTTTTTTTATAACTTTACAGTGACACAAGAAACAAAGAATTCATTACAATTATGTAATAAAAAGGCGACAGCCATTAGTGGATTAAAGCGGAAATATTAAAAATTATGTACATACTTGTTAGTTTGCAGTTAACAAAAGTTTAATGAAGGGCAAACGTGCTGATCGAAGATTTTATGATAAAAAAATTGTAATAAATATTTTTGTGCAAAAAATAAATTTTATTATGTAAAAATCTATATTATTTTCCTGCAGTTATATTTGTAATCGTTATATTTCAACCTAACCATTAATTTTAAATTACTGAATATATCAGATATATTTAATTATTGTTATAACGTAATTGCATATTTTTATTCAACAACAGTGAGTTATATAAAGTTGAACTATTTATTAAACAAAATGTAGTTAAAATAAAATAATCTGTATTTATTTAAAACAATAAAATTTGCAACCTCAATAATTAATAATCGACCAATATTATATAATCATTGTACTAATAACGCCATTGTCTATGACTTCCTACCTTCAAACAAAATGCGCGATTGTCATCTCTGTCAGTTATTGGAAACTTTCTCATCGCTAAAAGCAAACGATTATATTGCGGTACCGCAATATAAATTATTACTTTCGTTATTTGCAACGTCGTCCGCAATTTTCGAATCGCGAAGCACTCTTTATCGAAGTCAGTTTTTCAATTTATCTTAATTTATTCGGCTTCGGAAGTTTTATCATAGGCGCTCCTCATTGATTTTTAAAACTAATAAGATGTTCTTATTATACGAAATAAATACTGAAAGTTGCAAGTAATGTCTAAACGTCAAATCTTCACTATTCTTGATTTCTATTAAAAAATCAAAATTAAAGTTTCAATATAACTTGTGCTAACTAGTCATTTAATAATATTGAAGTGATTAAACGCTCGTAAAATTTTTGTAACATATATAAAACTTCTCTTTCGACATAATTATATCTACAGATATAAACCTTGGAAAGTGTTATATAATATTCACTAACTTTTCATACATTTATTCTTTTGAAGTTTCAACAGAATATGCATTAATACGCTATTTAATAAAGTTGAAACGGACTGTTCAAGTGGTTGGGCTTAGCGTTCTTTTTAATCTTATAAAAATAATGTAATAATAATGCAATAATAAATTTATTGCAAATTGTTGCAATTTTGTGAAACTTTTTCGCAACACACATGGAACTCCTTTCTCGAAATAATTATGTCTATAAATATAAAAATCTTGAGAAAGGTTTTATATAATATATTCACTATTTTATATATACATTAAAAAGCTTTTAATAATCCTTTTATCACTGGAAAAAAATGTGTTTAAAAATGTGTGTTTAAAAACGTTAATTAAAAGCTTATTTTAAATCATTAATGTACAATTAACACCGTACGAATTATTAAAAATAAACTTTTGTGTAACGTAACTAAATAACAAAAATCCTAAAAAAGCATTTTCAAATTATATATTGAAAGATTTATAAATCTGAAAATTCCGCACTAAAATTTAATGAGAAAGAATGCGGGAAAATATTTTGACATATACCAGATGTAAAAATTAATATTAAAAATCGTAAGCGAGTTTGGAGTTCTTGTCAAAGAATAATATTTCTCTCTTGATGTATCTATGGCAATATCGTTGTAATTTGTCACGTGCCAGCTACTATATGACGGATCGCTAACCGCAACCGGAACTACAAATTACAAAGCTACCGCAACAATTAACCCAACGAGGCGCCAACGGCTAGACTAGTTTCACTCTATGGGCCCGTTAGTAAGGCACTTCACCATTATGCTAACTATTCGCTTTAACTCATTGATCAATAATATATGATGATGTGTAATATCATATCAACGCAGTATATCTGAAATTTCATATCTAAACTATTTGTAAGATTTCACATAGCGAAGATATTACGATATTAATTATTCGTTTCCATTGATTTCATAATATAAAGCTAGAAAAACAAAGGAGAACATTGTTATGTTTGTAAAGAATTTTGCAACATATGTAACATCTGTGTGATATCTTGTAATTAGATATTTGAATGTAAAAAGATAGATAATTAATTAAATAATCGATGTGCAAAGTTTATTTATTTATGTGCCGATAATTTTGTAAATTTCCAGCAGTCTCTTGGCAAATAGAAGTAGTATTCACGATATGTACATATTACATAATTACATATTACAAAATAGATTTAATAAAAGACTTACAATTTAACTGAATAGTATAATGCATTTCTTGGAAAAAGATAAAAATGAAAGAAATATTATAATCTGAATTTATAAAATTCATAAAATTAATTTAAGAAAGTATTGTTTAAGATTCTCGTCAAATCTATGGGATACACACACATCTACATATATAGTAAATAAAAATATGTTTAAATACTTATAAAATAATTTATATGTCGCCATAAAATAAAATCTTTGTTGATATATATTGTGTTAATTTATATATGATAATATCAATCACAGAAAGAAAAGTTTTGATGATGTTACTTGGGAAGAACCATAATAGCAATATTTACAAGAATAAACCAAGAAGTTGTTTCAGGTCAGTGAAATCGACAGCGAAACAGTATCATAGTTTTCGTATCGCGATGACACCGATATTTTATGACGGTTGAAGGCAACGTCGGCCGCGTTACAAAGTCTTAGTGAAGGTACAAAATTCCTGATGAACCAAGAATGTGGCATCTTGAAGAAATCCACTCTCTTTGCATCGCGATATTGCGCGAAAATATTGATAAAGGTCGCTTGTGATTATACGTTTTGTTAATCTGCGTCGACTCCACGATGAACAACTTATCGGCAGTTTTATGTAAGATGGAATTATGGAGGACGAGCTCACATTCTGCTTCATTTATTTGCGGCGATCGCGCAACGCGACCGTAACTAAAGATTTAAAGTCATAACTTTCCCGTCATAGCTTCTCCCTGACGTAAATGCGTTATTTATATAGATAATCTGATAGCTCACACTTTTAATAAAAATGAGTTATCACAAGTGATAATCAAATAACTTGGAAAAAAAAGAAATATCTAACAAAATTAATTAAATTAATTGCGCCGGTTAGAAATATAGATAACTGCTTATGACATTTTTAATTAAAAAATGTCAGTTTTATATTTATTTTTCATTTGAAATATGATATTATTTTATGTAATTATTTTTTTATGACGGTTTATGATGACTTCATATAGTGGTTATGGTAGCATAATGACTTCAGGTTGACATCAAAGTTTCTGCTCGCACATATAAAAGAATATTTTATCCATTCAACCAGATTATCTTGACTCAGAGAAACCGTAAACCAATTACTCAATCTGCCTCCGACGCCAATCATCAGTTCCATCTAACCGTCGTCAACAATATAGTACATTTTTCTCGTGGGAAGAGAGACAACTTCTTCGATCGCTACCGTGACATATACGCGGCCATTCGGGCCAAGCCCCCGCGAAATCATTCACGGAGACCTCTCACTCTCCCCACGTGCTCGCCAGAGTACGAGCCTCCGCGGCGGGGAGAGACAGGAGAAAATCATGAAAAGCAGCGAGTGCGAGCGAGTGAGAGCGAGCCACCGGGTACGCGAGAAGAAGAGAACGAAAAGACTATTCTCTTCTCTCTCTTTGTTTTTCTCTCTCTCTGGTTTCAACTTGTGAGAGACTTGGCGAATGTCCTGGTAACGAGAGAAGTCGCCAGTGTCTCGGTAGACTTCCATCTGATACAGCGGGCTGAGCTTCTTCGGGTATCGTCCGTTCGTCCGTCTGTCCGTTCAAATTGTTCGCGTACCACTTGGCAAATCGCAGAACCAGGTTCTTCATCTCATTGTTTACCCTTTTTCTGCCCTTTGCCTTAGTACGAACGAAACTTGCTCGATACTCGTGGGAACGGGAGCGTGTGAGCCGGAATAAATAGTATCGAGCAGATTGTTTTTTCGTGGCACGTTCGACATCGGTCTTGGCGCGTGCCGATTTCAGCAAGAGATCGCGAACGGGAATTTCCGAGTTTTTAGTGCGACCAGCTCATATCGGTTTCTTCGCGCCGCGGGCACTCGCGTGCCGGCTTTGATACTTGCTCCGCGTGTCCGATCGATATCACGTGGATTGAAATTGATAACAATTGTCTCAAATTGCTTCTGGTGTTGAAAGTAACGTCTTAATAATACACTCATCATTATATTTGCGTCAATAACATTGGAAATAAATAAGTATAAATTTGAAAATTGCCTAAAAGGCAATTTTTTACTGAAACTTTTAAAGAATTTATTTATTTTAAGATTTGCATTTACCTCTTTTAATAAGATTTTTTTAGAGATGTAAAATTAGTTATTTAAAAAAATTAATTAAAACATCAATAACATCAATAATGAAAAAATAAAGAGTAAAAATTAAACTTTCTGATTTATAACAGATTTTATTATACATATAATATACATAATAAACCCCAATTTCAAAATAAGTTTGAGATATTAACGTTAAAAATTAAAAAATTACAAAAATGAAAAAGATGGAAATCTTACTTAACTTTCTTTGATTGCATATTAATCAATTATATTTGTTACATTCTTTGATTAATTAGTAATAAAAAAAGCGGAATTTAGGACTTCTTTACAATTTCAACTGTAATCTTAATTATTTATTGCACACTTCTACAATGACATAAATATAATGTAAAATCTAATGTATTATTCTCAATATGTATGTATAATATCGTAAACATTGAAAAAGATTGTTGTTCCAGCAAAAGTTCACTCTTTAATAAATGCTCTCTCAATGGTGGATAGCGAGAAATAATTATAAAACGTGAATGCAAGATACACAAAGCGATGCATCGCGTGATGCAATTTAATTCGATGACCGACTGTATTAGGCTTGCCTGTGTTATACCGCATCGTTGATCTAATCGGGAGGAAATAATTTGTTTGGCCGCACCCGGGTTGTATATAGGGTCTGATTGGTTGTAGATGATCGATCGCTGTATATTGAATCGTGTTATCGTATGTATGTGAAGCGGGAATTAGGGACTATCTATACATATATGTTATTATTAGTCGCTGAGCGATAAAGCGTGATCGTTACAAAGAAACTTTTTTAGTGTCAGATTTGACAAAATATGGATTTATAAATATAACAATGTAAAATGGAGCAAGTTTCGAGAAATTAAATTAAATTACATACTTATTCTAGAATAAATAAGCACGTAAAAATCTCATAGAAATTCAAAGTCAATGTAATAAACTTTTCTGTCATTTTGATACGATATAATTAAAATAATTCATTATTGCTTTTCAATATTTGAATAGTTGTACGTAGATCATTGTCAAATATTCAATAGCTGTACAAGTACTGCACTTTAATGAATAATTTATTTGTAATATAATTTGTATTATAATATATATTTTACTTATTTGAGTAAACATGTGTGTATCTCTTTCGCAGAATCGTTGCGTCTTTTCGATCTGTTAGTTAAAATTTTGAATATCAAATATCGTGTTAGAAAGGCTCTTATTTTCTTAAAATAAAGAGGAAGAATGTGGGCATATGTCATTATTAATATTATTTATTCGTCTATATTATTAGCATTGCAATATAACTTTTTCTAAGAATCATATTTGTCTTATACAGTTTCTAATATAATAAAAGCGAGATCCTCTCGAGTGCTCTTTGAAAATAAATAACATATCTTAATCTACAGAAATAAATTCAGTTTCTGCAGTACATGTATATAGAACACACATGTAAATATGATATTTATTTATAATTTTAATAAAGCTTGATATTTGGACAACATATATGTTATAAAAGAAATTAGCAAAGATGTCATATTCAGGCAGCGTTACATATTTGTGATATTCGTTTCAGATTGAGTTTTATAGATGTATTTATGCTCTCTTTGATTTTCTTGAATCTTTTTTGGTTTAGATAGTATAAATAAAAATGAATTTCAGCTTTCGTTATTTTGATCAAACACGTATATAATCGTGTGAATTTGTGGAGCACAACATTAAAATGTAGCATGATATATAGAAGTTGTTTTACGTGAATAGAGTTTGATATAAAATTTACGAATCAAAATGCAAGAGGTTTTTGACCGATAAGTCGACTGTTTCGTAATAATCCGTGTACTTGAAGCTGTTGCTTTTACAGGCATTCCGTTTCTAATTTGCGTTCCTACCAGGTCTAACGTTCACCTTTAAGAACTTCACTAGCGTAAAATGCCCATCAAGTAAATACTGTCGCAAAAGTTTCACGATAGATACGATATCTATTATTTAATTAACATTTAATAACTAATATCTAGTCTGTTATTTGCATTTCAAATTTATTTTTTGAAGAAGCAAATAAATTGTGATACAAAAAACTCTTAAATCTTCTTATATGCATTCTTTGAATAATTATTTAAAGAGCTTCGCAGGACTACAATTTTGTAGTAATAAATCGTATAAATTGCTAATATATTCCATAAAGCAACGTTATCAACGATGTAATTTTTAGCATTTTAAATATGTTAATAACTTTTTAATGACTACTCTAATATTTTATCTCTACTTTCATCAAGGTAGCTATTAATTCCAATCAGTTGCCGAAAATATATATATATTTCTAGTATATAACCGATGAACTATAAAATTTGAAACGCAAATTTGAAACATAAATAACAGATTAAATACTAATTAATAAATGTTAGTTAAACAGATACCATATTTTTTAACGTGAAACTTTGTGAGGTTTAGAAATTCGACTACTTTGCGCTTCTGCATGAAACATGAATCAAACATTTCTATTAGCATATTACAGTCACTTGATATAACATATGCAACGATTCAACACGGCGTCTGTGATAATATTAGAGATACGATAAACCTAGTGCTGTATGAGTTGAGTTTGTTTTTTTATAACTGACGAAAATCAAATGAAGAAATATTTCCTTCCGGTTTGAAAAGGTGTCTTATTCAGGAATAGTATTATGAAATTAGAAAGCAGCTTAAAGTAATTACTTGTTTTAAAGCGACTCGCTCCCGTTGACATTTTTCAAATTCGCTTCAAAAGTCTGTAACATGCTTCTGTAACTTGCGTTAAATGTCACAAACCTTCCTCTTTTCGAGGCAGTTGTAATTTCACTTCCACGTGCATAATCCACTTTCACGAAACCGGTATTGTGGTGCGCGACACTCGATCTATCGAGATCGCGGCGAGCTGCTCAGCGGGAAGATCGAAATCATAAAACGAATCGGTCAATTAAAGCTAGCCGCGAATATCTAAATCCGGTTGTTTTATGGAACTATATTCTCTTTGTCGGGCCCCCAGGGTTCATAGTGCGCTAGTGTACGTGCTGCAGGTGTGAAGCAGTCTCATGTGTTATACGGTGCGCTGAGCTAAGGACGAAGAAGGCGGGAAAAAAAGGAAGTGAGGGACCCTCGGTGGAATTTCTTTAGCCAACTTTGCGAAACGGTGAGTCAAGTAGCGAGATAAAGTTTAATGGATCTTCGAGGTCGAACTTTGATGTGCGGACAAACGAGAAAACGCATTCAAGCAGTACGTGAGCTTCATTGTAACTTTGAACAGTGTTCGCGTTAAAATGCTTCCGCGCCCGATCATTTCTTACGTCTGTCTGTCATGCCTGCGAGAAAAACGTGCTGGTTTGCGACATTGTTCCACTTTATCTCAAGTAAAGTTGGGTGAGATAAATGTTATTTAAACGAGATAAGTGACTTTCGATCTTGTGTGACTTAAATTTTTTTGATTTAAATTACAAGTTATAAAATGCGACGTTATTGACTTAAATAAATAACAATTTTTCTATTTCAACAATATCTTTTATGTCAAGTTAAAGTTCCTAAATTGCAATTTTATTAATATAGATAAAATTAAAAAACATAATAAATTATAAATAAATTGTAAATTATAAAATTAAAGAAATGTGTTATTGAAAGTTAAGGGAAAAATGATAAAACAGTTAAATATACCATTTTTTAAATTATTTTAATGTTTTCAAGATGTTTCTTTTACGATTGTATTTAAATTCCTTGATTAGAAGATTATGATGTTATACTATTCGTAGTACTGTTACTCTACTCAATCGAGCATCTCGGTCGTTATTCCGATATTCGAATTTGCTGGATACCAATACCACGACATATCGATCGACCAACAAACGAATTTACCGAACATTTGCCTGCTAATTCACCTATGCATGCCACATAATCCGGTTACATCGCTGGCACCGCAGGAATGCGCGGATACTCAGCTGTGTAGCTAATAGTACTGTATTATGTCGGTTTTCGCACAAATGTCTTTATAAGAAAACGCATATGAATTATAAACAGTTAAGAAGAAATGAGCCAAAATAAGAAAAAGAAAGATGTGTGCATTTTCAATTAGTTATTAATTATAAATAAACGCGTTTTCTTAACATATATAATACAGTATTATTAGCTACACAGATACACCTTGTAACAATAATAATAAATAAGTTATATTTACAAGTTATATTTATCAAACAGAATAATACAACTAAACTTTTTTAAAAACATAATAATACAATTAGTTTCTTTGATTATAATGCTATAAATTAAAGCATTTATTAAAATTTTATATTTGATTTCATATTTTGTAAATTATAACATTATTTTTTAATTATTAATTTCAAATTATAAGCTATTTTTTTATAAATATTAATAGTACTCAAAAATTTAATTGATAAAAATAAATACATAAAAGATAGTATGTATTTAAATTTAGGAACAATATTTTTACATACTAAAAACTTGATTTATTTTATCTATCTTCTAATCTCTATGTATTCTCAATTTATTTTGTTTTCGGCGATTTCTTTAATTTTATGAGAGTTTAATACTGTTGAGTATCTATTAGATATTTAACTTCTATTTAATTTAAACTCTTGAAATTCTTTACGTTTAATTGAAACTCTATCGTTTCTATAATTAAATATGTATTTTGTAACATTACATTGATAGCACACGCGTACAGTCCTATTGATCTATGGTTACAGGAAGGCGGTTGTCACGCCCTGCCTTCAACAGTATAACCCTTTGACACATAAACTCTATTCAGTGTGACCTTAGTTCTAACAGCCTTTGATTTCAGTTTCAATATTCTTAATTTGCAATTGGATTAAATCAATTATTTTTAATTAGGGTAAGTGTTCGCAATCATCTAACTTTTTTTATAATGAAACCTTGTTTGATTGATATCATAATTTTATAAACAATTCTCTTGTTTTAACATTTGTAGAATTTTAAATGTTTGATTGATTAAACTGTTACATATGTATAATTCAAATGGAGATTATTGTGAATTCTCGTCATTTTTAGATTTTCGAGATATAATGCTTTTAAATTTTTATCCGTTTATTTTTGATATTTTATTTGAATCATAAAACTCAGGTATCAAAAACATACTCATCAAAAAAAATTTTCCTTTATATTATTAATAGCACTAATAACTTACTATTAATTACATTATATTTGAAAAACCTTTGAAATTCCTTTTTACACGATTAGAATGACAATAAAAATATAAAATAAAATTATAAGATAATTCCTTCGTTTATTAAATCATGCGCAACAACTTTCATATCAAGCTATCCAGTCATAGAGACATTCGGTTTTCTGGAACTTTAAATTGCTTCGTACGTGTGGCGCAATTGAATCGGCCGATTTGTTGGCGGGTCTCGCCAAACGTTTGCCCGCCAATTTGCTTAGACACAACGTGCGTAAATCTATGGCAATCTCGTTAGCGTTATTGGGTATACACAGTAACGCGTGAATGCGTCGCAATTACAACGAGCGGCAAATCGTCCGGCGTATCGCTCGGAAACGGACTTTGCGTCGTCGTCTTAATGAACGGTCGTTCTTCCGTCTCGACAAACTCAATTTTCTGGAAACTGAAAATTAAATTGAATCCTCCTTGAACCTTGAGTCTACGCGTCATGCATCGTCTACGACAATAGTAGCAGATTTCTATTTCAAGCAATCATAGCATAAATATGTATGTACGCTAGTTGATGAATGATTTTATTAATCATTATTTATTAATTGTTAATTATTAATTATTTTTCTTAACATGTACGCAAACATTATTTTCTTTCATTTTTATTGTTAAATATTATGTAAACTTATTCATTTGTAAGACGTTCAATTTTAGGATTCTTCTATGCTCTACGTACGAAGAATATAGATCAACAAAAATAGTAACGTTATAATCCAAAAGTTAACTTTAGTCTTACAATTAGCTTTTTTGTCTTTTTACAAATATAAAATAAAAAAAGTTTAAGAATAAAAATAATATCAACAAAAGCATTATCGAAGCATATAGCTACAAAAAAAGTTTGCAAGTAAAATTTGTAAAAAATATACTTCACAAATTAATTTGTAGCATTATTTGAATTAATATTGTAATGTTAATTAAAAAAAAATTTATATTTATCTAAACAAATCAAAATTTTGAAGTATTGCTCAGTACTTGATATTTATCGCATTATAATTCAGCAACGAGAGCACTTTTTAAACTTGATTATTTTTTCGATACTACGAGTTTGCTGATTCAACATATACAAAATGTATCGGATTGTAATTTCAACCCCAAATTGTCCAAAGGATTTGTTAATGAAATTAAAAATTTGGAGGGAATGGGCTTTGAGCCTCTATATATCGATTTTAACAAAACCGTTTTATTCCGTGAAAATAGGCCGATTGCGATCGAGCTGTCCGCTGTCATACTTCGTCAAGTTGGATTTCCGCGAGTTGTAAAATATCATCGAACGCCGCGGGAGTAATTTGAAATCCGTTTTATCAATTAATATCTATGGACGGCCGTATCACAACGATTTCGTAGGCATTTCGCTGAATATCGAGCTCGCAAAACTTGCCGGTATAATTGACGCTGTGGTATTGTTTGTCAGTAACCCGTCATTATTTTGACTTCTCTTTTTCTCTGTGTGTTGTTTGCGGCTTTGGTTATGCCATTTTCTCGATATTATTCCTCTCTTTTTCTTTTTCGTCCTCGTAGAAATTAATCCGCGTCAACGGTCATTGTTTTCTGCAAAGTATTATTGGTAATAAAGCAATAGTTAATCGGCTATATAAACAACTTACATAAGTTTTTTATAAAAAGCGATACTAACTCTGTTTTCATAAAATATCTTTTCTCATTTTTGTAAAATATCTCTTTTGTGTAATTGTTGATTTATTTGCAGATATTGCATATAATTTCAAGAAGTTAATAAGTTTTTAAGAAAGAGCTAAAACTGCAATTTTACCAATTTTATTTTTGAATGTATGTCTCATAAATGACATTTATAAATAAAACTTGAAGGTCAATTGTGTAAAAGGAAGCATCTCAAATTAATCATTGATGAATAATGTTATTGAATTAATTATTTAAATATTTTAATTTTATTTTATTTATCAAGATATCTTTATTGAGAATCTCTTTTGCAATAAAGAAAGATAGCTAATTTATTCAAAAGTTTTAGTTTATTATATATATAAAACGGATAAATTTCTTCTTGTGCCGAAAACGGCCCATTTTTATTTGCATCACGACGTACGTACAAGTAATTCCATTTGTAACGGAACGTCTTATCGTTAGTAGTATCGTCGTCGGTCGGAAGTTTCGACACGCGGCACGAATTTCGCACTCGTGTGGCAAGAGAGGAGAAACGGAACTGGTAGTGGAGGAAGCATCGTGGCTGTTTGTCGAGCGTGTAACGAGTACCGTGGTAATTGCTCCGCAATTGAGGCGGTAACCGGTGCAATATCTGCATGCATTGCGTCCCGCGGACGAGGCTTAATTGCGCCTGTGTCAGGAACACATATCTACCGATGCTTTCTAATGCTCCACGACACGAGACACGCGAATGTGCAGCTCTTTTGTTGCAACGACCGCTGTATTGAAATTGTCACGCTAAGCTATCCGTGATCTCGCAGTGTTCTATCATCATTCGTGAGTGACGGCGTTTCATAAGCGAAGCAGAGTTTAAATTAACGCAGATCACTTTGGAAAGATAAGACCCGTATATCAGCGTTATCTTTTCACTGGGAGTTAAGACGATTATTTATTTCACAAATCTTTGATAAAAGATGTTCTATTTAATCTTTTGTGATTCTAAACGTGCCAATAAATTTATTATTATTGTTACGCACAATAATACTTTTGCTTTAAAAATAACGAATAAACCATCTTCATTTTTTTTTAAATTATAATTTAGAAATAACTAAATTAAAAGAATTAAATTAAAAGTGATATAGATAAGTTTGAAATAATATTTACCGCGCGTTTTTTTAATGCATAAATACATTGTTATATAAGAAGTTATTATTAAAAAATTTATCGATTTAAAAATTCATAGATCTGTATATATTAATTCAATGTAAGAAATTAAGCATTTAAAAAAAAAATTTTTATGAATCGCTAATTTATTTCAAATTATTTTCAAATTATATATCAGTGTTACATTTTATTGATTTTTAAAAAGAAATTTAATTTTACTTTTTTTTGTTCGTATAAACATCCAAAAACATCAATTATGAGGCACAATAAGATCGATGTGATCTTTTCTTTTTCTTATTTTTATCTACCATTCCCGAAGTGTATAAAATTGATGATTGTAATAAATCATTGTTAACGTGAAACGTGCCTTTCTATGTGCACAATATTTTGTTCTATTATCCTATGTGATGTTGATGCTATACGAGCTTATGTATAGCTTCGTTACGTCCTATTACGAAACAATTACGTAAGGTCAACGTGTGGCAATGAGTGCAGCCGAGCGGCAGGTTAATTCTGCCGCTATTGGAACGAGGAAAAGGCGTTTTTTTCCTGCATCCTACATGTTGCTGTAACGAGAATAGCACAGATCGATGTCGCTTCCGTATGGACCATAAAAAGTAAAAATTAGATACATAAGAAAAACATAGATGCACCAACACAAATTATTTAAATGTCTGAATATTGATTATTAAGTGCAACGTTCAATTAAGTAAATAAAATAGTTAAATAAATATTTTAAATTATTAAAAAAATTTTAATATAAAATTCTTAATTTTAATTTTAATGACATATATATGTGTGTGTGTGTGTGTGTGTGTGTGTGTGTGTGTGACACACACACACACACACACACACACACACACACACATTGCCATATATAAATCTTTTAGAGAAATGGCAGAATTTAAACTTCGCTTACTTTCGCTGAATTTCTATTTTGTAGTTGAAGAAAGCGATTTCTTCATTCTACAAATTTTGCATAAACCACCGCACGGTCGGAGAAGAACTTTGTTTCCTGATGAACATATTTCTGCTTCGCCTATTTTTTTCAGCGCTGATTGCGAATCTGACTTTAAAATTTTTCCCGTTAGAGAGAAAAACATTGAGCAAATGAAAATTTATGAAATTTTTACGTTGAAAGCTCCTGTTTTTTAAATCACTGTTCGCCGCCTGGCGAATTATCGTGTGTAAAAAAGACACACGAATTTTTAATTTCGCGATTTCGTTGTACGGAAGATAAAAGGATCGAGATGAATCCGGTGGATTCGGATAGAAAAACGAATAGATTCACATGAATAATAAATAAATTCTATGGTAGTTTCTCTCCAACAAAACTTACGATTTTTACGCATAACTGAGGTGCTCGTTAATTGTTTTGTTTGCATCCACTTTGCATTTGGTAACAGCACGATTTATTGCGTTAATAACATCAGGGAGGTGATCCAATTGCGCACTCTCTGGAGATCAAAATTAATGCAGCTAATTTGCAGTGAGGACATTAGCGTAATAAATTTATGTTCCGTCGTCGGTTGAACGGAATGACAGGAAATTCGCTTGAGCGACGTGCGACGAAGAGATTATCCGAGGAATTAAATTTCTGTAGGCCATCATTTTATGCATAATTAATTAATCTCCAACTTGTCCAATCCTGTCACCTTTATATTAGACAAACAACATTATTTTGCCAAAATGAGATTGCTGCATCTGGAAACTATCAATAATTAACAGTAAATCTTGCTAACGAAAAATAACAAAAAGTTCAACCTGTAGATTAACTTTTTTTTCTCTTTTATGAAATTATGAAAATAATCCAAATAGGTGCCATTATGTATGTTTTTCTATTGAGACACTCCTTATTTAGGTCAATATGACATAAATGTAAAAACAGCAACAACTGCATGTCATGCAAGAATTTTATGATTCGTTCATAAAACACGTCATTTTTATTTGATGTAACAAAAATCAGTTAGCGATTTCATTCGATACATTTCGCGAACGTGGAACAATCGATCATTCGAAAGATCAAATGAGCAACCTTTAAACCGATTAAGTTTAAAGGTTTCCAGTAATATCGGAGAATGGTATTATGTAACGACTATTCCTGTGCACGTGTTTTCGAAAATCCTTTTGTTCTTTATTTCCAATCGACAGCGCGATCGGATTTTCCAAGCGTCGCATTGTGGCCTTCTAGAAACATGCAAGTCCTGACTTCAGGTGAGCAAACAGGTGCATTCGATCAGGGGATCAGGTTGCGCGAGAGATCGGTTAGCGTTTCTAACCGGTTTCATGCTCAGGGAACTCAGGTGGACAATGGCCATTCGTACTCGATCGCTTCGATGAGCGTTTTACAAGCGGACTAGTTGCAGACCATATTGAAGGAAAATATACACAATGTCTGGTATGCAAACTAATACAATTTTTTTGATCAAATCGGATTATTTATTGTAGGTTATAAATAAAAATTAAGTATTCGTAATATTATATTAATATATCGTATATTATATATTTAATGTACATATAGTTGTGTGCTTCATTTTTCCGATTTAAGATTAGTTTATTAATCCGTTCATTTAACAATGCTTAATATATGAAATAATCAAGTTAATGACTGTGGAAAAGTGTTGGAAATAACTGTATAAGCCTTCTTAGTACCTGATATCCTGGTAGTGAGTATCTGATCTGCGCACCTGAATCTTAAATTTATCTGCGCATGGAGTCTGAGTCCTCCTCACGATCTTTACCGCTCTGGTAGAAGGAGATTCGTTTTATTTTAACGCTTCCTAAACCTATGGCTTCCTTTTCTAAGCGCATGAGATCAAGATCTGAGCGCGATGAACATATATCGGAATGCTCTTTCAGCTTTAACTTTCTCGTTCTGTCGTAAACTATTATGTCCGGGTAATACTTTCTTATTGAAAAGCAAATGTTAGAGAAGTTACGAAATAGGATTTAAAGATTTGTAAAAGGAAATAATTGTATACATTTATAAATTATAAATTGTGTACTGCGTATTTTTAAAACAAGTTAATGTTCTGTTACGTTCATCTAACGAACATTGTCTGACTGATGCCCGTTTCACCAACGTAGATTAACTTTAATCTCGGTTCCACTTACTCTTCATTTTTTTCCAATTCTTAGAACTAGGTTAAACCGAGATTAAAGTTAATCTACATTGGTAGAAACGGGCATGAGCAGTTTTTGTTATGCTGTAGATTCTATTTCAATTAATTTCTCTCGTTATTGCTTTAACCTTTTAATGACATTTCCTAGATCATGTTATAGGACTCTATGTTTATAAGCCAAGCATCTGAGAAGGCGTAAATCTTTCATAAATTTTTAGTTTTATCGTAAAATTTGCTGAACGATCGTTCCTTCGGGAAGACCGAATGAATTTTATGTGAATTCCTAAAGATTTTATGGCTATTTCTTTGAAAGATGGTCAAATTAATCCTACGAGAAATACATTCTCAACGAGACTCTCGAGAACTCGTCTTCGAAATATTTCTTAATTCACAACGTAATTTAAAAAACTGTATTTTTTACTAATCTGAATTTTAAGTAAATTATTCGTATTCAGGGCAGAACTCATGGTAGAAAATTGTAACTCATTGTTAGAAAATTTGTAATTGAATTAATGTCAAGTTTGTCTATTCACGAAAATATCAGTTTCTTGAATAATCTACTGATAACATATATTTTCTATGACATATTTAGTTATTACATGAATTTATAAATGTCAACTCAAAAATATAAGAATAAAAAAAAGGTTTGAAATATTGATTTTCGAAGTATCTGTTTTGTTCTTTCTTCTTTTTGTTTCTTTCTCTTTTTCTTTYTTTCGTAATTATCTGTTATCTAATGTACTAATACAACTTAAAACTTTCGTATCAAACTGTACAATATCTTCAAGCAAACAATCGACGGAGTTAAAGCAAATCGAACATTTCCCCAGGTCAGGAGAACAGCACGAGCATAAGCGCAATAGATCAACACAGTTCTAAGGTGAATGCACTGAGGAATATGTCGCTGTATTGCGTCTTCGTATAACTGATAACGTGAATAGTGAGAGTGTGATAGTGAGAGCATGTAGTAGGACAGCATATGTGTCAACGATTCATCGTCAGATGACATTCGGAACGCATCTATGATATCACTTCATCGAGAAAAAAACTGCTTTTATTGAATAAACACTTCAGTTTTGCATTTGATTAAATTGTATTAATTCTATAAATACCGCTGATATTCATCGGGATAATTAAACATAACTTCATACATACATAACTTCAAGATTTTATACTGTCAATTTAGAAATATTTCAAATCTGATATGTGACAAACATATGTGGAAACACATTTGTTATTCGCCTTTTTAGATCTGATTTTAAATGAAAAAAGAACATTTCAATTTTATGTTGCGCATTAAGTAAAATATCAAAATATTTTAGTCAAATTCTCTCGCGTGTTTTAATGGTATAACTAGTTTCATTTGCACTGCAAATTCTCGAATTTTGTTTAATCGTTAATAAAATAATAACTATAGTATTTAAGAGTAAAAGGACACAACACCCACGGTTAGATCAAATTAATTCTTTGATACCTAGTTAACCATGTTAATTAACATATTTAAGTACAAATTTATTAACATAATGTAACTGCTGCTGCTATTTCCAATCTTGACGCAATGCTGTCGGATATCTAGTTTTAATCAGTTCAAGGATTCGTGTAAAATAGTTTATATGTTTTAGAACTTTCAATCTTAATTTAAAACTATTATTAAACGATTTATAATTTATCACAGAATTTAGAGAGAGAGAGAGAGAGAAAAAAAGAACAGAATTTTATTTATAATTTTGTAAATTCTGTACTATTTAAAACATCGGGATGTAATGAATTACACATGTAAATACAGAATTACATATGACATAAACAAAATTCTATCTTAAATACTGTGACAGATATTACCAGTAATTTTTTGCTATCTCATAGACGATAACATCTTTATAACATTTCATATGCCAATAATCGACCAATTTTTTACACTTCGTCTAGAAAATAATCTTCGATCGATTTGTTTCACCAAAAGTAAAACACAAGTGTATCCAGCGACAGAGAGAGAGTTGTCAGATTCACGTTTTGTTGTTTACCTGTTACCTCCACGACCGGCTTATTCCTACTGTGGACATATGTTGCTCTAGCGAGGTGCGATCAAACAAAGAGGAACGAAGAAGGTAATAGTGAGGAAGGAGAACGCAGGTGGAAGGTAGGGAGAGACGGTAAACTGTGACCTTCCACCTTCGGGCAGGTGCAACATCCTGCCATCTCTGCTACCCTGCTCGCCTACGCTCGCGGAATTCACCTGAAAAGGAAATCTTCCTTGGTGGCAAGCCGCCGCGCGTTCCACCTGTTTGCGATGCATGCGAGACTATTCGAGTTGTTATCGTAGTCTCGCTGTCGACCACGACAGTGTCATGCAGCGCGGTCACGTGTGCTGGCGCGGCACGTTGCCGCGATCTTCCTTCGGCAGCTACGGCCGCTTGCCTGCTTTCCTGATACCCGTTAGCCGTCGAAATCATTCAGACTATTTTGCACGCCGTGGTGTGGTATAGGTATACAGATATTTTCTACTTCCACGTCAGATGGTATTAGATAGTATATGATGTGATTCTCAGAAAATAAAATTGTATTAATTATAATTGCTAATACAGTTTTCATACATGGAAGAATCCATGTGATCATATAACTGAGTTAATATTATTTAAAAAACATAGAAGTATAATATTTATAATATTTTTAATTTATTGAATAAATTTTTGTGTTTTTAAATTATTATTACTTCTACATAGAAAGAATGGTTTTAAAGGATCAACAATTTAGCTAAATTTAAAAATATAATTTTAATTAATTATTATAATAATTAGCATTTGATTATGCTGATTAAAATGATTGTTAGAATATCAAAATTTTTTGCAAAATTTCTTGCTCATTATGTTTGAGTTTCTTACATTATTTTGATGATCTGATAAAATTATTTCAAAATTATCCAAAATTATTTTCAGATTTGTATCTAGCTAAATTTTTAGATATTTAAGTAAAATCATTCTTTCTGTGTAATTATCTGAATGATCTCTATTATTACGATGTTTTTAATTATGTAAGCAGGCAAAAATTTTATATTACAATATATATAAAGTAAAGCAAATTTGTATTAATTAACTGATAAAAAAAATGAATTTGTTGATTACATTTTGTAAATAAATATATTTTATACATAATACATTTTATATATAATTGCAAAATAATTTAATGTATAATTGCAAAAATATTATACATATACAAACATTTGTGATGTACATATTTTAATAATAAGTTAATGTAAATTTATTTTATATTATTTTGAAATAATTATGAAAATTATAATTAAAAGTGAGCTTTATATAAAAATTGTTATATTGTAATAAATTAGTTTAGTACTTTTTATTAAAATCACACAAATATTTAATATGATTTTAACTACTCTACTAATTTTACCAAAATATTTTTTAAATTTTATTTGCGTAACAATGATAAATTTTTCTGATTTAATGCTTACGATTTTTGTTATTTATTTATATAATGTAATTTATTTATAATATTTTGAATATTATTTAATCTCTCTTCAGAATCGCTTTTACAATAATTTATTTTACCTTATTCATTTATAAAATATCCTATAATATATATATGAAGTATATAATATGTTTTTATAATATGTTTTTAACGTATTGATAAATACGTAAATTTAATTTATAAATCATGATTAAATAAATTTAATTAAATTTAAATTAAATTATAAAATTTATAAAAATCTATAATATCGACTCTATATATATATATATATATATATATATATATATTTAAATACGTGAGTGTAAATATGTAAATCAAGGTTTTAAACATTGGAATATTGATATTATGTGCGCGTATTTCTTATTAATGCAATCAAACCTTATTTCCAATTCTATCACGAAATTGAGGATAACTCTCACCATGGTATTTCCATACATCAATGTTCTGTCTATGTTCAAACATAAATTTCCTATAATATTTCGTTCGAAGACAAACAACGATTCCTTCAACAAATATTCTCAAGACAGTCTAACTTTGTGTACTGCAAAATCAATTGACGTTTATTATAGACGCTTACTCAAACGCAATATACCTGTTCCTATCGGTGTTTGCGAATCTTAATTAAAACTTGCTCTGTGCCAAATGCTCGATGGGAGGTAGAAATCGAACAGAGAAGAGAAATAGGGAAAGGAAGGAGAATAATCAATTTGATCTTTGAATAATAACGATATGAGAGACGGAAACAACGGGTAGACTGCAGGTATGTTTGAAGGTGGGAGGTGTGGGCGTTGAGTCAGGTAAAATGCTGCACCTCTGAGTCCCAGGCAAGCAGGCGATCGAGGAATCGGCTCGAAGGCAGGCGCAGGTTGTGCACCGTACCGATGTCTGAGTCGATGCTTGAATCACCGTAAAGGAACGCAAGACCAGTGTTTCCGGTGTCCCTCATTAGTCACTGTCCCGAGTAATTAAACGTTGTATCGTATAATAACTTTTGTTCCCGTCCGTAGAGAACCGTACAAAGTATTGCTACGCCTTGGTTACCGTTGCACGACACGCGAAATATTGGATCTTCTGTATCTTCGTTTCGTGAACGATTACGTTTGCTCGAGGGAAGCAACTCTTGATTTTGTCATTTGGATTTCTTTATTCTTCTTTATAATACAACATCAAAAGTTTATAATATTCTTATAATTGATAAGAAGAAAATTATTATCACATTTTAATATTAAATAAATTATCTGAATAAACATGACACGAAATTGTAATATAAGATATTGTTTAAAATTAAAATCTTACGCGATGACAGTTGTGTCTAGCGATAAAATAGTATACTTTATCGCTTATGATTTTATTAAAAAAAAAATTTTAATAAAGCATTACACGAAAATACGAAATTATTCGGAGAACATTTTAAACAATTAAGCATTTTTTATACTCGAAACAAGAATATATACAAAATATTCTTCTAAACAAACTGAATTATTCAAATTTCTATATATTATTGTTATGTATTATTTTGAATCCGTTCATATCTTTGAGAGCCTGTCAACGCTTGCGAATCGATCTGCGTTCTCGCGACGGTCACGCGCATGCATGCACGTGCAAGATGCGCCGCGTTATCCACGATCGATGCGCAGAGTCGCTGGTTATTGGTATCGATGTACCAGGAAGCTAGGAAACGCTCGTAGGTATACTCGCGTGCCTCTCACTTGCGCGATGCATCCTGCATTGTCGCGAGGACAATTGCTCGAGAAAGTCGTCGATTCTTATATACGAAAGAAGCCCTGCCTACATTGTGCCCGCACTGAGCGTATTTCACAATGATGCAATAAACATGACAAATACGATAAAGGAAAGGATATTTTTAAATCGAGACTTTTATATGATAGATACATATATTATTTAACTATATTGTTATCATCATTTAAAAATGCAACTAGTAAATATTGGTTATAATTGGAAAATTCTCTATCTATTAATACAAAATTTTTATTATTCATCAGATAAGTTATCAAGAAGAGCTGTTTTATTGGTTTTTATTAGTTAATATATAAATTAACGTATCAAGCAATAAAATATTCTCGATATTTTATCTAGAATAATCAACACTGTTTTATTTGTCAATAATTAATGATGTGAAATATTTGCGCGCTTTTCAAATTTTAAAAATAAAAGTAACAAATAAAAATAATATTACAGCACAAGCGACATTTCTTTTTAATTATATTTACATTTTGATACCAACAAATATTTACAATTTATAGCGAAAACAGATTTTTTTATTTTTATATTTTAAAAAATTTATATACGTGAATCTCTTGCGTTATATTAAATAGGTATTAAATAACCGTAATTAATTAGTAGATAATATGTTTAGTAATGTAGATTTTTATTTCATTTAAAACGTTTTGTAGCTGCAAATTTTTTATAATTATTTTATAAATATGGCCGATTTTTACGTGAAACATTTAATGTTCATAAAATTTAACTAAAAATCTCTTTTAAGCTTGATTTTTCTATTAATATTGCAAAGAAAATGCGAGTAATCAAAGTGATGCAGAAATATGATTTTCGAGACTAGCTGTTTATACTCGTATCGTGTTTCAAAGTTACGACAGACAGATCTTTTTTATGCGTCTTTCTTTCTCTTCCTTAGTGGAACTAAAGCAATGGTCTGTTCAGCAATCCAGCACAACTTTGCGATACTGTAAAATAAGACCATGTTGAGTAACTTCGAAACTTTAGTGCGCTAAACGAATACCAGTACCTCCGAGATTCAGTACCTCTGACGTTCAGATAGAACTTTATGGATCCGGAAAATGTTAAGATAAAAAAGAAAATTGACATAATTAAGTTAATTATTACAATTTCTTGAATATATTAATAATACTAATAACCGTTGGCATTTCTGTGATTTAATTTGTAAATAAATAAATTCAAAGAATAATATTTATTATTTATTGCTTATCTCAATATGTTTCGCAGTGTGCATGCCCGAGCATGCACTCAAAGGTGAAATAAAAAAATTTGAAATTTTAAAATTTACGTGTCACATTGTATATTAAATAAACTTTATGATTTTTAAATTCCGTATTTTATTTAAAAAATAATGTCTTTTGCTTGTATTTAATTTTCTCTCTTATTTTGCAATGTTCACTATATAATAGTATAATATTGCAGTTTTCTTTTAGCAAAAATTGTTGATATTTTAAATTAAACAGATTTTTCCTAGAGACATAGGCAATATGTAACTATAGTGTGCAAACTCTCTTGTTGATTAAATCTCCAAATTTACCAATAAAGATTTTGATTTATTAATGAAGATTTTGGAGATTCAAATATTCGTAAATTTTTGGAAGAAAATCTGTAATTACATTTTGTATCCGCGCATATTTCTTGAACTTAAAAATATTCTACATCCTTTCTATAATCATATGTATATCTTTAAGTAAAAATATTGTAACAATGTGAACTTGATATCTTAATCAAGACTTACAGCATGTAAGATATTAAATTACATTTTCATCTTTAAAAAAGGAAATAAACGCGTTAAGTAAATTCATTATTTATATATAAAAAGATATATAAGAATTATTATATAATCTCCATAAAACTGCGGCAGATAATGGATTAATTAAAGAAGTTCGAAAGATAACGTTAGCAATCTCGAGCAATCGCATTGTAACTCGTTCGTAGGCATTATAAAGCTGCCCCTGGAGAAATCCAGGCTCAGGTGAGCTCCCGGGACAGGTGTATCGATCAGGTGGTTAATTAAACGCCGTATATCTCCCCCTCATGCGGTCCTCCAATCCCAGGTCCTGCGGTCCTGCTACTCCTGAAAACGCGCTGCTGCTCGTAGTTCTCAGAGCAAACTGAAACTGTCGCCATGCGAAGTAGAGAATCGGTATTTCCGCCAATCAACAGGTGGCTTTTCATCGTACATCCACAGGAGGGCGGAAGGGCCTCTAACGAAGGATCCTTCCGATTGTGAGCTCTTGAAAATTAAAAATCCGAACCTTCCACTCCCGCGCGATGCGACGCCGATCGATTATCGCCAGTTTGGGCGCGGCGCTCCTCGGCAGTTAATTTTACATCATGAGAGTATTCGATCGGCTTTCGGATTACGAGCGATAATTGGAATGCCAGGGTTGTACATAATGCAGCAAAGTTGGTCTGCGAAGAGGCTGTCATGAGGCTATCTTTCGTCATGAGGGGATCTTTCTCATCGAATTTGCCGATAACAACTGTCGATAACGATTGTTAAAAATAATTTTCTTGTTATCAAAGTTAAGAGATAATTGCGATCTAAATAATGGATAATACTGATCTTACTGCGACAATGGCAATCTAATAAATTCTTAAAATCTAATTAATTATTATATATTACTATTATTTTTAAAATACAAAATCTCGTGTATATTAAAAGAAAAATTATCTTAAAAAATTTTTTAATATTATATGAAAAATAAATTTAATATAAATTTTAAAAATACGTTTAAAAGACGTTTATGACAAATGTAAAATAATTTTATATGCTTCTTTTTTTAAATAAGGATGCAATTTGTAAATTAGACACTCCCTGTCGCATCTTACTATAAATATTTTTGTATCACAAATGTACGTCTTGAATTAATTTCGTATCGAGCAGGAAGATTTTTCGCTGTATACGAAACAAAGATTCATTTGTGGTTAGTTAATTGTTTCTCGGTTTGATTCCTATGAAAACTGCATGTTTGGCATATAGTTAAGTGTCTCCATGTGCACGTGTCGTGCGGGAGCACAACAACCTCTTCTCTCCTCGTTTCTGCTGCATATGCCTTGCGTCTAGACTCATTAATTCACTTTTCGAAGTTATCATTTATTTACGTTATAGCGTCTCCCTATAGCGTTCTCCCATGCTTACTTTAAACTGTTGGCAATCAAGCAATTCTTAAGTTAAGTAAATATTACGTTGATCCTGAGAGTGCACTTTTCTAGGCAATTCATTTCACTAAAAGTTTTATCTCTTACTTTCTATCGACCTATGCATTTTTCTTGCAGTTAGTTAATTTACTCGTTCTGTAATGAATTCCACGAGCATTAAATTCTCTTAGTCGTGTTATTATTAGACAACAATTGCATGTAAATTGCTATTTAACTTTGTTAATATGTCGGAAAATAGTTTCTATCAAGTAGGGCAGAAAGATAGACTAATAGTTAAACTGTATTCAGCGCACTATCAGACGCTCGAGGGAAGGTGCGTTTTAATTGGATTAAAGTTGGATTTTCGCTCGCCATTTTGGCATAAACGATACCTTTGGGGCATTGTACGCTGAATCTACTTTTAGGCACAAGATACTTAAACTGCCAGGATAACCCGTGGGCAAAAGGAAAGAGAAAGAGGGACTAAAGGCGTACACTTTGAAGTAGATCAAAGGAAAATGCGAACTCTTGGAAACGGCTCCCATGGGACCAAAGAGCAGCGCCTGTAAATGCATTTTCCGCTTTCTCGGTTATTCCGGATTATTACACGCGTCTCGGTGAACTCGTGCGAGAGAAACGCGCGCGTCGACACGCATCGGGACGCTGCCGTGATGCGCGAAAAATTATGACGCCTTGTTCCAACTCGCGCCTTTTCCGCGTCTACATTAAATTTATTATTCTATCGATGAGACATACTGAATGTACCGTTCGCTGTTAACCTAACGTTAAAATTTTCAATTAATGAAATTGTCAATTTTTGTAATTACAATATTAGATATATCTTAAGATTTTTACATATTTGGTGTCGCTCCATTGTAAGATTAATTTAAACATTCCTCATAAGTTACTTGGTTATACAATCAATATGAGCGACTCTTGTTAATCGTTTGGATTTAACTAGCTTCCGAAGTTCATTCTACTGATATTCGCATCGATTTATTATTACTGCATACTCTAGATAGCTCGAATATGTGCCGAAAAATATGGAAAATATTTTTATATTTGAATATAATGTTTTGATTATTGCACCTTTCAGTGCTTATCTCTCGTTTGTCCTTGTTCATTATCTTTGTTGTTTTTTTAATAGAGAAAGTATATAGATTAATTTATTATTTTAGATATATCTAATTCCCGATTAAATTGAGACGATTGTCGTAACTAAAAAACTTTGTAGAATTCGTGATCGTTTCTTATAAATTGCATCGGAGAGTTCACATCGATACAGTATCTTCTCTAATGGTATACCATCTTGTTTGTTTTACGTGTCTTCGAAATAATTCGCCTCCCGAACTCGTATCGACATGTATCTAGAATCAATGCAATGGTAGAGTGATGTAATGGAAAAAGGGTGGTTGCTGAGATGGGGTGTGGAACAAAATAACACACAGAAAAAGAATAAGATAACGACGAATCCTTCGATGTGTCTGACTAGGTGCACCATTTTATCACTCGTGCACTTCTCCGCACCCACTATAATACGTTCTCCACTTCGACCGGAAATAAACCGGTGCTACGTAGAGGGTGCGCCTCCAGATAGTCCATCGCGATCGCGACAAAAGGAAAGGGCGAAATACTTGTCGTATTTCTTTATTGCTTGTTTCGATCTTATCCACCTTCGGAATAGGTACTAAAAATATCTCTCGCGAATTTCTTGAGCTGTATTCTGGCGCAATAAATAAATCAAACAGACAATCAAATAGCATTATACCTTTTTAACAATTTACTTAATGCAATATTATTACATAAAATTATTATTTTTTATAAAAAAATTAGTTTTCAGCAAAAAATGTTCTTGCATTTAATTAAATTTGATTTGTAGATCACAGTAAGACTTGTGTAGCCGTTATCACTAAAGCATCAGCATTAATTATAAAGAAAATATTATTTTTGTTTATTTTAAATATATCTGCTCTTATTTAAAAACTTCTATATTTATTCTGTTTTCTTAAATCCAGAAAACATTTGACATAACTCACCGATAACTATTATGCACTGCGCGTAGCACGACGCTATATTGCACGACGTAACCAACATCTTACCGATTACATTCTTCTATTCGTATTATTCGAACCGCCATTTATTTTCCTTTTGACCTCATTCTCTTCCATCCCCTTCGATTACTTCGCTTCGCCAACCTTAAGTACACGTCAACGTGCTAGCGCATAGGCAGATAGGAGAGTTTCCAGAGGCATCTGGTACAAATAAAGAATATTGTCTGGAAAGACGTGGGCTGAAGGACGAGCATATACATGAGGCATAGAATCGATTCGGGGCTTACTTGAGGGTGGTTACGGCACTCTTCTACTCGGCGCCTCGCATTTTCTATTTCTTCTTGCCGCGCCCCCTTCTTTCCTACAGAGGAAAAGCTCTTCTCTCCGCGCGAGTAAATAGGGAGAGGAGACGCGGTCGCAGATATCCGCGCGTATCGTCGCTAAAGCCTTTTCCCTGGAACATCGCGAAAAGAACGGCTTCAGTTTACGTTCCGATATCGGCCGGGCGTAAGACGGCTTTGTGTCGCTCGTGGATCGATTTCGCCATCATTTGTGCCACGACGGATTATTCGCTTCCGTTCCTCTCCCATTTCTTAGACTTATTTTTAGCTAGCTACCCGGCGAGGCCGGGATCGAAAGTTCATTACGATTTGATCCCCAACCGAAATCCCGATGTTTGAGCGACCCGAGCCAATTTTTCACAATGACCATCGGTCAGTAATAAAATAGCTGTGAATTGAGGTAACATTTGCGAATTGAAAAAAATGAAAATGGAACTCACGACTTCGATCAAATGCACTTTATAATAGAGAAGCTATATAATTTTAAAGTGTATTTAATATCTGATGCTATTGGATATTTAATATATTATGCCAATTGAATGAAGTCACATCACACATCAAAATCAGAATTTATTAGAATTAAATGTGTTTCAATATATTCGCTCTAAATTGTATATATTATAATCGCATAAATTGCGCATTAATTAATATATTAATATCTGATGAATCGATAAATACGACTATCACAAACATAATGGCATCTATGTAAATTTAGGATGTCCGTATACTTCTATCAAGAAAATTAAAATTTCGTTTAATATTTTGCGTATCGATCCATTATGAATCTCTTCTGTTTGCCTTTATTTATACGATTTTCCATTAGAAAGTGAAGGGTAGCGATGCCATCATGCATAAACAGTTTCGTTCACCGTTGTCCTTTTGAGCGCGGGACGATTACGGCGCAAAAATGTAGCGAGCTACATTTTCACCTTTTTTCTTTCGCTCCGACAATCGTTTATATTTATACCCTGTGCTTAACGCTGCTTCCGGCGCGCAATAACGACAAAGCAGACGGACGATAGCGAAGCTTAAGAATGACGTTACGGCAACGATGAGATAATAAGAGAACTGTAGTGGCGTAGCAAGTGCACGGATGTTTGGAGAGATGAGAGGGAAGAAGCAAGAACTTTTTATGAGAGAAGAAAACTAAACTTTCTTTTTCTGGTTTTATCCTTCCGTTCATTCGCATCTTCCTTAATTCGCGCCTCTTCACGGGAATAAAGCGAAACGGAAGGTTGCCAAGACTGTCATTAATAACTTTTAATATTGTTCACAGTATCCGGAAAAGTCATTCTTGGATATTTGTTCTACTACAATATCACTGAGTTAGCTAGTGTTATTTATTATGATTATTGCTGCCATATGCTACTGTTAATAATCTTTAAATCCTACGATTGATGAGGAAATTGTTTACTTTAAAGTTTATTTTGCGGAAAGATGATATTTTGTTGTATTTTGCTACATTGCGCAATTTCGAAAGTTGAATTTCAAAGAGTAGCAAAATAAAAATAAAAATATATGAATAATTTTATTAAGTTTATTAAAATTATAAAAATAAATCAAGTTCTTTGCTCAATACTTATATGATAAGGCAGATAAGAGTGTCTTAATAACTGTTAAAAAATGGTAACTTTCATAATTTTATTTCATTTGTTAATTTTATTTCTTTTGTGAAAAATTGCCCAGCTTGAAAGCACCAGGTGTTTTAGCGTGTTTCTTGTTTTGCTTTGTTCCTTATCTCTCTGATTATTTCGCGGCTGTTGTTTTATACGTATCACCATTTATTAAGCTAGCATTATCTAAATTAACAAAAGTTACTACAGAACTTTGCAAGATTCTTGTTTCTATTGTGGCTTTGGTCTAAGAATGACTAATACCAATATTATATTAAAATTATTATAGACCATTTAATAATTTCATACAGAAAATTGATATTTATAATGGAATTAAAATTAAACTAGAAATCTATCTATATTTTATGATTAATATTGTTATAGAAATTTTTATGAGTCAAAAGTATTAATATATTAATAATTAATTGAAATTAAATTTTTAATTAAATTTTGTTTTATATTAGGTATAATTATAGTTATGTTTTTAAAAATGTTTTTTAAATATTATTTAGACGTACTCAATAGTTTTTAACTGCCAAAGAATAAATATAAATATGTGTATGTTTGTATATTTCTCACTTCTCAAGAAAATGCACTTCTTTTTGCAATGAATTCGAGACCTAGTTTAATTTCTGGAGAGTTATTTAGCGAAGGAAGTTTGTTCAATCGAAGGAAAGCACTCTTGAAAGCACCGATTGACCTATCCTTACCTCAGGAATCCTAATTATTACTGAGCAAGACACAGTAAGGTCACTCGCGGAAATTCGTGTCGCAAATCTTTTTATTTTCATTGACTCTTTTGACAGCACTTCACTTCCTTTTTCCTTCATTGTGTGTTTTCATTTACGCGATTCAAGCACATTTGATCTTTTATTCTCTTATCTGAAGATTCTTGTTGTTTGCACTTAAGTTTAGTATTTTTAATTAATATATGAGATTTAAAACTTTATATGGTTTCAATTAGTTCAATTTTTATGCTACAAAAAAATAAAAAAAATAAAAGAAATTAACTTGAAAATAACGCTGTTTAATTGTCTAGAAAAAAATATTATTTAATGTATTTTTTTATTCAAGACTTTTTTATTTCTATACGAGATAACTGTTGTAACCATCTTTCTGAATTTTTTGTATATACATCTTATATATTATGCTTTTATTATTATGACATGTATAAAAAGTAGTCGGTTTGCAACACTAATAACTAAACTTACTGAAATTATACCGCTTTCAAGTCTTAAGCACTATTATAAGAATTTAGAGGTGGAACATTAATTACAACTGTCACTAATAAAATTACTTATCGCTTTTAACTTGAATATATTGCTTAAATGGCCGTACAATTTATAATTAGTGATAGTGTCGATTGAAAACTTTAAATAAACAAAATAAGAAATCACATTATCATATTTTAAGTTAAATGCGAATAATTTAAATGTAAATTTGAATGATTAGAATAGCGTCATTTCATTTTCAAGAAGCTGATTAAAAATTCGCACGTACGTATCTTATTGACGGTCGATGAGAGAAGTAATCCTGAGATCAGCAAATCCAGGGATTTAGAAACTCAATGATCCGACGACCCGAGAATACGTTTTATTTACCTCCGTAGAACCGGTTCTAAATTTCGCGTCCCGGCGGCGGCACTAAAATCGCCCTTTTTCGTCGCGATGAAAAGGGATAGGGAATATTTTCGAGCCGTCGACTAACCATGAAACGAGATACGTGGAGAAGTTGACCCCGGCAGGTATATAGTGATCGATGAAGGTTCGAAGGATACTCGAAGGCGAGGGTTGTCACTTCGCGCGCGAGTATCATTTCGTCGTCGGGCGCATGTGAACGTGTACGTGCGTACGCGAGCTCATGTGTATTTGTGTACTTGGTTGGGATGATCTTGGGGTCGAGAGAAGGACCAGCACTTTGAGTACTAGACGATGTTTTCCTTTCGAGGGGGAATAGGAACTTTTACGCTGCTCGTCTGGGGATTTCCCCGGAAAGGGCAGCTTCTTCGAGAGATAAGCCTTCGGAAAGGATATATATCCGCTACTTCGGGGAAGGAAATATCTATCCTTCGGACACACTCCGGCTCGCTTCTTCATGAAATGTATGTGAGTGGATGAAACGCGAGAACGCGGTTTTCCAAAAACGCCGATAACAATACATGTATCTTTGTTCTACTCGTATTTTTGAAAAAAAAGCGCTAAAATCCGATTATTTAGATTAAATATGTAGACTACGATCAAATTTAAATAAAAAAATTAATGCAATATATATATATATATATATATATATATATACATATAAATTCTTTGATTAATCAAGGTATCAAATTTAATTTAATTTAGAAATAAAATGTCTGATTCGTTTATATGTTAGCGTAAAAATATATTTTTTTTTAATTTTTGAACACGTATAAAAATGTAATACTAAAACTTTTTCAAAAATGAAAATGATTTTGACAAATATCTTAATAAAAATATGAGCAAGAAAGGATTTTATTTTTAATAAATCCAACGTGATCGTTAATGTCGGTATTTTTTTATATTCTCGGATCTTCGCCCCAGCAATTTGCTGGGCAATTTTAACCGTCTGGAAGCGATTGACGTGCTCGAGTTGACGTTCCGGTATTACGTCGCGAAACGAGACGACAACGTTCGGCGCGTATTCTTTCGCAAACAGCGATAAAATGCGCACGCAAAAGCATGCTGGATCAACGTGACAACGAAATCCCGTTAATTTCATGGCTAAAGCAATCGTCGCCGTCGTCATCTCACGCGGGGGAAACTTTTTCGCGCTCGCGAATAATATTCGCGGAAACTGACATAGAAATCCGGATACATACCGTGCGGAAACGCTTGTCGAATAAAATATATATCTCCACAGTCGAAATCCTCAAAGAAATATTTTATAACATCTCCGTGTATGTACGCCCGCCGGAAACTCGGAAATATTCAGCCGTGCTCCATCGCGGCGAATCCTATACTCCGTACATCTTTCTCTCGGTTTTCGATTATCCGCGCAATTGCCACAAAGGATCGTCTCCGATCTGAGGTTGAGGAGCATTATCCCTTCAGCGATTACGAGATGGATCGATGGATCGGCGTTGTTATAGAAATACCTATATATTGTACCTATGCAATCATCTTCTCCTCGAACCAGAACGCGAGAGAATACATTTGCTCTAGTGACAAAATTAAAATTGCATGAAGTTGCACAATGACAATCATTTAGCAGTAAGAGATGCACAATTTTCAAAGATCTGTTGTGTTAAAAGTGAAACAACTTGATGTTTTTGACGTTAAAGACATCTCGTAGATTTCGAATACTTTAAATTGTAAAATACTCGGACAACATAAATTTAAAACTTTTATAAATAAAAAAAAAACGGTTATTCTTTTGTGGGCTGCAACTTCGCCACAGCAAGTATAATAATAGATCGGAAGAAATGCAACGGGGAAACGATAAGTTTTCGTAAGAAAACGACGACACTCCTTCCGAGCAAGCAAAAGCGACCAGAATTTATTGTGAACAAACTTGCTTGTACA
>JANQDE010000001.1:3987110-4020812 GCA_037157785.1 Cephalotes varians | reverse complement strand
CACACACACACACACACACACACACACACATATCGATCCTGTTTTAACTGTTTTATGTTTCCTTAACAGAAATTTAAAGTAGATGTTTTCAAAGATATCAAGATTTAGTTACAAGGTCTTTATGAAACATCGAAATTTCTCTTTACTCTTAGCTATAATTGCGTGTGCTATATATTGAGTCAAGAAAAACGAATCAAAAGATGTTAATTTCATACGTAATTAAATTTGTTTCGTTATAATATTTAGTTTATGTTATTACTGCGTTACATCGTGATAGTCTTACTTAAGAGTAAACGATCGTGCAAAGCTGTAATATTGCAATCGTAAAGAACTATAAAGTGCTGTATGCCGCGCCATTGAATTCTTAATTAAATCTATTCAGAGTAAGGCTTCTTATTTCAGGTCGAAATGGGAACGTGCTGGTTCGCTGTGTGGGTGCTCTTCGTCTGTTTCATTGGCGATGCGCGGCCGCAATACAGAGATAAAAATATAAGTGAGTATTCACATTGAAATTTTTGTAGTCTAATTATCCGAGCGTTGCAATATCGTAAACGCTATTCCAGAAATATTTTAGAAAATTTTCTTAACATTAAAGCTTACGTTTCTCAATATGAAGGTTCCTTATATGTTCTATAATATTCTCATAAAAAGTCGAACACTTATATTGGATATTTACTATTGAATTATTTGCAGAAAAAGTATTCAGTGATCCAATTAATCGTCAAATCAATATCTTTTTAAACGAATATATTGATCATGTGCTGTAAACTGGCAATTCGTCTTACTTCAACCTTAATGAACTGTTTTAATCGTGAAAGCAAATCCTGATCCACGATTGTCTGGCTACACAATGATAGATTATCTTTCACGCTCCGAGAAATGACGTCACTGTAGAGACTAAGTGCTCGATAAATTACCTTTGCTCGGGCTCTAACATGTCCATCCGTTTTACGTAACTATCATCGGGATAGCTGTACTCAAACGTTTCATTCGTCGTCGCGATAAATTAAACGGTTAATCGCAGAGAAGAGCGATGAGCACGCGAGCAATTATGCGGTTTGGTAAACGCATACCATCAGAAAATAACACGTTGCGTTTAAATCGGCGTTGGACAAATCGGTGCATATTAAATTCGTGAAATCCACGTGAAATGAAATCCACGAATAATTATTTTTTAATTCTGATTCAACAACTTGTCAACGAGCAGTAAGTTTCGTTTCGCAGTTACTGATGCCGGAGTTAAAATAACGCGCACGTTGAAAAGCTAATTACTCGCGAGACAATTTTGCTTTACTGTTTTAAACTAATTAAATATCTGTTATAAAATTTAATGTTATAAAAATAATTTATTTCTTATTATATTTTTTAATATTCTGTGAAATAAAATGCGATAAATAGCAGAAGAAATAAAAACTTTAGAGCTAAAAGGCTATTTGATAATTTTAATATTAACTACATAAAACGAATATCTAAGTAATTATTACAATTGTTGCATTACGCACTTGTTATTTTTATACTGATTATTTTCTTTTGAAAAAGAAATGCACCATATTAATAACATTTAATAAAATTGAAGGTAATTGTAATTAATCGCAGATGAAGAAATGATCGACAATCTTATTGTAATAAGAATAAAAAAATTAAAAAATTCATTAAAATAATTATGTCTTTCTTTTGTCGTAATACTCGAGTTAAATTTTGAGGTCGTTAAAATAAAATATAAAAGCTCTACAACGCAAAGGACCATCATGGATAAAAATTTTTACGATACAATTTTTTTCTCTTTTTTTGACAACGTTGTATTTAAAAAAATTGTATTTATAAAAATTGACACTAGTCGTAGAAAAATTATTTATTTCAATTTGGCGGTAATTAAGTAGAGTAAGTGCGCGCTTAAAGTAATATTATTTTAAAACAAACTTAAATATTACAAAAAGTATTTCTGTATCTTTGTCGTCAAATGCGCGCTATTAGTTATAAAGAAGCGAACCTTTACTAGAGACAAATTAATTATGCAGAGCGTAAAAAGTTATACTCTAGTTTCTTTTTTTAATTCTGCGTAAAAAAGTATTACCAGGCTCTCGATAGTCGTTTGTTTAATTATTTTTCATCTTGCCGTTAATCTTGTTTCCTTGCATTTTGCACAGGATAATCAAAAGTTAATAGACAGCGCATCTTTGCTAAAAATCTCGATTGAGTTTCATGACGTTTAATCTCATTTTCCGACTAGAAAAATTTACTGTTTATTGCGACAGAGCAACGACGGAAAAATTAAATTTACATCTTCACTCCGCTTGTTCTTCGAAAATCTTCAATTTGTCCCGGAGCGATTTCAGCGGAATTGCGAAAGATGCAGAGTCTTAACGTTCTCTCCTTCCGGTGCGCACAGTTTTCCACCGGATTAAATCCTTGAAATCGATGCGAAGTTAATTAGACCTACGTGTTGCCCCTCACCAATAAGGATTGCAACATTCTCTTTTCCCCTCCCTCTCTCTCTCTCTCTTTCTCTTTCTCTCTTTTTCTCTTTCTCTCTTTTTCTCTTGCGGTTTATACTTGTAACCAAGATGAAAGGTAAGTCTCTAAAATTACATTAAAATCTTTTACAAATTTTTGTATTCGTATGTGACACGATTATTCACTAAGCATTTATTTATAAAAGAGCTATTTGCGTAAAATGTGAACTAAAAAATATTCTAAAAAAGTAATCGAGAAATGATATAAAGAAAGTACGCTATAAGCCGTGCGAACTTCTTTAATATTTTATTTGGTTAATTATATATCATTTTCCATTTTAATTTAACTGATTATCTTTTACGACAGTATTAATTTCAATTTTATATTGCGCAGCAAATAAAAAATATATTCAGGCTAAATGTAATCGTCAAGAACACGTAAGACGAGAAAATTGCTTGTGTTCGAATTGAGATCGATTCTCATACTTGTTCGCCTCCCATCTACGTGCTGCAAAGTTCATCTCCAAGACGGGCTATTATAGAGGCCAGAATACCATGTCTCGCGGATGGTTTCAGCAGTTTTCACATAAAATTTTTGCAGCTCGAGCGATCGCGAAACAGATATGGCGTGTACACAGACATTCTATCCGCTCGATAAACTCAAAGGCAACAAAATCGAGAAGCCTTGGAATTCGAGTGAGCATCAACGAATAATGCCCGGCGAGATTGAAGGAGCAGATTGGGAACCAAGAAAACAACGATATAAGGAATTTCAGATCGTCACTAAACCCGCTGGACGGTCTGACGAAAAGGTTAAAAGATCGAATTAAATGAGAATATCGCGCGCAAGAGATTTTGAGATGAATATCTTTGCTGTGAAAAATCCCCGGACGATCCCTCGAGGGCAATATTTTATTCATTCACCGAATTATGGAAATCTCTTATAAGATACCTGACTTGCTTTTACGTTAACGATTAAAAGTAGAACGTATTCTTATCAAATTTAGAACACATCATTTAATTTAGACTCATAGTTTTCTACTAAAAATTTTTTAATATTTAAATTAAAAATGATCTTTTCTTTAAATACATAATATAAAAAAAAAATTGACAAAATTTTTCAAAAAAGACAAGCCCTAATTATATAATTTTAGTAAATATTGATGATATTATTTTGAAACAAACTTAAATATTACAAAAAATATTCCTGTATCTTGTCGTTAAATTCAACTTGCTAAGAAGCGTTGAATCGGATTATAATCAAATTGGCTTATGTAGCATGTACTGTAACTTATCAAATTGTGCATCGTAAAAAACATACCAATGTTGCTGAATATAGTGATTGGGGATCGAGAATGTTGAAAGCTAAAAAGCTTTCTTCGCCAAGAGAGCTTCGAAGCTTGTTAGACTCGTCTAGAAGCACATAATAGGCAATCAGTGTTGGGCAGATGTAATTAAAGCGAAATCGAAATCAGGATTTTCCCTTAACGGAACAGGAGTAGAACGTTGTCGTTGGAAAATTGGTACCTAATTGATATTCCGTCAGGAAATTGAAAATCTTATTTTAATTGAAACCAGTAATACTTAATGAAAATCAGAATTTTCATTCTATTATACTAACATGTGACGGCGACATCCCTGGACTATAGCTTCCGGCTTGTTAATAAGCTCCGTAATAATGTAAAAGTGATAAAATTTCATAATTGTAATGGGTATAATTCGGGATATCGCTGTGATTTATGTACGAGCTCGAGTAAACGAATCCATTGTCAACATCTGTACGACCAAACTTCGTTTACAGTATTCAATAGGTAATTAAACCGACGTATTTAACGTGAGCAACGTTGGACAATACTCGTGTCTGTCCTCTTTCCAAATTCGTTTAGCAAACGAATCGCGAGCGCAATGATTGCTGGTGCATTGCGCGTACTGATCACGATTTCATCGAGCCGTTTCCGCTTGTCGATTAAGCGTTTTGTTTAAACGAAGGTCGTATCATCTGGAAAATCATTATCGTTGTTAGTCACTTTCTACGTGCAATAACAATAAAATCATGGAATGGAATAAAATCACCGCGTTTGATTTTATTTGATTTATATCTGCGGAACATGATTAAAAGTTTTTGGAGTGCGATGACGTAAAAATAATTAAGTTAAGAAATGTACTTAAAATCTTTCTCATTTTCTAATAAAAATTAACATCAAATTTTCTTTTTTTGTATAATGCATGCATGAGAGATCTTAGATTAGTTATTATAAATTGCAGAAATTATTATTGCAAAAATTTGCAGAAAAATTTGCTACTGTTGCCCCTTTAGCAGCGTTGAAAGTAATCCGCACTTAATCGCGAGACGAAATGAACCGGGCTTAACGCTTTAGATAAGATTTCAGAGCGAATCGGATTTGTGCTCGAGCGTTTATGGCACGCCACATCGCAATCCACGATCGACCGTTCGAATCTATTTCGAGGTATGATTTACGTTACCATGTACCGCGTACACGCGCGCCATCCGTCCTCCCTTTAACGCTGCACGCCACGTTGCTCTTGCTTCATTCTTGTTCCCATTTGAACGAAAAAAGGACCATTGTCCGCTCAATGCAGCGCTGTATTGTATGCGAATATCGCGTAGCCGCGATACCTCGATGATTTTGTACTCCGCATTTGCTTTCGTCGCCCACTGTATTCGTTCCGCATTGTCTGTCAGTCGATTAGATTGTCACTACTCGCGTTTTTGAAGATCCCTGACTTTGTTTTAACCAAAAAGTTACAGAATATTTTTTGTGGAAAAATAAATCATTGGAGTTATTCGTCCTACTTTTAACTCAAAATTGCGATAAACGTAACATTTTAACATAATAAATATAATGTAAATATAATATAAAATAGTTTAAACAACAAGTGCATTAGAACAAAGCAATGAATGAGCATAATTAATAATAAATTTCTACTAAAATTAATAAGTCTCGTAAAATTTGTTTATACAATTTGGTATAATACTAATATATGGGCGAACAAATAAAGAGCGAATCTAGAGCCAAGAGAGAACTCATTACTCTCACAATATAATATTGAAATTGCATGCTATTCAGATAACTAACAATTTCCATCGACGACTTGGAAATCGCAATCGAGCGACGCGCAAACTTTCGTATCGGTGATCGCAATTGGTTTATTTGAACGCTCTCGGCGATTTAAATGAAACTTTAGCAAACATAAACTTTTTTTTGTATCGCCATTTTGCAATGTTGGCAACAAAAGCGGAAGGAGGACACCAGGATCGGTCTATGCGGAAAAGTTTAACCTGCGAAATATCCGGGAGTTGAACGGGCCAATCGGAAACCGGAACTTTGGATAATTGTGTCGGTAGGATTGAGAGAAAGTTTGCTGATTTTTCCGAAACGATTGGATGTGCTCACTCCCATGACTTCCGACACGATCTTTGCGATTTGTATTATGTTTTTGTTTGCAACGCAAGTAACAATGGTTTATATAGAGTAATCAATATAGAAAGCTACTTTAGTTTTTACTTCAATAGCGGATTTTATCCCGTAATCAAAAAACTTTTCATTATCGTTAATACAGTACAAATAGGTTGTAAAATTAAAATGTAAAGATAACGTAAAATAGCGACAATTTATAATGATTTATCTCGAAAATATTTGAACATTTAGCTGAACATTAACTTATTGAGAAGTATAAAAACAAAACGTTTGTGTTTTATTTTTATTTCCAAAAATCTGAATAGTGTTTACAATTCAGTTACATTATTTGAGTCGGCAAAATGTTAGTTGGCAAAACAACACTGGCACGCATTAAACAATAGCGTATATTTTTTCATAATAATCCGCGTCAACATCGGTGCATTAACGAAAAATTATTGCTACACGAGCTGCATCCGCTATAATAGAACGATGGTTCGCAACGTGATACGGTATATAAAAAGGAAAAACACATAAATATAAAAACAGGAGAGGTTGATTTACGATCGACACGCTGATTTATATTTTCATCAAGCCGGAAATAATGCGCGATTTTTCGAACCGATTTTTATTCTTTTTCAGATTATTAACGAGTATTCCACTCTTTAGTCCTCCGTTTGCTTCTATTTGCATATTGTTTATTGTACGTCAAACGTTAATAAGAGCGCTCAGTTTAATCATCCGTATGAGGTATTTTCTCGTTAAAGATTTCTTTTTTTTACAATGTTTTGTTCTGCAATATTTGATTGTTCGACCAGTTTGATATAGAAATAAAATCGACACACGCTTTTACAATTTTTTTCTTCTCAAATACAATCTACCTTCAGAATGCAACGCGCAGTGTAGCTTTTATTGCTTTTTATTTATTTTATTTATTTGCTAAGATATAGCATTTTAGTAAATTCAATATATGTACTATATCGAAAGATAACACGTTACACGCGAAAGTGTAACAACATGAAAAGAATGATTTTGCTGAAGTATCTAAAAATGTAGGTAGATATAGATCTAAAAATAATTTTGTAGAACCATCAATAATTATGTAGAAAACTCAAACATGATGAGCAATGCTACAAAAAGTTTTAACATCCAGCTTGAGTATACTATATAATTATTTTGATGGTCCTCAATAAATTATTTTTAGATCTGTATTTAGCTAAATTTTTAGATACTTCAGCAAAACTGTTTCCGTGTACAGTTTTATATCTCTATATTTTCTACACGGCAAATAAATTATTGGAAATAATATTTATTACTATTGTTGGATTAAAATACGTAGCGGTATGTAACATTATTTTCTTATATCACCACATGTAATTAATTTTAACGAACTATTTGTTAACACTGTATTGCGACACAAAAATGCCACACAAAAATATGTTTCACGAAACAATCGTAGAAATTTTTAGAATATTTCAAATCAAATATCAAAATAGAACAATTTTCGAAGAATAATGGAAATACTCGAATGTGTGCGAAATGTTTCATATTGCAGCGTGATGACGTTTAAATTGCAATCTAGCGATACTGACAAGCAGTCCTTTAAAGTGTTCCGCGATAGTGATGACATCATCTTGTATGGTAACATATTTCGCGCATAATATGACGCTACATTACACGAAGTGATGTGGATTACAGGAACTTACATAGTTTTGGGAGGCGCTTAGTATTTTAGATAGTTTAGAGCCACCAAGTTACCCGTGAAGATCACTTGTCACGAAGCTTTCCACACAAAATTACGTAACCTTCTGCAACGCAACTCTTGATGTTACTTTCGTTGTTCCGTGTTCCTTTATTGTGCCCTATTGATTAGTTTTAATATTACGTCACATTAATTAAAGAGCAACTCAGTAATTTGCTCACGGGACAAGTAATTGCTGTAACTCTCTAGTCTTTTTTTTATTATGTCATTTTATAAATATCATATAATAAATTTAAAAAATTAATTTCGATTTTTTTATGTTTTAGGTTAATTAATCCATATATTTACATTAAAAAATGAATGCGATAAATTTACTATTAGAAAAATAAATTTTAATGCAATTTTTAAACTAATAGATTATTATGTAATATTTCTATGAATGAATTAAATATTAACATAAATGTTACTTTATTTTTCCATTTATTAGTTTACTTATTATTTGATGCTGCAAGCTTTGAAATAATTAGAGGCACTTATAGAATTGCCGATGATGGAGCTTTCGGCGACACGAGCTTTATCTTGTGAAACTTTCAAGAGATCTCCGTGAAGCGCCATAACTTTCTATACAATTTCATAGCCATTAGAACAACGTCTCACATCTCACGAGTGCACACGCATAGTGTGTACTCGGCCCGCAGTTCAAACATTTACATTACGAACACTATCATAATTCGCTGCGAGGTTTGCAGACTTTAAGAATAACGTCCGACGGTTGCAGCCATGCGGTATATCGCATTACTCTCTCGAAGATTGAAAATTGAATTTTTATTGGAAACTAAACATTTGATGTGCCCGGAACGCATCAGCGTCTCACATGAATAAATCACTCGCCGGACTGCCATTAATGTTTCATGGGGATTTTATGGATGCGAATATTTCTGAAATCATCAAACACGTTGTTGAACGCGATGCATGTTTATTTGATCTCGTACATTTACATGCGATATTGCACCATCAAGAGATTTATTTAACGGTATTAAAAATATCTCGAATTACAAGCTTACTGGTTAAAAACATTACTACGTTGATAAAACATATTTCGTTTCAAACTGATTTCAAAAATTATACCGATTGTGGCAATTATACAAATTTCTCATTTTTATTTATATTAAAATTGAAAATTTTGAAATAATAATTTAAACGGATTTAAAAGACAATTAATCTTTGACGCATGGATCCAAAAATTTTAAATATATTATTTCGTAATGTTTGAATAAAAACAAATTACATAAGCAAATTATTGGCTCTCCTAAACTGTTTAATATTTATTTACTTTCTGAAAGTTATTAGATTATTTAAATATTTTCTCTTATTTGTAATAATTAGTAATAATCATAAGCCAGCGCGTGTACTATCGTTTTACCTCGTTCTAATTGCATGATAAAGCTTAGTTTCCTAGTTGCGAAAATAGTAGTTTTACTAAACTAAATTAATGGAGTTTCGGAGGTAGAGTCCGCGTGTAACTTGGTCTTTAAAATTGAGCATTTTACGATGTATAGAATGGACTTTTCACGAACTCATTAAGCTCGAGCGAAACTCGGCATATATACGAAGAAAGTCTCGCTACATTGTTCTATGACATTTCCAAATGAAACGGCTAGTCGTTAAAAGAAACGGTTTCCACGCGCAAATGGTTTGCGCACGCGTTCATACACGTCTGAACACACAAATTTTTAGATGCGGAAATAATCCTGCCAATGCTGATAAGATCTAGACTGAATTTTTTTTCTTTACATCACGTTTTACGAATAAAGATAGCTTCCAAATGCATGTAAAAGTATCTCTGATACATCGTTCATACTTTCGTATTCGTAATCAAATGTAACGCAATATACGATCAGTTAACTTTAAATATCGTGAATTTTTATTCCTCATGAAAATGCAGACTACGACTCTCATTCCTTTTGTTTTCTTTTTCGTTGTTTTCTTACAGAAAAATGTTTGCAATGGTATTAACTAAAAACAAAATTCTTAAGAATTTTTATCTAATTTGACGCAAAAAAATTAATTTTTTTGAAAATCTAATTGAAAATGTATATAAAAGTAGCAAATAATTAAAATAATAAAAATGAATAATTGAATTACATACTTCTTTTAAAATAAATATAACATTGTTTAATTAAATATACTAACCATGATGAGATAATACTAGAACAATTTAGGAAATCTTTGTTGCAAAAAACTAACATCTATATAACTAATATTGACTTTTTATGATTATTACAATTAAATTTAAGGTGTAAGAAATAAAAACCCCAGGAAAAAAATATTGTTTCCTCGTTAATTAAAAATTTATCGTTTTTTCAATTAGGAAAAATAATATTGTTATAAAAATACAAGAAAAAATTGTAAATATCGGTTGTAGAATTTTCTCTGCAGAAATACCTTTATTTTTATTCCTTTCCTTCTATTACACGATTTTACAATATTTGTTATATACTAATAAAATCAATAGATTATCGACAACTCGTATACGTTTAATCGGTGTTGTGAGAAAGATTTTATGATATCATATTTCATCTGTCTCAGAAATGAAAAATTATTACGTATATGATAATAAATTCATGATGTTGCATATGCTGTCTCATAAGCTTCAATTTTTTTATTTCAATTTTAACTATAGATATGCTTTCCTTTGCTGACATTTCATTGCCGACGTTTTTCTTTCTATTCCCTATTCCACGTCCTTCCATTTCAAGATCTTTTCACGGAAAAGCTCCTCAACCGTTTCCAATTACCGTGGAAAAAAGCTGCCAATTAGGAAACATGTTCGAATGGTTGCGTCTATCGAGGATTACCACATTACGCAACAATATTGAGGTTTCGATAAATATTCGGTAAAAGAATCAATTTAATAGAATACTAGTAAACTGTCCTATAATATAATTGTTATTTTTATTTTATTTTTGACAAAATTCTGTAAAAATATAATAATCGTATGTATACGATCGTATACGATAAAATTTGATAAGAAAATAAAGGAATAATAATAGCAAAATTAATTTTTTCTATTTAAAAGAATACAAAATTATAACTTTAAGAGGATTAATTTCTATCATTTCTTTTTTTTAAGCGCCTATTTTTATACAAAAAATTAAAGAATAAATTGTTACTTCGAGTTTGTAAATTCACGACTATCTTGCATATTTATTTCTTTAAATATAATTGACAAGTTTATTGCAAAATTTCTTTTATTAATACGATTTAGATCTTTTAATACGATTATACTTTGCATTTAATTTCTTCTCATTTATTAAGTTTTTAAAAGATGTAAAAATGAGAGGTAACTTAGGAGTGGGAAATCCGATAGAAAAAGTCAATTTTATGAGCACGGTTAGATAAAGCAACATGCACACTCACATGAAAGCTCATTCTTATTTCCGGTAAGGTTCGCTACGTTTTATTTGCAAAATGGAAATGGAACTGAGAGTAATTTGCGTTTGAATGACCGCCTTTACTATGCCCCTTATTCATTTTCTCTATTCATGTCTGTCATTTCGCTCTACCTTTTTATGAACTACCATATTTTTTCCACAAAGCCGATCGGTTGACAGAATAATGCGGATTTGTATGAATTTCCTCGGAGTTTTTTCTCATTCTCTGGTTAATTGTTTCTTATTTAATCTGAACATTTTGCTTTCCGAAGATAAATTAGAAAGTTAAAACAGAAATTGGGATATATGTAATAGATATATTATTGCGCAGAATAACGCAGAATAACGCAAAATAATTAATGAAAATAGAACTTTTGTAAATATATAGTACCCTATAATTATTGTAACGTAATTATAAATGACAGTAATAATAAAGTATATATGTTTTGCGATGTTTAAACGACTTTTCATGATTTGTCAAGCAAAATCCGTCATAAATATAGGAAACACGAGAAAAGCCGGGCTATTCCGAAAATTAATTAGAGTCGAAAATCCTAGTAATATTGGGATTGCAATAATTTCGAATTATAAGTGATAAAAGTTGGCTAATGCTATCGCATGGAGTTTACGTTCTTCGTAACTGGAGTTTACGTGCATACCCATTTGTAATCTTTCTTTTAGACTTTTATAGCTATAAAAATATTAATTATAATCTATTGTTCTGTCTAAGGTAATGGATCCAAGATGTATTATCTTTATGTTATTAAAATTTTACATATATATGTACATTTTATACATGCATATGTGCATACGTTGTATATGCTTTATATATGTACATCACACATAATTTTATATTATATGTATCATATACAATTTCCATAAATCCATTGTCTAAAATTGAAATAAAATATTTGTCATCGATACGATGCGCAGCGACGGAGTTAAACTACATTGAAGTACGACGATCTGTAAAATACAAGTATATTCGAGTTGTAACAATGTCAAAGTAATTAATATTTAATTATAATAGTTGCACGTAAAATAATTACAAGTAATTAATTAATTTCGTAAGCAATAAAGAATGTAATAAATAAATTATTCATTTCACTATGATTGTTTCGCCGTCGCCCAATGCCTCTTAGGCCTTCTTTTAGAGTCCTTACATACAACTTGCGAAAACATGATTAATTACAGTTACATACAATATTTTAATACGATATTATTACGATATAATGATCGTCCGAAATTTTTTACGACACTCCTGGTGTAAATCGTATGCTATTTTATTATATTACGACAGAATAATGTAATAAAAATTATGTCTGCACGAAATTGTAATTGCTCGACGTATCTCGCAAATTAACGTAATGAACAAATTTTAAATGACAGAAAGTTTTGATAAATCATAAAAGTACTGATTTAACTTCACGAGCTTGACGAATATTAAAATGAGAGATTGATATTGTAATAATTTATAATTCACATTCGTTGTCATTTTTTCTCTATTTTAGATCAATAAACTACCCGAGATAATAAAAATTTCCATAAATGTTTGATATGCTTTGACGTGCTGATTAATCATTCATTCGCTTCATCTGCTCGGGACGAAAATCGAGTATTCGCGAGACGTCTAGAACACGTTTCCTATTCCGATCGTATTCCGAAAAGTAATACGAGTTACGGAGCGACTTGCGCTACTACCTGCTTCGTTCGACGTGCGAATAACAAGAAAGCAATTTTTGATGTAATGCACGTCGTACATCGCAAAACAGCGCGTTCGAAATAATTCCATCACGAAATGCAAGCTAAAAACTCAGCTGCTAAATTAATTTCGTTCTTTGCAGTTAATTGAAGTTAGTTATCGGTAAACGCTCGATATATTATACGGTTTCGCATTATTTGAATCAAGTCCGCAGTTTACGTGTACTCATTAGGCTTAATGAAAACGGTGTAAAATTCAGCAATGCTAGATATATTCGTATCGAAATAACACTGAAGAAAATATTGTCGTTCGTGAATCTCGCGAAAAGACAAGTGCTACATCGCTTACTGAGCGCTTAACTTAAGTACTTGAACAGCCGTTGCTCTTTAATTAACCGCGATGTGAGACATGTAGTTGTTAATTGTAATCGTGGAGAATAATGGTATTCCAGTATTTGTTGCGGTCGCATCTTAAGAAGGAATACGACAAAATACGGAACGGCTCGCGCTGCTGTCGATCCGTTCGAGTCTCGTTGCACGAATGGCAGGGTAATGACCTCTGACGTAACAATAGCGCGCCGTACGCGTCATAGCGATCGATGCCGGTTATAAACAAGTGTCTGTGTCTTGCCTTTCAAAATAGTCATTGATAAACGTGCGTCACGAAGCTCCGCGCGTTGCTCGTGTCATAACAATTCACTCCGGCAATCTATGCGCTCGTTCGCGCTCTTAAATGTAATCCGCGAAAACAAATTACATTAAAACCAAAAGATTGATGGCATGACACGTTTGAATATTTAAAATTTATTCATTACGACAATTTACAAGATATAGCAAATATTAGATGAGCTTCGTATATTGGAGTAGCTTCGTTATAATTCTTTCGTGTTATTTTATTGTAATATGATCAGATTGTTGTTGTTTAATTACGATTAATAAGAGTATCAAGCGATTATCATGTTCTGATAAGATTAGAATTATACATAATCGTAACTAATCAAATTTCCGCGAGTGTGTGTGAGTGCGTGTGTGTAATAAAGAAATTTGACAGGAGAAGGTCTGAAAGACAGGGTGAGTAATTTATTTGTCACATTATTTGTTGTTAAAATAAAAAAATAATCGCCGGTAAATGTGAAAAATTATAATTTGAGATTGCCATTCGTTATTTTTTTTTCAATTTTAAACAAAGAAATTGTATGAAATACCTGCTTTGAAATAAATACACGTCGCTTATAAATCGTTAATGGAATTTGATCATCTGTGCAATATGATAATTCTTGATTACACGTATTTCTAAAAATTGATCATGTTTGGAGGGATAGTATAAAATAATTCGTGCTTTTAAAATATATTTTTATTTTGTCTAGCTATTCTAGTTGATCATTTATATACTTTGCTAAATTCCTCTAAAACATAACATTTAAAACAATTATTTTTAATTTTAGCAATATTATTTGAAAAATATAATTATTGATATATTATTCCAACAATATATAATTCCAACAATTTTATTGTACGACGTATAATATTAACAATTAGTGATAAATGAATATTGATACACTATAAACCGTAACATTTATGGCATCAATTATCGAAAAATTATTTATCGCACAGAAAATCTCTGCATCTCTATGACGCACAGGAAATCTTTTTATATCCGTTTCGGTTTTACGCTGAAAATCGGTTTTGCATACGAAGAAATAAAATAACTATCTGATACATAGTTGAAATAAAGCGTAGCATGTACGATGTAAAACGCGATAATAAAAGCACTATGAGAGCAATACGGTGCTCCGTATTTGTAATCAGAGTAAAATGTTGCCTTCCGATTAATGGATAAATATAAAACGTCGAAAATTTACCGAATCTTTATTCAAGTTCAACGCATGACAAAAAAGAATTTGATCTTACGAAAATCTTGTTTCAATATTATGTTTTTATTTCCCAGTTACATGATTATAGCAATAGCACAATTAACATAATATCCCTTTCTATTCACGCATGTTTATCTTTATAATTATATAGATCAGTATTTATGCATATAACATTTAGATTGTAGCTATTTCGTTATCAAAAATTTAATCTTAAAAAAGATTTGGTATAGATTCTTAATATAACTTATAACTTACAAATTCAACAAGCTTACCTTTTGATTAAATTTTAATCTTTCACATTAGTTATTATTGTATCTTATTAACAAAAGTTTTTTACAAAAAGCATGGATATTTAAAACATTATAATAATAAAACATTACAATAATAAAAAGAACATATATTTTTTACGTGAAAAAATTTATTTTTCAACTCTTGTAAAATCATCGAGGCTGAGATTTTCTCTCGAATCTCGTCTTTGATCTTCAGTGCGGTTTCAGCGGCTCATCCGGGTCACTGACCATCCTTCCGAGAACATGAATACGGGCAGGAAAGGATGAGAGTTAAGTTCTCGCGGCGACATCTTCTGCTTGTGGACCTCGTTTAAATTCTGCGTTAATTAAATTAAAATCCCGTTTGCTTCTTGAATCATCCGGTTAAATTTGAGTCAAAGTTCTGTAATAATTCGGTATTAATACATTGCGAATATCACATCGTTGCGTTGCATCTTCTAACTATCTAGAATAAAAAAAAAACACCTCGTGTAAAATTAGTGCGCCAACTACAATAGTTTAATAATTGAAAATATATATATGATATGCAATTGAATAATCATTCATATACATGGATCATTTCATATTTTACGATAATAATAATGCGCAATCCAATAAATTTATAAAGTCTATTATGAATCCAAATGCATGTCGCTTGTTGCCAAGTGCACTTTAAGAAACGCCATGAAACATCTCGATGTATTTTATGCGAATTCTTCGCGATGTTCTTCAAGTGGCATGCAATTTTGCGAGACGGAAACTCTCCTCTAATGCACTCGCGCAATTATGAAATCTCGAGTCTCACACGACGTGCGGAAATGCGAGACTGGCAAGAAACTCAGACGGGAAATCTCTGCTCTTCCAACGAAATTCTCTTTGTCCGAAGGAACGATGTAAGAAGTCGTGAGTGGCCGCCTTGACAAATTATTGTCAGTCGCATTCGAGCCACTCTGCCGCTTCTTTTCTGTCAAACTGCGAAATGGGGACGTATATCAGAAGAATGGGCGTACTAGCAGACAGACACTTTCCCTCGGAAACGTCATCGTATTGAAATATTGGCGGATTTGCCGTTTTAGCTGTTATATTTACATTGGTCTTTTTTACGACGGAAGCTTGCGATATGAAATTTTCATTGCCACATAATGCAGTATGTGATCCACCAGCTAATTATTTCTATAGAATAATCTTGTATGATTATTTATTAAAATTATTTACATGATTTACCTTTTAAATTGTCAAGTAATGTAGTGAGGTAACAAGCAAAACATATTTTCTCTCATTATTTATGTCAGTAATGTCAAATAATGCTGGAAAAATTAAAATTTCAATTGCATGTATTTTGTTATTTAATTCCTTGTGATAAATATGCGTGTATTTTGTTATGAACATGATAAGTTATAAAGACTACAATCGTTATAAGGAATATAAATTAATATTTATCTCTCTTTGCTGATATAATAAGTCTCACCTAAGCGCTTTGACTTTTAACATTTTGCCCGTTAAATTTATATAATATTTTACGTAATTTCTCTATCTCTCTCTCTCTATCTTCCTTTTGCTTTCTCTAATCTTTTCTCTCAAAATAAAATACTGGAAATAGTATTGTCAGCTCTTAGTTATTTATTAATATGGCAATAACGTATTCATAAAACTAATCAATTTAAAATTAATCAGTGACACGAAGCGTAATCGTCGCGTAGTCCTCATTACATCAGTTAACACGGATTAGCTTCTCGTTCTTTCACGCGAAAGATTTAAAAAGACATTTATGAGCAGCGTCGCTATTGATGGCGAAAACGTGCCTTGAAGCCGAACCTCGCGTACAATACCCCACCGTCTCTGTTTACCATTACTTAAGGCACTTGTCACGTACGGAACTCGCGTATATACGAAATACCGACGTTTACACAGGATCTTTCACTATTTACGCCGTATAAATCTCGAAACATTGTGCTTTTCTTGGGTGAAAACCATTTCGTAGGTACGTATCCAAACATGCCATCAGCGTTTGGATATGTTTGACTTCTTCGCTCATTCCGAAATCAAATGGCCTGTTTTACTCGGCTCTGACGGGTGCATTTAAATCTATATTATTTGAGAAAATTTGCGATAACATCTAACAAGCGATCTAACTAAAGTTATTCCCCATCAATTTACACAGTTTAATTTACACAATTACACAATTTACATAAAATATTAACGCAATTTACACAATTTACATAAAATATCCACAACTACAAGAAGAGAAAAAAGAACGTTTTTAAATCGTTATCATAGATTTTATTTTATTTAAATGTAAATTATTTTTTATATTAATTATTATAAATAATTCATTTAAATATAAGCTTCAGTTTTGAGGAAACCAGCATGTTTTATAATTTACCTTACATTATGCGGAAAATTACAATATGAGTAATGATAAAATTATTGTGATAATTCTAATAGAAATTAATGAAATATTAATTATAAAAAGATACTGCATAATTAGTATATAGATGTAATTTCTGTTGGAGATGATATCTCTCACATATTACATTTTACGCTTTTTTAACACCAGTTCTGCAATCGATGGATCTGAAATTCGCACTTGAAACGAAATTCATACGAACATGCTCTGTTGAAACAGGTAATCGAACGGCTTGATTTCTCTCTTTGCAAGTCAAGCAGTCGCCTTTGCTTCACACGAATCGCTTTTATTACTTTTTTAAGTCACAATCCAATCGAATGTTCTTTATTTAATGAATTATGTCATTTTAAAAAAAGAGATCAATAACAATGCATAATATATTGAATATTCTATTTAACTGGACTCCGTAATTTTCGTACTTATTACTTTTTTATAAATAGATCTTTATTTTTATGACAAGCGTTATCTTTTTATTACATTACCATCGCACAGTGGATATATTACGTGTGTCACGATATTATAAATTATTTCATATCACTGCTGGCGTTCCCTTCAATAGTGCCTTTATAACTCGCTATAATAGGATAACATTGACTCCAATACAACAATAGCCTGTGTTTGAAGATATTATTAGACTTTGTTCGTCTGTTCCAGAATTTAGATCCAATTACGGTAAAGGCGTATTGCCAGCCGCCATCATCACGATAATCTTAAAATCACATAAAACATTCAGAAGACCCGTCGAGGAAATAGTCCAGGAAACGTAGTTCCGAAAGTCATTGAATTATGAAGTGGGGACAATGGATTACGGGAGAAGGTTGGTTTCCGCGCCGGCTGCGGACCGGATGAGAAACGTGAAACTTGCAAATCAGTTCAGACGGGACATTCCGTTTTAACGCGTATCTTCTCTCGTGCATTCGAGAACGCGCGAGCGAAACTCAAATCACTCCGAGAAGCACTCACGTTTCTCCGATCGGCCATGACAATTTCTTCAATGCGAGACGTCAGGAGATGATGATAATGAGTCGATCTTGCGACCGAGCGGAATATTCAACTCAGAAAGCGGAATACTTTCTGTCGAATTTTCCGTCCGAAATTGGAATTCTGACCAGAGTCCTCGCTGAATTCTCCGTCCGACAATTTCGGAGAAGTTCCACTCGGACTTTGTGATCTCTTCCCGGTCGAATCGTAGTGGACGATTCTGATTTTCGGCACGTCGTCATTTTGGGATGCGCACTTTCCGCAGGTCTCACGATTTTATTGATATTTCAGGCAAAGCAATGCTTAAAAAATTGTCGATATCTATTTTGAAAACAAAAGATTGTTAAAAATATAAATTTAATATGAATGATGCAGAGAGTAGATATTTTAATTATTCATTTATTGAAGTGCATAATTTTTTTTTTTTATTAATGCAAAATCTTATATTTTACAAACTCTTGAAAGAAATCGAATGACTTGCACTATTCTTTCGCCCGGAAGACTTTCAAGTTTTTCGGTTTTAACGCTTTTGTTTGTGCGCAAAGATATAGCGAATTTTTTTTCTGAACATTTCTTTCATTTCTGGCAATGCAGCGAGCATTCGGTCGAAATAATTTTCCGTTTCCAAAGAGAACATTTCAATTTCGCGACATGCGTTTTGTATTACGTTATTCTTTCTCGAAATTAATTTTACCTTTATTTTTTTTGTCGAAAATAAGAAGGAAATCTTTTTTTGAAAATGCTTCATTCGTTATTCATCGGCAGAAATTCCTTCTCGAAGGGGAAGAGCAACATTCGATTGCATCTAAATTCTTTGATACCAATCATCCGTGGTTTCTTTGGCATGAAATTTGCCTCGTCCGAGAAGATACCTCGGATTCTGGTTTAAAGAAATTCTCACATCGGTGGCGGTTTCCCGCGGATTTGCATCTCTCAGTAGAGAATGCTAAATTCCTCTTAGGACGAATCTCGCGTTGAATCCACGAAGAAATCCATTTAATCTGTTGCACAGTGTGACCTATGACTTTCCACGATTTATTTCGTGCTCTTTCTCAGAACCAAAATCAAGATTTTCTTTCCTCTCGTTCGTCCTGTCTCGTATAACTTGATGAAAATTGATGTCTTATGTCTTTAAATTATTTCATGGTTCATTTGCTCTAATTTTTTCGGTTAATTTTGTTGTTAAAAAATGATTACTAAGTTGCAATATAATTTTTATTAATCTTTGTGTAATTGTTTGATAAAGTTTAAGAAGTCAAAGCTCCAAATGAAGCAAAACCACAGAATTTTTTTATGAAATAAAAAATAAAACATTTGTTTTTGGCTGAACGTTTTTCCGACTACTCGCGCGATTACTCCTGAATTTTTTCCCACAAAAAATAGATAGGAATAATCGCGAAATATTTCGGGATGTGACGTTTTATTATTTTTCCGATATCGAGTAACGCTTTATGTGTTGTCTTGCGGAAACATGTATGAGAATTTTTTTTAATTGCTGTAACGCGCGCCAAATATAGTTTCGGTTGTATTTACCTTTTACGTCAAACCGCGAGCACATGGAAAATTCGGACGATACGTTATTATCGCATGCGGTTTTGTCCAATATTTTTCAAATGTTCGTTTCGGCGTTCAATCAGTGTTTTTAGCAATTCTTTCTACATTCAATACCATTTAAATTAACGTTACGGTTTGTTCTGCGTAAAATCATACGCTTTTTATAAATAAAAATGCATACCATACATTTTATGAATTCACATTAATAATATTCTGTCAGTCAGTCAGAATTAAATGTGTATAATACTCAGGTTAAAAATAATATTATTGATAACTTGATAAATGCGGACATCGTGGTACAAGTAAATTGTCACTTACTTTAATGTACGCTCGTTAAATTTGCCCACGCGCGAAAGCAAGGCTAACAAGATTCGCGTCAAGCAAAAGGTTTCCGGAGGCGACTCTGAAAATCCTTGCCGAGACATCACCTCCGCTGCTGGAAGGTTGATCCTTTGCGGTCAATCCGAGCGTGCATTTTCCAGTTTGCGCGAAATATAACAAGAAAACAGAGTGCGACGGCGCGTCGCTCGTTTTCCGCCGGTTTGCCAGATGCTTTTTCATAATGGGATCAACGTTTGCTTGTAGGATTTAATTACACGAAGCCGCTGCCCGCAGAATAACAGTTTGACGAGCGTCTTCGTTCAGCAAAAAGGATCGAGGTAAAAAGCAGAAAAGGGATCGAGGGAAGAAATGATAGGATTCGTGCGATACAATTGATCCAATTCAATTACGAGACAGCCGTGCTGGTACACAAGCTTACTGGTAGAAATCGATGTAATTGCACTCGTTCTCCGTGCTGGACTTCGCCGAAAATTGGATTTCTTGTCGCCGCAAATCTTCCAACAGCTCTCACGACATCGTCGTTTAGACCGCATCTTTAATTATCCGTTTCTGCGTTATCTTTGAATCTCTGCAACATTTAGTTAGCAACACATTCGCATACATTCTACTGGTAGAATGTTAACTATTTATAATTTCAATTGGAAAAAATTAAATCTAGCAGAATGTATACACATAATAATCAGCTTACATTTGTACTTAATAGAAACATAATAAAGTTATATAATAATATCAGCATATGTATGCTTTAAATTAAAAAATTTAAAAAAGGAATAATAAATAAATAACTGAATAAATTTCGATATATGAAACGAGTTTTGATAAATGCTCTTTAAAAAGAATCACTTATTTGCTTTTTACGAGTTTTACTTTTACGAGTTTATGACAGTGATTTGCGTGATTGAAGTTAATAATAATGATTAATGAAGTTAGATTAGCGATAGTCTTTCCTTATGCGCAACAAACGATGGTACTTTGATGTTAATCAATGTTGATCGTATCTTCGATTGCAAAGCGATATTGAATGATTCATAATTCCATTCTCGTTTCATCTTCTTAATGTAATTACGTACATACATCGAGACTAAACAATGATTCGTGAAAGCTCTTTGAACATCAAATACTGACGGGGCAGGAACTCTAATGAAGCATCCTGCGCACTCGAGTATTCTACCGTATATCGACTCCGTTTACGATAACGCTTGCCCGTTTACGTTGGTTCATACGTTAAAATTGAAGGCGAAGAACAGCGTCTTTAATTATTTCTCCCATACATCTTTAATCTCGTTTGCTGCATCATTACTGTTGTCTGTCATTACGCGCGCGATCGTACATTATTTAGTTTAATAATTATTGATGACATTTGCTTCATGTGCTGAAAAACACTCTTGACATCGTGATTATTATTCGCAGTGACATTTAAAATAATTTACAGTCTGCTGGAAAGTCTTGCACGTTCATTTGTTATTTTGATAGTCTTTCTGGCGACTACGGATATTTCTTTCTCTCTTTCTGCCCGCATAATTATTTTTCTGGAACTAACGAGTTCGCATCTCTCTATTGATCCACCACCGTGCAGGAGGGTTTATACCCATCGCCGAACCCGTCTCATCAGAGCGTGGATCGTGTATATCTTTACGCTTGCACGAGGATGCACGCGATGCATCTCGTATATGACACAAGAAGAAGGACCCCTCGACAGGCGACGATCCCGAAATCGAGCTCTGAGCTCTTCTGTCTTCAATCTCGCGAAAAAGAAATGCGAGCACTGTTATGTCACAGAAAACTGAAAGAAAACTGACAATAAGAAAAAAAAAAGGAAAAATGGATGGTGAAAAATCGAGATGAGACGAGAAGAAAAGGCTGAAGTAAGAATGTGGATGTAAGGACTCAGCGGGATATCATAAAATCGGGAAGATGTTGTCGACTGATCACGGGAGCGAGTCTCTCTTTCTGTCTTCCAGGCACGGCGGAGACAGACGCGGTACAAGCACTCTTGGCCCGTTACCTTCAGCGTCGTCTTCAAGGCTCTCAGCTGTCGACGCCACCGCCGCCGTCGGTCCTCTTCAGTAACGATCATCGGGCCCGCGTGCGACAGGCCACTCAGAGGGGTCCACCGAGCAACAATCTTGTCTCGCGAAATGTCAGCGATAATGACGGGGACCGTCCAGTCCCTGAGGATTACGATGATTATGAGGACGACCTCGAGGGCTACGAGGACAGCGAGAGAAGCAGAACCAGATTCGATCTCTTAGCGGGTAAATCGCGACTCACCTTGAACAATATCTGCGACCGGTAGGGAATGACTTATCGTTCCTTATGAGATACTTTAATAGACGTTTTTCTGTAGCATTCCATTATCTCGTTTTTTTTTTCGAATGGCAAAACAGATTTTCTTTGTATGTGATAGAATGCGGGCACAAAAAGAAAGAGAGAAAGGCTGAATTTGTTTTGTGTTGATATGGAATCGATGATAGGTTGCTTGTTATAAATTTCGACTAGTGATAGAAAAATAAGAAATATGCAAATTTTTGCATAATTTAGATATAGAAGATAATAATAAAGAAAATTCAAATGCTTATTAAACAATTTAATAAACAATACTTTAATAATTTTAATTAAATTCAACAATTTAATAAAGAATTTTTAATATACATAATCAATCTTTGCTCTATATTTCTCTGAACGTAAAATCAATCTAATTATATATAGATGTTTAATATGTTTATATATCTCAAAGCAAATTTTTACTAAATTATCTATGTTTTAAGATAGAATGGAGGATTATAATTTTTGAAAATGATTTAAAATTTAATTAAGTTATCATAACTACATGCTAACGCGTATTAGCATTATCTATAAAATTGTTTTTTGATGTCATAAGCAATTAGAGTTTTAAAAAAATAAAAAAAAATCGATTAATGTCATCAATATATTCTGCACAGTTTTATCATTAATATGTTGTAGCAATCGTAATACATTTTACATAAAATTTGTTGCACAAAAAGAAGTAATTTCGAAAGAGATGCTTCTATGTTTTATCTTGATTTAATAATTTCCTCTAAATATAATATGTTATTTTTTGTTATTAAGAATTAACAATTATTAAAACGCTTGCTGTTAATTATAGTGACATAATTTTTTAAAAATTAAAAAATTTTTCCTTGAAAAGACAAGCGTAATCATTTTGTGATATTTTATGCAAATGGTGACGGCTAAAAAAACGTCAAAAATCACATTCGCACAGATTTTGTTTTCTCTACTGCAGTGCAACAAAATTACTGTCGATCGACTGTAATGCGATGACAAAGGTTTAGGGAAGCGTGCATTGACGTCACGATGCCCTGCTTCTGTTCCGAGCTTGAGTCGCACTGAACCGTAGTGAATCGTTCAGAATCGAGCATATATAGGATTGCATCGACTGCACGCTCTAAATCGCACGTGGTGTCGTAATACAGTTTTACGATACGAACTTGATTTTAAATTTTTATCGAATTAACATAATTCCTATAGTCTAATAATTGTAAGATATAATTAACTATACTAAAATAATATGATAGTAAAATCATAACATACATAATAATAAAAGATATAAGAGATCGTGATTAAAAATTAGATTGACAATTCAAAAATAAATAAAAAATAATGTAATTAAAATAATTGTTTCACAGTATTGAAACTAAATTTGTTATTATTTTGATGGAAAATAACAATGCCAAATAAATGCGAAATCTATTTTCATAGTTGTTTTGTGTGTAATACGAAAATACATTTTTAACATAAAAGAGGATAACATAATGGAACGTTTGAAAGTTCGAAACAACATTTATCCTGATATATGTCAGAAATTGTTAGGTAAAGGAATACAGAGTTGGAAAATCCGGATGGGATTCAATGAGAAATAAGCAATACAGAGAAAATAGTGATGAAAGTTGGGCAAGTTCGTAAAATTGAATGGGATCGACATAGGATAGTTTCACGTTGTTCCTATCGGTTTTCTGTTTCAAAGCTTTGACGCGGCTTTCGTAGTCGCGACACGCGGATGAATTTTTCAATCCGAGTAATACCTGCTCTAGCGATTCGTTTTGCACAGGATTGGGCGATAATTTAATTTCTTTTTGTCCTCAATAAAAGTTTGGTATTTCGTACGCGTCAAATAATTTCCGAATTTTTTAAATTTCTGTGATGCACTCAGTCATTTATACAAAAATCAATGAAATATTGACAAATTATGATATATATTTTTAAAGGCACATAAACGTCGAACTAATGCATGTTTCAATAATTTTCACAAATTCGAGCATTACAAAATAAAAGCATTGTATCGTACAAAAATGTTATGTCATTTATGTATTGTTACATTTAATGTTCCTGAATCGTTAATTGTTTTTTACGCAATATGAATCTTTACATTTGAGGGAGATAATGCTATTTAAGAAAAATAGATTTATAAAAGCTTCATATTTTTACATTATAAAATTTAATGAAAGCGCAAATCTCACATTTGTAAGCGCAATTATCACATTAAAGAACCATTCAATTCAATTCCGTCTTTATTCAATGAGAAAAATGATTTGATTTGATTTAATATCTTGTGAAAAAAAGATTTATCTTTTTTCATCATTAAAACGTTTTCTTTAGTTTACGAGCGTACGTTGAGTTTCTGCAAGAGAAACTTTGTTACGGAGTCACGGAAACTTTAAAATTCAGTGGATCGTATATGGTGGAAAGGTTTACTCGATAGAATCAACTTTTCCAAGGAATCCGTTATATACGAACGCATATAACTTTATTATGTTTCCGATAAAAGTAATATAATTGATAAGATCGATATGAATTTAATGCTGCATTCAGTATGCTGCATTCAATGTTATTTTGTTCGTTTATCGGAAAATGCTGATGGAACGATAGGCAAAATATAGTATTTGTTATAACGAGTGCTGACAAAGAACTGCCATTTGCGAATAGTTCAAGAGATGTGACATAATGGGAACACTGCAGAGAAAAACCGAAATTATCGGCACTCTCTGCATTGTGTCAATATTTTTCCTCCTCGTCCACTTGTTCTTCAGCCATACTTTTTTTGTAGCAAAATAATTTCACGAACGCGAATTCCTTTTTTACTGTTCGGCGATTTAACTCTACGAATTCGATATTCCATCGGTCGTGCTGTCGTGGATTTAATTGAGCACAAGGGGTTTCGATATTCGTCGAATGCAATATGCAATCGAGCGACCTATCCAATCAAATCGTCGTACGCTGTCGGCTGCACTCCGATGCGGCGACAGACTCTTGATAAGTTTATTCGCTGCTTCTTCATTCTTGCGTTATGATTTCTTTTCGCATTGTCGTGTGCTCATCTCGAATTTAATATTGCATTGCGCATCTTTTACAAACGTACGTTTTATTCGATATTCTACTTCTATTTACGATAAATACTTTATCTAAATTTCTACAAATTATATAAATTTAATAAAGATAAATAACTATTTATTATAACATTGTCAAAATCAACGTTAATTGACAAAAACTTAAAAAAATCGTAGCTGAACCAGGTTTTTTATGTTTTATTTTAAATTACATGAAATGTAGAACTAAATTAGATATAGTACAATACTCAAATGAGCTAATAGTTGTAAAAAAGATTATATAATATGATAAATTATAATCAATTGTAAAATCTCAAGAACGTTATTATATATTGTTAATTAAGATTGTGCTATATTTATTTTTTAACCTTTGCCTCGAAGATGCTTTAAATGCATATAACTAATGCAAATATTGCACGTTTGTTTCTTGAAAGTTTACAAATTTATTTCTCGATTTATTTCTCTGCACAGAATGTCAGAAATACAGAGATTTGCTTTGTGCAATTTTTATTAATTTTTTTTCGCACGGGATTATTTGCGCTATCCGATGATACTTACGGAAAGAAAACGGGGGCAAGAGCAGAGATGGATCTGGTCGGGATGAAAAGAATTGTCGACGGTACTTCAGATATCACTGCGATGGACCGGTTGTCTCTCAGAGGAAAATGCATTTGCGCGCGGACCGCAAGCGAGTATTCCCGGAGTCGTCGTAGAACCGCTCGACAAAGACAAATAATGCGCGGTTTTCACAGATGCATCCCATTCATGCAAATTTTTATGAAATTTTCATGAAGCGGGCGCGATACTTCGCGCGAAGTTCGAACGATGTCAAGCAAGGCTTGCCCTTGAGGTACCGATATGCTACGCTAATCCGATGCCGCTTAAGCGATTGTACGTAGTTGCAAATGCCACATTTGAAGCATTTTTTAAAAACACTTTTAATCCCCATCATCGGTAAAGTCCCTGTTTACCGATGTACATATATAATACATATGCATGCTTATTGTCATGGATATTCGCACACCTTCCGCAATCAAGATTGACGATTCACTGGTCATTCCGCGGTTAAATAAAGAATGGGAGAACGGGATATATTGGCTGTGTAATTTGAAATATTGCACTTTTTATGGGAAGATGTTACAACTGCAAACCTTTCATTCTTTAATTAGTGATATCACAAATATCCTTAGATTCTCGATTTTTTAACTGAATAAGATGATCTAAATCCTTTTAAAAAATTGTTTGATTATTTTCTTTTTCTTTTTTTAATTATGCAGAAAACTAAAAGATGCAAAAGATTTTTTCGAAGAGAAAAGATGCAAAGTATAGAAAACTGCTGAATATTTATTAGAAGAACGTGATTATAGTCGTATGCTTAATTTAGAATCAAGTATTATTTAAACAACTGAAATAAATTTCTCTTCCTCTGATTAATTTTCTTTTCATAATTATTTTAAAAAATTTTAAACTCTCATTTTAACTATTTTAAAAAATTTTAAATGTAATAATAATTTTTTTTTTACATAATATGCATTTCGTTGAATTCTTCACGGTTGAAAAATTACGTAAGTGCATCCAAGTAGCAAATAATAAATTAATCCAAATAAATTATCCGTCTTCAACTCTCGGCAGAGAGAACATCTTCCAATTGCGAAAGTGAGCAATTCATCATTCTATTGTTGTGCGTGTGAACAATCTCGTCAGCCGCACTGCCAGCGTGCGCGCTTTTCGCGTTGTCTGGATTTTTCCAGAAGTCCAGACAGGTCAATTCGTCGCCCGTATAAAACGAGCGCGTAAGCGCTGTACTACATTTGCGCGCCACGCAACAAACGTGCGTACGATCGCGAGAAATCGCGGTGAAATTGCGAACGCGATATCTGTCCGACGATTGTCTATCCTTGCGTTATTGTTCGCTAGCAACGTCGACAGTCGACAGAAATTATCGAGTCTTTCACGTAATATATAGGCGATCAATATCGCTATCGCGTGCGCGCTTTTGTCGCATACGCGAGAACGATCACCACGCATTAAATTAAAGTCGTATGTCATTGTAGAGAGTGATGGATCTACGACTTTTACTTTATCTATTTCAGACAGAATATGTCTGAAGTAGATATGTAATAATGACGCAATTTGAATAATTAATCCTTCACTTTTTCTTAGCTCATAATGTTTAGAAAGATTTAGTTTTTCTCAATAAAAAATAGTAAATAAAAAAGAAAGGATTATTGAAAGTACGTATTAAAGTACGTGTGAAATAACAAATTAAAAATCTTTTAAATTAGAAGAATTTTAATAATTTCTTATGCATACGTTAAAATAATTTTCTTCTTATTCTATTGTAAAATCGATATTCAATTACATCGCTAGATATGCCAATAAACTAGATAAAATTAATTAAAACATATTTTAATGAAAACGTGATTTCAAAGATTACTCAATTTCACGACGTATTTTACACATGATTTTTTTTTGCAAAGAAATATTTCACAGACATATTAATTATTGAACTGTATATAATGCCTATTAAATTTATCTGGCAAATTAAATCGCAAAGGCGGATGAATTTTAAAATTATTTTTATATTATTTCACTCCATAAATATTTTATCAAACATAATCAAACTGTTCAAAATTGATTTAATCCTACAAATTAAGCAGCAAAATAACTCTTTTATAATAAAAATATTGTTCTCTTTTACGAATATTGTAATGTTAAAATTGTGGAAGAAATCAATGTTGAATAAATTTGAATAGAGAGGAGAGGGAAATTAATTTAACCGTTAAAACGCAATGGTGTTTTTTTCCAGTCGCACCACAAATAACTGTTTGCGCAAAGTACGTCGTTTCAATATTCCTACACACACGCGCGCGTTCAGATTCAATATTTATATCATACGATATGGAGAAAACAAGACCCGTATGTAACGTTTCGCAAACATTTCGAAGATAATTTGCAAAAAAAGGATGTTTTGTGTGGATATCTCTGTGACTTAATTTTTACAACACTTTCATGTATACACGTATTATTTTCTTGTTATTTGTCAAGAAGAAAAATGGAAAAGACAGAGAAAGGGTTAACGATCTTTCATCTTAACAGCAGCGTGTAATGCTCTCATAGTGTAATTATGCACCGCTTTAATCTTTTATATCGCTCCTTGTGATTCCTTTTGATCACAAAAAGGGAGCATTAGTCACGTCATGCGTGAAAAATAACGTGAGATGTGTTAGCATAAAGATGGTCCTGTAGATATTATAACGGGAATACAGTGGATATTTTTGAATTCTCAACATGCAATTTTCTCTGTACTTTGTCGCTACGTTATGTTATTAAATTGCATTATGTGCAAGGGCCGCAAGCCCTTTAATCTTGATTTTTGTCACGTTCGCGAGATAGTTGAAACCAAATATCCCCTTCATTATGTGTGTTGATGATAATCAAAGAATAAATATATATATATATATATATAAGTTTTGACGGCCAATACACACTTTAATTATCTCTCAACACTTTTTGGCACTTAGAACTTAATATTTGATGTAAATTTATGAAGTTTTCTAATAGAAAATAAATTTTTGCTTTAATTTACACTACTTAAATTAAAATTTGTTAAATATTTCTTGAAAAATAATTAAAATGTTTTTTAGGTTTTTTTTAGGAAAAATTTATAGCATAGCAAATCTTTACAGAAGTTACATTTACATACAAATTATATTTAGACTATTTGGTCGATGCAATTTACAAAAATTCTACGCACAATGTAAAAGTACATCTAGATGTTTCATTTTCTTTGCAATATTCGTTTATTAAAAAGAATCGTGTGAACTCTTTAAATTTAAAACCTTTTATATTTTATATTAACTTTTTAAATTATATACAAATTAGATTTAATATATAGAACATTTATAGGAAAAGGTAAATTATATAAAGCGTATTTGTGTGAAAAAAATCTAAAAGCGGTTAAGCTCGACATCATTTGTCAGAATTCCATAAATTTCAGTTTACAGAAACATGACATAGTTTCCAAGTTTATTCGCAGCTTGTGCCAATATTTAAACAAACTTAAATTCTGTAAATGCCGCGACAACTGTCTACTTTTCTTATTCAAGATTTTTGTTTAACTTTATGATTCATGGAGTCGCGTTCACTTGTATAATTCTGTTGCTTATTTTTCGCTGGTTGATGAAGCGTTATCGCGTTTATACAGTTTGGCATATTAGAAATCTCTCGACACTGTGTCGAAAAGTGTTTATGTGAATCGACAAAGCACCTAGCGCAATTACCGTTTTACAGCGATCCAATTTGTATTTGATTTTGCAATGGCGAGCATTGCATTTCGTACAAATTCGACGCGTAAATATTTAAAACTCGGTACGGCGCATTGCTTCCAAACTGTATCGCTAATGCGGTTTATTTTTGGTTGATTATAGAATCGTGCTGAATACACGCAGCATAGACAGAAATTCATCAAAATATTGGGAAATCGAAATATATCAAATAATAGTACATCGATTGAATGGGAGAATATATGTTGCATATATGAACATTCAAATATATTATTATATTATTATATTTCAATTTCTGACTTAAAAAATAAAAATTTTTGAATCTGATAATTCTTGTTTTAAAAAGTTTGCTTTTAGAAGAAATATTAATAGATATATTGATCCCTTGGATTCATATTTTTATAAATTTATAAATTTTCTGGTGTTGAATATTACAAATTTTCTGAATTTGTGACTTATAAATCTGGATATCTAAGAACCTAAAGTTTGGAGAATATTAGAATTCACAGTAATACATAAATGCTAACAATGTAACATATTTTTGCGCTATTTTATATGTAATAAAGCGTAAATTGACATATTTCTTGCATATAAAAAAATTCACTTTAACATAGTTTAGAAAATAAATAAATATAATTAAATAAAAATAACATATATTTTTTTATATTAACGATAATATATTGTAGAGTTATGCAAGTAAATTGTTGATATGTACATATTGTGTATATGAGATTTTTTTTCACAATATACACAAGAAATGAAGAAGAGTCGAAGCGAAATTGAATTGCATGCGTTCTCTTCCGGAAGTTTAGTGACGGTAAACACGATAGCTTCTTGCGTTATACGTTGCGTGCAGTAGAATAGATTTGTAATCAGACCATTTCACTTCGCAAATAGAATTTCGATTCTGCAAACATCTTCCACTCTACATTTACACTTCGATGAGCAGTCGAAGCTGCAATCAGATCATATCAAGTTAAATTGACTTTCACTTCCACCTTATTTCTCTTCCGTAAAAATCGAATCATCTTGACATTTTTATAATACAAACTTAACAACTGAATTTATATGAAAAACATCAATATTGAAAACTGTATATTAATTAGTTTTAAATATAGGAATTAGATAAAAAAATAGATGACGATTCGTTTGCTCGACACTTCAACGAGGCAGCTGTTTGTTTCCTAACTGTAACTATTTCAAACTTTTAATCAGTTATACAATTTCCTGAAATAGAAGTTCGTTCGTATAAACACTAATTAATCAAGTTAGACTGTTGTGTGGTTTTGCATGATGCGCAGTTTGTAACAGAACATGCATTTGCATAATCGAGTAGCTGAAGACACGAGTAACGGTACGAATGTTCGCGCAAATCTTTTCAATCTTTCGTTTTCTTATGTCAGAAAAAATAATATTTATAAAATAAATTTTCTTAAGTTTGATATTGCATTATTTTTCGAAATTTTTGAGATTATTTACAGCCAGTCTTTTTTCCTAAATTTCAAGTATTGTGACATCTTGTTCATTTGAAAGTAATTATTAATATTAATTAGATATAAAAGAAACAATAATGTCTAATGTGCCTCGTCTAATTTGCTAATCATTATTTTATTATTATTTTTTTTTTGTATGTCTCAGACAGATGAAGACACGAATGATTTCTGCGATTCTGTTTCGATATATTGGCAATGATAATCGGAGCATCCAACTTAATTAAGCAGACGGGATTTACGAGTAGATTCAACAGCGTATTAGACGATGTAATTTACAACTTGTCGCATTAACTAGTACGCCTTCAGCCACGAGTCCGATTTCGTCGTCGACAGATGGCAAAATGGAGACAGGAGAACTCGGGCCTGGTCTTAATTACGCTTCTTGCGCGAATACGCCAAGTATCTAGCGCATACATTCTCACTGGCCGTCTCCTGCACAACATAATGCGACTGTTATACAGTCTGCTCGACGGAGGCGTCGTCAGGAGTGCTCACAGACGATAATCTAGCGTGAATGTCGGCACACATAGGGTTCGCGAGACTCTGTATTAGCATTCTGATTTCAGGCCGACCGTCTTTGTCAGAAGTCCTACCTATAAAATTGTCTCGAGGCACACGCCAAGAAAATAATTAATGGCGATTTCACCAAGCAATTAAAATTAATTTGTTTAATGATTGTGATTTATAAAAATCACAAACAAACGTGCGTCGGAAAATTAATAAAAGTGTTCGTCATAATACGTAGAGATCAATCTTGATTATAATATATTGAACAGAGTTGTTTTTATATATACGTATGTTTTGATTGGTATTTTGTCGACATTTTCTTTTGTTGTAAAAAATACTTGTTTGCTTCCTCTTCCTTCCTGTCTCTCTTTACGGAGTTAGGGAACTCATACGTCGCAGTTAACGTTGAGTTATTACGTATTCGTCAAAGCAATGCACTATGAGTGCTCTCAGGCGAGTTCTAAGTTGAAGATCTGGCCGAGGCTGATAAGCACCTAGAGACAAAACGGGACATTATTACACGATCATTTCCGGCTGCGCGATTCGAAGGCCTGCCTAAGTGCAATCAAGTCTTCTCGATCTATCAACCGAAGATCCAGTCGGCTTTCCCATTCAGCCATACGCCAGGAAAGGCCAGAATTATCCTCGCTTTGTGCGAGGAAGATGCCTGCTGGGGATACTCCGCGTTTGTTCTCTCCCCAGTCGTGGCGCTGCGGCAGAGCGTGTAATCGATTTAATACCACCATCGAAATTCGATCGATTCACCGATTTGCGAGGAATTTCTGTGTGTAAATCGGTTACGTAATTTATTGAGAATGATTTCGCGCGCCAACGCGCTTGATAAATTAAAATTGCTTCCAGATTAAATTGGATTGCTTTAAAACGCATGATCGTAAATCGATTACTGTAAATTACACGAAATACAAAATTAAATGTTTTATTGAGAAATTATAAAACAAGGTAAATTGCCACATTGTTTGGAAATATTGCGAATCCTAATGGAATGCTTTTCCAATTTATTTATTCAGTAATGATAATAAACAAGATCAAATAAACAGTGCGGAAGTCATATTTGATTATTTCGACCTAATAATGCAGTTTATAAAAATTAATTGTAACACATTAAGAAATCCACATTGTAAGCGACAATTGAGTAAACATCATATGATATTTGTATAACAATCTAGAATAGCATTTCTTTTTTTTATTATTAAAATATCATGCTTGCCACAATATTTTTTTGCGGTTTATAAATCAATTCTGACTAAACAAACAATCAATAGAACGGCAAAGGATCGGAATTAAATTGTAGTTGTGAAGCAGCACGATGCGGTAAACCACGTAATCGATTTAATTTGAAGAAAATTCTATCAACTATTCAACCAATTTATTCGTGGTTAAATCCGTTAAGTTGGTTACACGTTTTATCACGAAGTAAATTTTGCTTAACCAAACAGATTAATTTAGCTTTGATAAATTTGCACGTTATAATTGATTGAATAAGCCTTGTACATAGATTTATTTAAGTTTCATTTTTGCTATATGAAACATTCATTGAAATATCGAAAATATCTCAATGTTGAGAAAAATTAAGCTTCGCAAAAATATTTTTTCGATAGATTTTGTTATACAACTAATATGCACACAGGCAATTAATTTGTACGAATAACGAATAATGTACTTGATTTCCGTTTTTTTTAATGGCGCATCGATATTACATGAAACAAATTGACTTAATGAGCATTAGAATTTTTTATGGATGCCAAATGCGCACGATCATATTATCTATACATATAAAACACAAAAAATGTTTCTATGTCCGTCATAGACTTTGAAACCATCCAACCGATTTCGACCAAATTTGGTAGGTATTTTGTTTGGAACTTTGGTAAGGTCATAGGATAGTTTTCGTAA